>JACEVL010000470.1:247500-507500 GCA_020284085.1 Aporrectodea caliginosa
AAAATGAAGTCGCTATCACTTCATACTCATGGTTGTCTTTCAGAGCTAGCTTAGGAGACCGCCTTCTTCTAACAATCACGCAATATTATAATCTAATCTAATTTTATCTAGCCCAACCTAGTCTAGAACTGGAATTGTAATTCCACTCCAATTTTTCCAGCACCAAGCATCCACCGTATCCGTCTGACTGTCTGCCTGCCTGAGCCTTGAATCCTGACCTGGAAGCGATTCTGACTCGACCTGTTTATCGATTCTATGGTGATTGGATGGCAGTGGATGAGTTATAGTTCTCGAGATTTCTACAGCGCCCTAAGGAAACTGAGCTAATTCACAGCCACTCGGGGAAAAACAAAATCGATTGGCATTTAATGCATAATTCCATTCCAGGTGAAGGTAGACAGAGGTCAGGCCAGGTGAAGATACCGAGGTCTAACCAGGTGAAGATGCAGAGGTCAAACCAGGTGAAGATACACATATTAGGCCAGGTGAAGGTATACAGAGGTCACACCAGGTGAAGATACAGAGGTCAGGCCAGGCGAAGATACCGAGCTCAGGTCAGGTGAAAATACAGAGGTCAGGCCAGGTGAAGATACCGAGGTCAGGCTAGGTGAAGATGTAGAGATCAGGCCAGTTTGACAGTTACATGTATAGGCTGGTATCTAGTTTGTAGTGCCTAATATGCAGTTTAGGCAAGTCTAATTAAATCTGTAATCGGTACAATTATAATCTCATCTGTGTATGATAGAAAATTATAATTATAATTATTCATAGATATTATTAGCGCTATTCATGTTGCTGCATAAAGATATCATAAAAGCATTATGCAATAAGGCAATACTAAACGCTTAGGATAGAGGTGATTGATATGCCGTGTACAGTATGTTACTCAATTACTTAATGTTTTATCGTATTAAATTAATTTTTTAAATAAAAATATGGGAGGCGTTAGGGAGAGTGATTGTGTAATACCACGTGAATACCTTTATGGCCACGTGACTTGTGTCAGGTGTGGACCGTGTGGAACAATTAAGACGCTGCCTGTTTCAGCAGCCAGGTGAAGATGGTGGAGAGACGGTTACAGCCGCAGGTAGCTGATCAAATATCGTCGTACCATCGATCCGCACAGCACTGCACTAATTCTCTCCTCGCTCGCTCTCTTGCACTGCCTTCTTCTTCTCTGTCTCCTCTTCTCCTTCACCCTTCTATATCTCTTCTGCTACTTCTCACTTCTTTCGTCCCACTCCTCTTCCTCTGCCTCCTCCCTCCTGTGTCGCCTCCGTCTATTCTTCTTCCTCCTCCTACTCAGCTTCCCCTTCCCGTCTTCCTCCTTCTCTTCTGTGTATGTGTTGTGTATTGTAGCTCTATGTCAATTCTTCTGTGTCTCCTTCTCTTCCACTTCCTCCTCCTCCTCTCTTCCTCTTCCTCTGCCTCATCTCCTCCTCTGCCTCTTTCGCTTACTCTTCTTTCTCCTCTTCTTGTCCTTCCTTCCCTCCTCCTCCTTCTTCTCCTCAATCAGTCCTACCTCTTCATCTTTCCCTCCTCTTCCTCCTCCTTTCCTTCTTCCTCCTCCTTCCTCCTCCCTTCCGATTCCTGTGCCTCTTCCTTCCTCTTATCCTCTTCCTTCTCCTTCTCCTTCTCCTCCCGTTCCATCTCCACCCTTCCGCTTCAAATCCATACACGAGAACAACATGTATCGATAGCCATACATTCCAGCGCCTTCGTTGCACTGAAAGAGTCACGTTGGAAACAATCTGGCTCTCAGTCCGTCTGGCTGTCTCTCCCTCTCTGTCTATCTGTCTCTGTCTCTCTCCCTTGCACACTTTATATTATATATATGCTTACACACTATTATATCACATATGTCATAGATATTTCTCGCGTCGATATATACATACTCGTATTTCTGCTCCATTAGTCACGCTCGGATTGTCTACGATATTTATTTATAGCTCTATGTCAGTAGGTTGATACTATGTACGGAGAGATACAGGCCGTTAAACACGTCGCTGAGTTATAGTAGCCATATTTGTTGAAAGGCGCTATATAATACATATTATATTATGTAATAAGCTACCTATAATATATATATATCATATGAGAAGATACATATATTATATATATATATTATATTGAGACATACAAGCTGATGACAAACAAAGAAGAAATGCCATTTTCAAGAGTTTTCCAGTTGGCTGACAAAAGTGGATTATGAGGACACCGTAAGATCTTCAGAAAGTCAGAAGGCATCATCAAGCAACGATTCTTCAGCAGCAGAGTAGTGAATGCCTGGAATGAGTTGAGTGAGAAGTTTTCGGTGGAGACACTCGACAGCTTCAAGGCCAGGCTCGGACAGATGAGTTATTAGAGACACGCAAAGTTTAGTGGTGGTTCTCACACAGATGTTCGTCTTCTGAACCACTGTAAACCCTGTTGTTGTTATTATTATTTTTTTTTCACCCTGAGGTACTTCATTCCCCAGGGGCTTAGATATTATATAATAAAGGATCCTGAGTGGCCGAGTGGGTTGGTAGCCTGCTCTCCGCGCCGGCGCCCCGGGTTCGCTTCCCAGTCGGGTCGGTTTATCAGAGATTAATTTCTCGGATCTTTACTGCGGGTGGCTCGGTCGCATTATAAACGTGGAGTACAATACAACACACAATACAACACATCACAATACAACTGGGGCGCGGTGGTTTAGGGGTATGTTCGGTGCCTTGCAGCTGGAGGGTTGCGGGTTCGGATCCACCTCAAGGGGTATATTTGGTGCCTTGCAGCCGGAGGGTTGCGGGTTCGAATCCACCTCAAAGTCGCCGCGTAGGGACCCTGGGCAAGTCCTTCACTCGCAATTGCTCATGCGCTTCGGCGTGAAACTCCGATTCAGCGTTCGCGCTAGTCGGGAGCGCCTCTGAATGGGAAATTTGGTAGGGGCGCTATAACAAGTGTTCAAATACAATACAATATAAGGTGAAGCATCTGGAACGGCTACTCATCCATGTCGCTTATTATTATTATTATTATTATTATTATTATTATTATTATTATTATTATTATTATTATTATTATTATTATTACTGTTTTTGCCCTTTGTTATTATAATTATTATTATTATTATTATTATTATTATTTTTTTTATGCCCCGAGGTATACATGATCCCTCAGGGACTTGAATATTACTATTGTAGATGGGGTTGTCTGGAAATGACCCTACTCGTCGTTTCCAGGTTATTATTATTATTATTATTATTATTATTATTATTATTATTATTATTATTATTATTATTATTATTATTATTATTATTATAATTATTATTGTTATTATAATTATTATTATTATTATTATTTTTTTTTTGCCCCGAGGTATACATGATCCCTCAGGGACTTGAATATTACTATTGTAGATGGGGTTGTTATTTGTCGTTATTATTATTATTATTATTATTATTATTATTATTATTATTATTATTATTATTATTATTATTATTATTATTATTATTATTATTATTACTATTATTGTATTATATTATATTATATATTATGTAATAAGCAACAGTCTGACGGTTCCTTTGATACGCGTAGTTTGTGGATATACGAGTCTTTTCTGCGTAACGGTCACTGAGCAGGAACTTTGAGCCGCTATTCAGCGCCATCGATTGATTCTTTGTCACTATAAAGTCGCGCTTAATAATTTAATACAGAAATAATATCTTTTCTTTATTGCAGGTGTAGTTGTAAACTTATACAGTGCCACTCAAACAGAGAGAGATTATAGCAAAGATGGCGAATCTATGGCACGCGCTTAAATTTTCGGACACGCGGAACTTGGGGAGTCCCCACAAATTTCAGTCTTAGATATACAAAATCACTGTAGGAACCCACATTTTCTTTTATGAAGGGTTTTAATGTAACACCATTCTAAAACCATCCTTGAAATGATGTCGTTTAATTCATTTTTGCTACGCTTTGTCAATTAAAACCTACATGAGAAAAAGAATTATATATTGCAAAATTCAGAGGGCACGCGACCCTTTTTTAAACGTTTTAACGTCATTTTGGCATTTAAAAAGGTTCGCCACGACGCCATCCCTGGACATTATAGTGTCTTGGCTAGCATAAGATTCTTTGTATACGAGAAGTCTGTATGAAACTGCGATGCCTCTTCCAAACTAACGACTTCATAGTTCTGTGTCCTAATATCTCGCTAGACGTCATCATCCAGCAATTAGGACAAGATGACTGTTAGAGTATTCATCTTCCCTAATTACAGTCTTCGACTGCAAAGCCCTGTCGAATCCCTTCCTACTGCATCGACCATCACCAGGGGACTCTGCATGGCCCTCCCTAAGGGCCAGGAAAAGCCATCTAGGGTCCCTACAGCAGTAAACAAAGATCAGCGATGTCTCGATGCTTCGGCGATGTACATGTGTCTGTATGAATATATAGGCATCTGTTATGTGTGCATCTGTGTGCGTCTGGCAATTTATATAGCGCCGTTCGACAACATGACAATAGCCCTGGAGAATTATGATGCCTTTTTGTGTTGCCGATGGATAAACTGAAAGCTCGGCGTTTTCAAAACAAGAGAGGGACTCCAGCTGACTCACGAATGGCGATGGTGGTGGTGGTGGTGGTGGTGGTGGTGGTGGTGGTGGTGGTGGTGGTGGTGGTGGTGGTGGTGGTGGTGTGGTGGTGGTGGTGGTGGGTTCCAGGTGGTGGTGGTGGTGGTGGTGGTGGTGGTGGTGGTGGTAGTGATGGTGGTGGTGATGGTGGTGGTGGTGGCGGTGGTAGTGAGGTGTTGCTGGCGGTGGTAATTTTGTTGGATACGGTAGTGGGTGGTAGTGGCAATGATGGTGAATGGCTAATGTTTATACTGGCGTCCATAGTTGCAGTTGAGATGATTGTAATTGTAATTGTAATCTGACATTTATAAAGCGCCACTTCAAGAATAAACTCATCAATGACGCTCCTGACCCGAACCTGAGAAGTGGTGTTGTGATGTTGGTGGTGATGGTGGTGTCATTGGCGGTGCCACGGTGGAATAGTAGTAGCTACCAGGGATGGGCAGTAATTGAAATTACGTAATTGAAATTATACTTGAAATTGCGCAATTTGTAATTTGTTATTTTGTAATTCAATTACATTTCCCATGTATTTTGTAAATTGAAATTACATTTCATGTCCCAACGTAATTTGTAATTTGTAATTCAATTACATTTTCCCAAGTAATTTACCCATCCCTGATAGCTACGTTACATTACATTGGCCTGATGGAAACAACAGTCTTAGCTCGCACTTGTCTAGAATTGTTTCTAGGTCAAGTTTCACGACCTTTCCGAGGTTCATAAAATGTTCGCATGCATACACATATTCATACATTGCATTGCGATCTGTTTGGAGTATGTTCCCTAATGAGGCTGAGCCAAGACTTAGATGCAATGCGCCGAAGAGCCCTAGGCGTCCATCAATACCATTCACATATTGATAGGCACGTGGCTGGTGGCGCAGTGGCACGGTGGCACCGTCTCTGTTATTCACAGGCCCAGTGCCCAGGACAGTCACGCAATAGGCAGCAATCGTTGGCACGAACGCGGCGCTATAATTGCATTGGCCCACGTTTGTCCGTTGGCCCAAGCCGTAGGCCTATATGGCTGCAACCCTGCTTTTTGTCCCCATAAGCACTAATTAACCTCTTTCACGCATGACCTGTGGTCCTTAGAAATGATGGTGGACCGGTCGTCGTCGATAGCCTATTCCGGCGATGCTATCTGCGACTTGGCGAGACCTGCAAGTCTATAGGCCTGGACTTGTCGGATTTGTGGAAAGCAGTATAGCAGTATGCAGAGCCTAATGAATAATTAATCAGTAATTGCGGCGTAACATGAATTTTTATAGATTAACTGCACGACTGCTTGTGGTACATTTTGCATACAGTATGAACGACTGCACGAACTGTACAACACTCCCAGTGCATTTTATCGTATATATCACCCATACGTTAATCAATCCATGCTTAGTGTGTCACAATAACCAATACGTCGTAATCGTAATCGTAATCTCCAAACTTCTAAAACGCCAGTCGAAAGCCAAGCGCAGGGCACCACCTTATTCACGAGCGCTGCTACGTCAATATTACATTGTGCCAGTTGACTGTTACACTGTGTGTAGTGTACACAAGAACCACTGTACGCACATATAGTAATAAACGAACTGTTACGTGTCGTTACAAAGAGGTGTACACACACCTGTCTGAGCTAGAGCTATATGCGCGGAAGCTTCACTAAGGCCTCCAATTGCTCAATTCAATTATATCTCAGGTGCCAACGGTGTAAATACAGGTGCCTGTCTTTCGGGTGTTAAAGGTGCAAGCAGGTGCCAACGGTGGCTCCCTTGTTGAAGTCGTTGAGAATACGTGCTGTGTGGTTAGGTGAAAGTAGAACAGGGAACCATGTAAGAATCGCTTCACTGGCGACACCTGACGGCAGAAACAAACATCAAACACTCAACCGGAAATGGAATGCTTGGTTGAGATTCTAATTTCCGTCTACGGAGGCAGAAAATATTCTGACTTCCTGTTACCCGTCAAAAAATCGCATCGGTATCGACATAAAAAAATACACTGCTTTATATGTCTGTGTCTGGAACGTGGTAATCGAATGGAGAGAGCGCTTGACCTGTGACGCGGAGAGCACGGGTTCGAGCCTCCACACAGGCTGTCAATGTGTAGAGAGACCTTGAGGAAGTCCTTCACGCATAATCGCTCAGTGCTATCGATGTTCTGTCCTATCAGTACTTTTATTACGCCCAAAGGCAAAAACAAATCAGACGTCACAACATACATGCACAAAATAATCTGAACAAACATAAAGTCAAACGCACAGACTGCGAAAATGTTCGAAAAGGTCATTTATGCAACTAAATTTACCGTTCAAGATGCCGACGAGTTCAGAGTCACAAAGAAAGTGCTCAACAACGTAACATGTGTACGTATGAACTATACACATACCTATGTGTACCCATGAACTTGGAAGTAGGGCAATATCAAACACAGTTGTATTGTATTATTATATTTAGATTATTATAATTATATGTATAAATAATTGTATTATATTATATTTAGAGTATTGTCGACTATTTATAAATATGGATGATGTACATAATTGTATATACAACTGTTTATATCAGTAGTTTATCTACGTGCAGAGCGCGATTTGCGCTAGTTTGGCAAAATTTCCCTTCTGGGGAAAATCTCTATAGATCTGCTTCCAGTCTCTTCTCTAATTTCGCTCTCTCACTCCTTCCTCGGCCTCTGTCTTACCTGTCCCTTATGCATAAGTATATCTGTGTCTGCTTGTATATAACCGCATAATATTATACTGTTATACTGTATGTAACCTTGTTTTCTCACCTCCTTTCATGTTCATGTATAATTATTTTATATTAGTTAAGCATTTACTGTGTTAGTTCTGTTACACCACTCTGATGGCCAATATGCGTCTTTTTAACCTAATGATCTCAGGTGGCCCTGGCTTGCGGGACCTTCGGCCCCTTTTGGGTCTCCTGGGTAAACCGACAATAATTGTATAAACATGATGTAATTGGAACCTGTATTAAGTTGGTTACCGAATAAAACGTTATGTTATGTTATGTTATGTTAATATTATTAATATTAAAAAATATATAATTCTGCACATAATTAATATCTAATAAAATATATAGGGGACAGTATGCGACTTGGTAAATATGAAAGTTATCATGACTGCAGTATACTCAGCAGTCCCATGAACCCTTCAACAGGCGTGTAAAATTATACCCGCAGTATCTTTATATCATAATTATGTAAATGAACAAATTTGTCTATAGCGACCATATATGGCCTCGACCCTGCTAATTTTTCAATGAATTGATCGGGTGAAATCCTTCACCACCGCTGCCTATATTTGAATGTGTGCCACGCCATTTAGGGTCCCTGTATACGGTTCGTGGTATCGCCCGAGATTAAAATCTCTTAAATAAGCCACCATTGGGAGGCAAACCGGGCTCCAAATGCACATAGGCTCATGGGACATACGCTTAACCAATGTAGCTATATATCTGGGATGGTTGTACAATGCAAATGTAGCCTACTTGGCTGACTCAGCCTTCAAACACAACCCATAGAATTGTACAGTGTTTAACTGATGTGAGAAAAACTCTTATATAATGAACGCAGCGTTACATGATAAGCCGTAATGTGTATAGCCTACGCAATTAAGCATACAGGAGTCTAATGTTCGATTGGCGCGCGCACTGTGTGGGAGGCGGGAAACTTACTACATCCACTGCATGGCCTGCATGCTGCTGCTGCTGCTGCTGCTGCTGCTGCTGCTGCTGCTGCTGCTGCTGCTGCTGCTGCTGCTGCTGCTGATGTAGATGAAGAGCTGCCGAGAGTGGCAGTATGACAATGGAACGAATGCACCCAGTTGGCTGCAACATCGACCCGTATAGACACACAGACAGACACACAGACAGACACACAGACAGACACACAGACAGTCAGAGGAATCGATTGCATAGGAAAGGAAAAACCCCTTCGCTTTGACAATATTTGCATAGCATATAGCATTGGTTAAACTTACATATCTACAATTGCATCCGTATGTAAGGATACATTAAGACAACGTGCAGCCTGTGCAGGTTTATACAGTATGTATGTGCGTGAGTGTGTGTGTGTGTGTGTGTCGTGCGCGCGCGTGTGTGTAAGGGGCCGTCCATAAATGACGTCACGCACCTAGGGGGGGGGTCGGAAATTTGTGACGATGTGTGACATGGGGTGGGGGTCTGAGAAGTGTGACGTCACACCAGGTCTATGTTATTAAATTTAACAATTAACAAAAATTTAATTTTATTAATAAGAACACTAATTTTGAGGATTTAATTTTCATTATTTTTTAATTATTTTAATGTATACGGGCACCATTATTAATAATTTTCTAATTATTTCAATATTTGGTCACCGTTAGATTTTAAAATATTCATGCTTTCCCTATTTGTTCCATGAAGGAGCATTTTGCTTGGCCATGGAAATTTGGTTTTAGGGGGGTCAGAGCTTTGTGACGTCATTTTCAGAGGGGGTGTTACTTTTTGTGACGAAGTGTGACGAGGGGTAGGGGGGTTAAAATCGGCCAAAATTGCGTGACGTCATTTATGGACGGCCCCTAAGCGCATATGCATGCATGATGAATGTATCATGTATATTTATATGTGGGTGTTTGCTTATATTATTTGTATAACCGGGTTTGAGCTTATGTTATGCTTATGCACTTACTCAACCCTACTCGAAACCGTTTTTCATGGAGAGGATCCTAAAGGCGTTATTTCTACGAATATCCGGAATTCCGGATGCAAATATGGATGCATGCAGTGTCGTCACGCCACATGCACACAAACACACACACACACACAAACATACACATACACACATATAAATACACACAGACACACACAAACACACACAAACACGCACAAACACACACAGTCAGACACCCACATGCACAAACGCACACACAAACACACACACAAACACACGCACACACAAACACACATAAAAGCACACACACACACAGCAGACATAATATGATGTTGATATTTACGGTCGAATAATACTGCAAATTCATTGCATATGCATATATATAATATATATATATATATACCTTATATATATATATATATATATATATATATATATATATTAGGGTGGTCCTAAAACAATGAAAGTTGTTTAAATTAGTTCTCCAACCCGGCATATGGTGACGTCAGGTATTAATAGGTCGCAGTTAAAAAAAAATTAAAAGAAAATAATAATATTTAGGACTTGCCCAAAGCTGACAAAGTTTTCATAATTTGCTGCTGGTTTCCTCAAACTTTATCATGACATCGGCGCTCAGCAGGGTTTAACATAATTGCATACAAGCAAACAATTAATGTGCAGCTACAATATAATTGCTGAATGATGGAATGAAAGTCGTAAGAATGAGTTAATTTTATTATCAGCTTAAGATAATGACTGCAAAACTTCGAAAATAATCAGAAAATGTAGCCGAAAACATCAACAGTAATTTTGCCGATGAATTGGTCAGTCATCCGATTTTGATCTTAGTATGGCTGCAGTCTTTGTTGGCGCTGAGAACAGCTTCCTATGTTCCTCTACAACCTGTAACAAGAACTGCCTTTGTTCTTCATTTCTTGTTAGAGAAAACATCAAATTCTTGCACTCAACATCTTTCAGCGAGATCGTTAACCTCTTTAACGGATTGGGCAACCTCGCGGCTTCTTTGGTATGTTTGAATGAGACCCCATTCGCTTGGATCATACTGTAGAAAGTCCTCAGAGAGTTCCAAAATGTGGAAGAATCTCATGGTTGATGTAGTAAAGAAGTTGTGGAGTCTTGGAATGGCCTGATTCGTTTTAATGGCTCGACAGAACCTGAATTTTCGTTATGGGTTTACCATGAGTCTCTTCGACAGCATGAGAGCAAATTCAGGTCACACATGGGAGCGTTCTGTAGTTGATGCGCAAATTAGTACTTGACATATAATATGCCTGTCACAAAGAGTGGCACTTCCTTCATATGATTCCAGACTTGTTCACCATATGAAGGGCCACGAAACTTCCAAGTTATGGTTGAACCTGGCTGCAGAGTGGCAGCAGTGCAGAGGTTCATATTGTGAGTGGAATATCCACATTTTAAGTGGGAAAAAATGGCTCTGGCTATCCACCGCGCACGGTGTATAGCTCCTGGATAGCGGAAACGTATTCCATGTGGGGGCATGCCACCGAGGAAAATGACAGATAGCTCAAAAAGTTCGCAGTAGTCATCCCTTGGCTGGAATTTCTCCAGCTCTGCCACTGCAAACTAAATAACCTCATCCTTCCATGATGCAATCATGGCTGTCATCTGCTCATTCTCTGTGGCTTTGGAAAAGGAGGCCTGATCTATTCCAGGCCATAAATCTTTAAAGTGGCCAAATAGCTCAATGTTGGGAGACTTCGATGCATCCTACAGGCTAATGACTTTCTCAAGTTTCTCCAACATGATTTCAGAAATGTGGTGGCGGCATGCCAGTTTGAGGAGTTCTCGACCTATTTCCTTTTCCAACAATACGCACACGCCACCATTTCTTCCAGTGTTTAAGGCTGTAGTATCAAATTATAAAAATTTGATGCCCGGCGATTATGCAAACCCTATTCATTAATGCTATCAACCATTGCATGTGACATTGTAACGGGCTGTTCCATCATCAAGTTCTGGTACAGAAACAGCTTTTTTACATCATGTCCAGAGACCAGTATCGATATTGGTAGCCATGATTGCATCATGGAAGGATGAGGTTGTTGAGTTTGCAGTGGCACAGCTGGAGAAATTCCAGTAACAATATAGCTCATAATTTTAAACAACGAAACTGAAATTATGGGAACATGCGCAATTATCGTAACTTCAACTGGCTTGGGCAAGTCCTAAATAATGTTATATATTGAAAATATTTTGGTTAGAGAGTCTCTATAAGTCATATCACCAAATGGTGGGTTGGAGAATAAAAACGAATCAACATAAAAATTTGTCATTATGGATGGAACCACCCTAATATATATATATAGTTTGACAATGCTGCAGATAAGCCAATATTTTGAGTAAGTTTGAGCAATTTATATTTAAAAGCTATCTATAGTAGAGAGCGAGTCGTATACATCGACCTTTGTGTTGCATTTATCTGATGACTATGAAAACCCATTTAAAGTCTAAAACAATGAACCAATTATTTCCATAAATTTTATGATGCGCATTGTTTTACTGCTCTACTGGTCGATATCAAACGTAGGTCGATTAAACGTTTATGTGAACTCCTATGCGTTGAGGAGGGAAAATAGGTACGTATTGTGTTGAACGTCGCGTTTGTGTAGCGCGCTTTCGAATAGTTCATTCTGCTATAATTATAGTGCATGCTTAATGCTAGCTTGTGGTAATTAACTAATTGGCAACAGTAACAGCACCGGTTATTAATGCACATGAACGATAAATTGGTATTTGTACCTCTAAGTATGTACAATTAATTATTAAACATCCCACGTATTAATGGACATAGAAGCCAACAACCTTATAAGCTCACGAACGTATATGATGATGATGATGATGATGATGATGATGATGACGATGACGATGACGATTTGATGACGATGACGATGACGATGACGATGACCATGACGATGACGATGACGATGACGATGACGATGACGATGACGATGACGATGATGATGACGACGACGACGACGACGATGACGACGATGACGTCGATGACGACGATGACGACGATGACGACGATGACGACGATGATTGACGATGACGACGATGACGACGATGACGACGATGACGACGATGACGACGATGATGACGTGATCATCATCATCATCGTCATCGTCATTATCATCATGATCACATCATCATTCATCATTATCAGATATCGCCGTCGTCGTCGTCGTCATCATCATCATCACATCATCATCATCATCACATCATCATCATCATCATCATCATGGGGCGATAGTTTGCTGGATCACTTTGATCCAGACATCATCGCGCTTCAAAACTGGTAGGAGAACGGAGCGTTTCTGTGAGACGGGTAAGCAAGCCTCACGGATCGAACAGTTGCACAGAATAGTGAGGATCAGGAAGGATCATCGTCTATAAGTTCCTCATCATCATCATCATCATGCAGGATCCAGCTCGCACGTCTCATCGGCAGAGGTCATCATGAGTCTTCATCATCATCCTCATTATCGTCATCATTCTTTTCTTCAGTCTGTATGATTTTGTAAGGTGGGTAAACATGTATGACCATGTATGTATGTATGTATGTATGTATGTATGTATGTATGTATGTATGTATGTATGTATGTATGTATGTATGTATGTATGTACTCATGTTAAACTGATATTAATTTTGTTTAGTAAGCAACAATTTCTAAGCATAGTGATAAGGTGTGCCTTGAGTTTTCCTTGCAATCAGCCAGCCAGTGAACGTGGAAGTATCTATCTGGATGTGTGGTATAGGTCCATCAGCCATAACGAAGGTGCCGACCATCGTTGATTAATCAATTACAATTAATTATTAATCACCTGTTGGAGACAATGCAATCAGCCATTAGCAAATACGCCGGCATCGACCGCGTTTTTAATATTTGTTGCACGTCACGAAGGCACGCAGATGCCTATAGATATCTGCCTATACATGGAAAAGCGTCTCATCTATTCACAGGAAATGAGTATTTATCCTATGCATATACAGTGTCTGCTGTCAGTGTGCAGCGCTTCAAATAGGTATACTTCAGAATCTGTTAAGGTACTGAAAATCGCTATAGTAATTTAGTGTCTTCACTAAATATATACATACATACATACGTACATACGTACATACATACATACATACATACATATACATACATGCATTCAAACATGCATGCATATAATTATATATATTATGCGTGCATTCATGCACTCATACATACATGCATGCGTGCATACGTACATACAATGATACACACACGCAAGTACACATACATACCTACAAACTTACACATATTAAGTCTTAGTACAAAAGTAAATAATTAAGTATTTTCTTAATGAAACAATTGTTATTCGCTCTTTGGTGTACAGACATCTTATAAACACAGTTAAAAGGTATATAGCATCCTAACAATAAACGTTTTTCGCATCAAGTAAGTGAGTAAATAAGTTAGTGATCCCTTAATAAACCAATTGATAACAGCAACTTGGTGTACAATCAATATAGTCTCGTATTTATCTAAGACAAGCATGCAGTCTATCTTGATCATACCTTACATGTATATATAGTCTGATCCTTTAGATTCCTTGTGACGAAAGTTTTACGCGTCAAATTATCTTTGGGAGAAATTATACGGTCATGAGCCCGAGGGCGGAGGGAATACTTATATAGACGTTTTAATAGGGGAAGCAAATCATGTAAAACATGCCCTTTATCCGGCAGGATCGATGAAAAAAGGCGGTAATCAGACTTTATGAATAGCTGCTCTAAAGACAGGGAATCTCCAGGAAGATAGTGATAGTGGATCGATGCATCAAGGCTTCAAACTTGTCTTTGTCACGCTGTCCCACGAAACGCCACCAGGCGGGTGAGGCATACAGCATTCTTGCCAAGGTATTGGCTCGCACGACGTCATATAGATGAGGACCACGCAGGCCATGGGCGACCAAAGTTCGCACACATATACATAATAACACATGCACAAGTGCTCATATATATAGGCCTATATGTACATACATGCAAACATACATATACATGTATACGTGCATGCACGCATACATACATACATACAGACATCCATATACATGCATTTATACATGCATACATATATAAATTAAATAAATACATACATTCATTCATACATACATGAATGATACATACATATACATACATACATGATACATGCATACATACATAGGCACATACATATATAAAAACGTACATACGTAAATGTACATACATGTACATACATACATTTTTTTGTGCAATTAAAGCATGCGTATCTATAGCCATGTATGGCTACGTGTTTCCGGAGGCAATGGATGCGTGTAAAGCCGAGTCCAAGGTCAGGCATAGAAATCTCAGGGGACTGAATATGCTGGGCTTCGGAAACTTTAGCCAACCTCGGTTCTGCCCTGATACGCCCAATATATAAATACGACATACAGAACCACACGGATTTTTATGACCACCGGCGCCTATTAAGAAATTCCCCCACATACTGTGCTGAAGCTAATGAGCTGAGACGTGGACGTTCGCATCGGTTAAAATAAGAAGTGTGCAGGTTGACCGCTCAGTCCAACTTATAGTAATAATAATCGTTTATTAATTCAAACTGACAAGTACGCAGTAAGATTACATGATATAGTAGTTACAGATGATAACAAGTTTAACAGAAGTCGCAGCATGCAGAGCGTCCATCTGTCCTACTGCTCATTTTAAGTCTTCTCATAGGGAGTGGAAGGCTCCTTGTGGGCTATAGCGGGTATCGAACCCTCGTCCTTCTGATCTTCGTGCCAGCGTGTTACCATTCAACCATCATCTCCCCGACCCGTTCTCAGTGAAGGCTTATTGACTGGAAATGGACAAATCTCATGCATGCATTTTGCTACAGTCTGTTTCAGTAGATACATAAGTTTCTTTTTCAGTAATTTGTAGGTAATGGTCTCTAGATCAATATTGGTGTTCTACTATAATGCAATTGACCGCATGGGATTTCTAATGCCCGACACGGTTGATATAGATGATGTTGATGACAATGATGATGATGATGATGATGATGATGATGATGATGATGATGATGATGATGATGATGATGATGATGATGACGATGATGATGACGATGATGACGATGACGATGACGATAACGATGACGACGACGACGACGACGACGACGATGATGATGATGATGATGATGATAATGATGACACGATTATAATACGATAATGAGGACGATGCTAACGATGATGAAGAGGAGGAAGAAAAAGAAGAATGCTACGATCTGAAGATAACGATAACACGGTGAAAATAAAGATGATAACGACGACGACAACGACGATTATGATAACTGTTATGGTGATGACCTGCATGTATAACACATGGCTCGGGTTCCCCAGGATCGCCATAAAGAAGCCGTCATTGGCGGCATGACACTGCTCTCAAATGTTGGGTTATCTATCATCTGGCATATATCACAGACGAATCATTCTCTTACTTGCTTACTTAGTAAATTAATTAATTAATTACTCATGATAGCGGCACTGCACAAGTTATAAGATCGCAGTCGGCATGTATTGATGGCCGATGAATTGCTGGCCCCTGTCTGAATAATGCCAGGCAGTGGACCAAGGAAATCTTTGACCCGAAGGTCGCGGATTCGGCGCCGCAAGATTGCATTAGACGAATGTAAATAAGGAATTCAATTTAGGAAATTGACGAGGGCAAAGGTTAAGTAAGCAGACACATAAAACCCACACGTATGATTTGGTAAGAGTTCGTATTGTGTATGCATGCACACACATGCATGCATACATGCACGTGAATATATATATACATACATACAAGCATGCATACATCATACATACATACATACAGATATGTAATTACATACTAATACATATAGGCATGTGCACACACAATCACACATACATACATATGTACATACATGCACACACACACACACACACAGATTTACATACATCATATATGCACGATCACATATACACGCATATCTACATGCATGCATACAAAAAACACATACATCTGTACACACAAACATACTGTGCATACATAAGTACGTGCGTAGGCCTACATACATATGTTCATACTTCATACCATAGAGTCTATAAACCCCTTGTAATTTAAGGCGTCTATGGTTCATATAATACCATCCTTTTTAGCCGGGGTTGTGTCGTGAGCGCTTCTGCTTCTTCCGCTTCTGGAAGGGGCGCTATATAAATCTCTGTAATAAAAGGAATGAATACACATTTTTACTTAGGTCTACATAACTATAGGGATTTATGTGTGTATGTAAATAGAGTGATGCAAAGACCGTTAATTGTGAGATATATCCGATGTTCAATTGCATTCGCTTTTAGGAAATTAAGACGAGACAAATGAAGCGAAATTTAATCGCCTTTCAAGGCATCGAGGGATCATGACACATACATCCAGGCAGACAAGGTCCTACATCTCATTTATTCCAAAGAGAACGTAGGTGCCTCCTTGTCACCAATAGTCTGAGAGAGATGATCTTAGAAAAAAATGATGGTATCTCAAAACGCGTGGTATTGAATTCCACAAATGAGTGAAAAACCACTGAAGCCGTACTCCTCTTTTTTACTAACTGTGGGACAAACAGATTGACAGAAATCAAAGATTTGTCATGGTCCTGGGACTAAATCGGCCATCGATCTGGAATGGCCTCCCTCTGGAGCTTCGCCTCTTTCCGAGTACGTTCTCTCCTGTGTCTTTTTCTCACCTAAAGACTGTTCTGTTTTAGCCGCATGGGTCTATACTGGAGTTGGGATCGCTTCTTGAAGGGGCGCTATATAAATGTTCTATATGAACATGGGCTTATTTAGGGATGGTTTTACAGGTTCAAACCCCCAAATAAATGCATTACTGTTGATAAAAACTAGAAATGTAGAAACATACGAAAATGCCCAACGGAAACCCCCAACGGAAAGCTAACCCCACGAAATTGTTTCCTGGCTAGCCTACTCCCCTGAATATGAATGATTGAATGAATAAAGGAATAAATGAATGAATCAACAAAGGAATAAATGAATGAATATGAATGGAATGCAGTAGGATTACTCGAAGTCGGTGCTATAGGTCACGATGATCCTTACGTATACAAGGACAGAAACTACACCGTGATTCAATGAAAAGTAAGCCAAACTTTGTATTTCATATAAGTACTTCTAACATGAAAACAGAATTTAATATTTTTGTGAAGAAACTCTCAGTAGTATGATTTGATTATTTAATTAAAGAATGATGTTCAAAATGTCCTCCTTTTGCTTGCACGCAAGCCTGGAGGCGCTGGCGCCATTGGGCAACAGCATCGTCGACAAGGGCAACGTTTTCTTCAGTGCGCGCTGACCATCGTCTGCCACTACCAATGACGCGGTCGACTGACCCTGTAACGCTAATTTTTCGAAGCAATTTATCTAATCCGCTTCTGGTCCAATGTTTTTCTGGAAACTCTGGTAGAAATTGACGGCTGCTGTAATTCTTGGATTCCCTCAAACCTTTTATCATGTGTAAATCTTCTTTACTAAAAGGAATTTTTTCGGAAATTGCTAGTTTCTTGTTTATGTTTTCAATCGTATTATAGTCTGCTTTCTTGAGTAGGAAATATAAACCGGAAGTCATTAAAATAAAAAAGTAAGTATGTGCATACTTTTATTTTGAAAATATTATTAATAAAATATAGTTCAAGTTTTAATATTTGTTTATAAAGTTTGGCTTCCTTTTTATTGAATCACCGTGTATATAGTGTTCAGTAGGTTACGAGTTCGAGTCTCTCCCACTACGAACGTAGATTATAAGGACCTTGAGTAGTCTGTCAACGCCAACAGTTACTGTTGATGTTTGTCATATATATTGGCGCTACACAAATATAGTCATAGGACTAATAATAAAAACTAGGTCAACCAATAGCGCTGTTTCATACTATGTCAATGTTAAAATACTTTCACGAATGAATGAGTGAAGTGATTCGCTGTCGTAAGCTTCTGTCTGTTAAAAAAATTCCGCTAAAATCCAGACTCGAAGTCGTTCTTTAATCCAAACGCTATTTAACTCCGCCACTGCTCGTACTTTGGCAGTGCCAGTCCCAAGCCTGGACGAAAAGGAGGAGGACGACGCTAATGATCTTTATTATCGCACAGTGTCGTTAAACTGAAACAACTACAGTCGCTCCAGTATGCGATCTCCACAAACATTTAAGCATTCTAGAACGAACGAACGAATGCAGGAACGAATGAATGAATGAATGAGTGAACGAACGAATGAATGAATGTATGAACGAATGAATGAGTGAACGAACGAATGAATGAATGTATGAACGTATGAATGAAAGTATGAACGAATGAATAATTGAATCAATGAACGAATGGATGAACATCCATGAGAACAGTTGATCACATAATATTATAAATAGACAGACCAGCTCACCGTTCTCATTCAGTTGTAATGCAAATGTTATGTAAAGCTCCAGAAGCGACGTCAGAGAGACCAGTTTATTCACCGGCGCCGACCTTCGCAACAAAAGAAAATCCCCCAAGCGTGCTTTGCAGAAACTCTGATCGGACTGTGATCAGCTTAAAGTATACGCCAACTCTAAACGCTTCAAATTCGCCTCATTTCCTCATTTTCTGTGCAATCGGAGGAGGTTTAGCGACCGATAATTGTAACGGACAGAGCGCGCGCGGAACCCTGCAGCCGCCGCCGTTGCAGTCTATCTTGAACGGTGCCTTGATTGTAGTCGCCCAGGTGTTTCGAGTCGTCGAAGCGTGGCTCTGACACGGAGGAGGAGGAGGCTGGCATTGTGCCGGTCCGTTGGCCGGCCGAGCGAGCGGAGGCCACGGCCGGGCAGTCTGCCGTCATTGATCCTTCCCCGTCTCGCCCATTTTCTCCGCATCGTCATCATCATCATCATTATCAGCCCAGTTGCAGAGGCGGAGGCAGGCCATCGCCTGTTCAATGTCACGCTTGATTCGTGGCGCCAACACACGTCAATCCAATGACGGTTGAATGCGAGTTTTTTTACAAATGATGTCTGATGAAATGCAGGCAATTGTGCAGTGAAAGTCATTTTTTGTCTGGGTATCAAGTGCGATTGCTACCGACAGACATTTGTGCCGGATTATCATAATTATAAAAAATGGATTCATGCTGGCTGCGTGTCGAGGGCTTTGACAACAGAAAAGTTATAATCTTATGCAAAACTGGTTCCGTTTTCAGGTCATAAAAGGCGCTGTATAAATTGACAGATGCATACACACGCATATACACGAATGCACACATACACAAATGTCATGCATACACACATACAAATATACATGTAGCCTACATAAATGTAACAGTTTCCTTCTATTAAAATTAATCTGCATGTTGAAAGACTACTATCAGTTGCAAACAAAAGTAAATATTTATTTATTTATGTTGCTAGCACGTACATGTATACCAGCGTCTTAGACATAAAGATAAAAGGATGAACATAAAAAAGAATTAATTTTTTTTAGTGTTTGTTTATGATGTAGGGAGTTGGTTCCATAGTGAAGGGCCAATGAAGGCAAAAGCTCGAGATTTAGCCATGGCAGTCCTCGCTCGTGGGACATGAAGGTCAAGGCGATCAAGTGAGCGAAGCGGACGGTGAAAGGTGGCAGAGATAGGTCGGCGAATGAGGCCACAGAGGTACTTGGAGCTAGGCAAGAGAAAGACCGGTAGATGAGAACGAGAACCTTAAGCTGGATACGGGCAGTGATACGGAGCCAGTGAAGATGTTCCAACATACTGGAAGAGATGTGCGAGAAGCTGCCCACCTAGGGAGGTGCCACGTCATTTAAAGTCCCCGTGTACGGTCCGTACTTTCAAATAAGCACCCATCGGGAATCGAACCGGTATCCTCAGGCACAGAGGCACATAATGAGTTTTGCGCTCTATCCAAGTCAGCTAACCGAAACATTACTACATCTCAAGTCATAAACTATGAGCGCGGTAGGTCTATAGTGACTCGAACTGTTCGATCAAACTATGAAGACTTATTATCGATCTATCGATGTGAACTGGCGTTCGGTTCCATTGTGGGGAACGATTAGAGCGAAGTGTTTTAGCACTTAACGTCAATGATATACATGTAGGTGGCGAACTGGAAGCGACGATTTGATCGTTAGCTGTGACTGCATTAACCTATATTAATAATTATGCATAGATTTGTAAACGCGCTCTCTCTCTCCCTCTTTCTCCGTCTGTCTGTCTGTCTGTCTCTCTCTTTCTCGTCTCTCTCTCTATCTCTCTGTCTGTCTCTCTGTCTCTCTGTCTCTCTCTGTCTCTCTGTCTCTCTGTCTCTCGCTCTCCCAACTTTCTCTCCGTCTCTCTGTCTGTGTCTGTGTCTGTCTCTCTCTTCTCTCTCTGGCTCTGTCTCTGTCTGTCTCTGTCTGTCTCTGTCTCTCTCTGGCTCTGTCTCTCTCTGTCTGCCTGTCTCTGTCTCTGTCTGTCTCTGTCTGTCTGACTGTCTGCCTGTCTCTATATCTCTCTCTCTGTCTCTCAGGCATATTTGGATGTATGTAGATATGCTAATTCACGAGCGCTCCATGCAGACACATATCTAAGCGAGGCTCATATAGGCATATAAGTAACTCAGTGATATAACAAAGGGCCTCTGGGTAGTGTGTTCTTTCATGAAGCTATAAAAACTGACAAACACAACAGGGGCGTAGCCAGGAAAATATTTCGGAGGGTTTTAAGTTTTCGGGGGGTTTCCCATTGGAAATGGTTGAAAAGGTTCAGTTTTTTTTGTATTTCGCATATAATTGCATAAAAAATTTTGACAATTATTCGGGAGGGGGTTTGAACCCGTAAACCCCCTAAATGCGCCCATGAACACAACGCAGGCCTATAGGTGAGTATCTCCTAATGTTTGCTTAGGCCTGTTAAGGTGATTATTTGTATAGCTCCATTTGCTATTGGGTCTTTGGCACGAGTCCACCATATAGGGCGTGAGTACCGAACGCCGGAAAAGCGAAACCCGTCCAAATTCGCGTATTAAAAATTCATGCTCCGGCCAAACATGGATCTCTCCTCCATCGACATTGGTTGGCTCAGTGCGCACACATCAGCTCCAAATCAAAGGTAAATTAATACAATGGCAAATTTGTTTAGCTCAAATATGCACAGACTGTTATTCCATGACTGTAAAGATTCAGTGTCCCAAAGTCGAACTTAGGGAGAGGCGCTACTCTCCTTTTCGTAGGTTGTTGAGTCGGAAATGGACAAATCCCAAGGTCCTGGACATGGGTCACTGCATAGCAGGAACCTCAGCTTACGCGGGTACCATGTAACCCTTCCACTGGAGCTCCGTCTCCTACCTATAGGACAAACTCCTCGGCGTTTTATCTACCCTTAAAAGCTGTTCTCTTTGGCCGTTGTTGGGATGGGAGCGCCTCGGAGGAGGTACATGTATCTTGAGATGAGTAACCTATGTCAAATTGTGATTGATCTTAATTAATAAATGAATGAATGATTGATTGTGTATTGAATGACTGACTGACTGATCTGACTGAATGATGACTGAATGACAAAATGTTGACTGACTGATTCATTGAATGATTGATGATTGATTGATTGATTGATCCATTCATTCATTCATTGATAATACTGATTGGTGACAGATACGTGCGCGCAACTAACTTGCCGAAGGTCATTACAAGGAGTCGAACTCGTAACCACAGATCATTGACCGAACTCGTTATCACGATTGTGGCGACCTCTGACGTGACCTGTAGATGACCTGTGTGAACCTTCTGCAGTGGCGTATCTGACTGTTGGGTTTGGACTCCTCTGATTAGCAAAGCCACGCCAAGTCTTACGCGGTATTGTAGGGGTATGTTCGGTGCCTTGAATTCCGTTGATATATGCGGGTTCGAATGACCTCAAAGTAATTTTGCATAGGGACCCTGAGCAAGTGATCACTCGCAATTGCTAGATGCGCTTCGGCTTTGAAAACTCTGATTGAGTGATTGATTGTATTCGGGAGATTGATCTGAAAGAAATCTATTGAAGTGCGCTATAGGAACGATTGATTGAATGAATGATTGAATGATTGAATGAAAAAGACACATTAACCGATTGGTGAAAGTGCTCGCTCTGTAACGTGGAGTATACGGGTTTGAACCTCCTCTGGGACACATACAGAGTGAATGAATTGCTCAAGGTCCTTGAGCAAGTCCTTCACTCACAATTGCTCAGCGTCATCGACCGACGCTTGGTCATTAGATAGTGGCGCTTAATAAATGAATAATTATAATAACAATACCACTTTAAAGGTATCTTACAGCAGCGGCTATTAGCATGGGCGTAGCCAGAAAAACATTTCGGAGGGGTTTTAAGATTTCGAGGGGTTTTCAGTTGAAAATCGTCGCAAAAGTCCAGGTGTTTTGTATTTTGCATGTAAAAGCATATAAAAATTTTTTCGCAAACTTATTTGGGGGGGTTTGAACCCGTAAAACCACCCCTAAACACGCCCATGGCTATTAGGCCTAATAGCGTGGCCAAACGGAAAACAAGTCTATCGGTTTTGTCTATACGTGATGTTTCTGCCATCATTTTAGGCCTGGCGTAAATGTCTGGCACTGTAGAAGGCTTGTTGATATGCACGCTGTAGCCTAACACCTAATAGGACCTATTGGATAATAATTAATTGTATATTCAACTCGCATGTACTACAGCTACAGTCCAGTTTCTTTTCAAATCAAGAGCAATTATAATATTATTATGTACATCAGATTTAAGAGCAGCATCAGTTAACAAACCTGAATGATAAAACTCCAAGAACTTAAATTAAACCGTCAGCGTACTAGCACGGAAGCAAGCTCCGTCAGCGAAAATGTTGCAATAGTCCGCATTTTGGAGTTAAATAGTTCAGCTACGATATGCGTTGTCGGGCAAAGTATGTACATGTATGCAGGCAGGTACGTTTGTATATGTGTATGTATATGCATGTATGTCTGTCTGCTTTCTGTACATACTTGTATGTATGTATGTATGTATGTATGTATGTATGTATGTATGTATGTATGTATGTATGTATGTATGTATGTATGTATGTATCTATGTATGTATGTATGTATGTATGTATGTATGTATGTATGTATGTATGTATGTATGTATGTATGTATGCATGCATGTATGGTATGTATGTATGTATGTATGTATGTATGTATGTATGTATGTGTATGTATGTATGTATAGCGCCTGTATGTATGTATGTATGTATGCATGTAGGCCTATGTCTGTATGTACGTAGGCGTATTTATGCATGCATTATGTATGTACGTTTGTCGCGCATAAGTTATCACCGTATCCTGGTCTTTAAGTTAAAGGAGAGGTGATTGGTTGGGGAATACTGATAAAGACAAACGGGAATATGTCAGTCCACCACGATGTTCCAAAGGGATGCACTATGTCCGTCACATCCCACCATCCACTGATTACATTACATTACTATTCGCCAGCGAAATGTAAGAGACCAATTTTCGTCTGAGTCTTCGAATTAGAACTCCTCGAATTCGGCGCCGCACTTTTCCGTGACTGCGATTCGAATCGGTTCCTCCTCGTAATCGTCGAAGTTGCTTGGATCACCAGGACCACTGCATA
The DNA here is from genome assembly GCA_020284085.1 of Aporrectodea caliginosa. Taxonomy (NCBI): domain Eukaryota; kingdom Metazoa; phylum Annelida; class Clitellata; order Crassiclitellata; family Lumbricidae; genus Aporrectodea; species Aporrectodea caliginosa. Next base: position 271,479 of record JACEVL010000470.1, read on the forward strand.
CTGGAACAAACGGGGCGGGAACCTGTGGAACAAAAAAACATTAATTATTATAAGACATTAATTCAGATCGTGAATAAGCTGGTGCCCTACGCTTGGATTTCGAGTGGCGCTTTAGAAGTTTAGAGATTACGATTACGATTACGAATTATTATACTGGAACAAACGGGGCTGGCACCAGTGGAACAAAAGACATTATTTATTATGAGCCTCGTTTAAATCGCTACAGTTAGAGTTAAATGCTCATTCAGAGATTGTTAATCTTCAGGTTCTTGCTAAAGCTAAAGTCCAAGTCTTTCTGACTAATCTATTCACTAACTAATAATCGCTATTCGGATTAAATAAAAAAACACTCGAAAAATGATATCGACAATAATAGCAATCAAAGCTGCAATTTAGTTGAAGGGTCCTGGTCTCGTGCACTTTAATGACAGATCTCACAGTGCAGTCTTATATCTTAACGGAAACTGGTAAATCAATTCCTGATGAAGTTTGTATGTATGAGCCCTACTTATTATAGCTTCGTTTAAATCGCCCTTCAAGATTGCTCTACTCAGATGATTGATCTTCCGATTTTTGCTATCTAAAGTCCGTATTTCTGACTAATCTGAACTAACTAATAATCGTTTCACGCCGATTAAATAAAAAAAACACTCGAAAAATGATATCGACTAATAGCAATCAAAGCTGCAATTTAGTTGAAGGGCCCTTGGGTCCCTACGCGGCGGCTTTGAGGTGACAACCCGCAACCCTCCAGCTGCAAGGCATCGAACATACCCCTACACTACCGCGCCCCATGAGGATTAAGGCTGACCTTCTTTTCGTAGAGGGCGGCCCAGTCGGCACTGGCGAACCACTTGTGACCTTTGACATCCTGAACACCATTTCGTAGGTTACCATAGCGATTCGTAATGTCGACTTGGAGGAGATTACGGAGCAGGTCTTTCAAGTCGGGCGACATGTGTGACGGATAACGAGTCTAAAAACACACGAATTAATAACAAACTATATAAGGATGCTTCTTACTTGATAATGGTTGCGAGGGAGTTAATGCTACAGCCGTAAACAACAGGGTAAAGGATTATCTTCATCATCATCATCATCATCATCATCGTCATCATCATCACCATCACCATCATCATCATCACCTTCATAATCATCATCATAATCATCATCATCATCATCATCATCATCATCATCATCATCATCATCATCATCATCATCATCTAACAACAAGGGATGATGAAAGGCGGGTGAAGCCTACTTTTCCAGCGACGATCTTTTCGTAAGTCTGCAGCGGTTGTTCTGCGAAGAACGGAGGATATCCGGCCGTCATTTCGTAGAGCAGGACTCCGAACGCCCACCAGTCAACGGCCTTATTGTATCCCTACAACACCATCCATCCTCTGTTAAAATCAATTGCTGAAGACACGGCAAATATCCCAATGGCATCATGTGTCACATCTGAAACGTCATTAGCCTAATGGATTATGTCATATGCGAAAGGTCACTATCATACTGGCAAGTGCAATATCTGAAATGTCATTAGCATAATGAATTACGTCGCAATCGAAAGGTATAGGCTTAACAGGGTAATAACATGTGTGAAATATCGATAGCTTCAATGGCCTATGTCATACCCAAAATGCTATTATCCTAAGAACCTATGACATATCGGAAAGGCCATTATCCTAAAAGCCTTTGTAATGCCCGAAATGCCATTATCCTAAAGCCTATGTCAAACCCGAAATGTAACTACCTTAAAAGCCTATATTATTTCCGAAATGCTATTACCCTAAAAACCTACATGAATGTTACGTCGGAAATGCCATTATCCTATGAAATCTTAAGTCATATCCAAAATGCTATTAACCCAAAGACCTCTCTCAAATCCAAACCGTTGTCATCGTAAAATATATAGACGATGTCTCCTAACTATGATTAGTCTCATCATCTATTCTGTATTCGAAATATCAGTAGTAGCCTAGTTTGCCAAAATCTGTCAATCAAACTCTATAACGATGTGTGGTAATCGAGTAATCGTTAGTTACCCTGTTGAGTATGACTTCTGGGGCGAGGTATTCGGGTGTTCCACAGAGCGTGTATGTTCGACCTTTGACTACCTTTGCAAACCCGAAATCGGTCACCTACAAAGGACAACAATACCTTACAGGTAAGCAGAGGTATAGCCACACAGATAAGTACAGGCAGGTGGCCAGGTGCATGAAAAACAGACCTCACATAGTTATAAGTTATACCAATAAGGTGAAAAACAAAAAGCCAGTAACATGTATTAGCTGAAGCCACATATGCAATCACATGTATTTAACAGATAGATACTAAAAGTGGACGAGTCGATAAGCACTAACAGGTGTAATGGAAGAGAAATATATAGGCAGTGACAGGTACAATAAAAAGGGTAGGCAGCATGTTAATGCACGAAGAGTAAATGGACACTAACAGATAAAAGAATAGAGTAGATAACAGGTGTAAGTGAAAGATCCGGGATAATTAGAGAGAATTATTACTTTGATGTATCCTCTGTCGTCGAAAAGGAGATTTTCCGGTTTTAAATCTCTGTAGACGATGTCTAAACTGTGAAGATATTCGAGGACAAAAATGATCTGTGCAGCGTAGAAAAGACTGTGTGGCTCACTGAAAGAAACATTTCAATCACCTGATCAACACATCATTCCAATCAAGCACGTGATCAAGACATCAATCACCTGATCAACACATCACTGAATCACTTGATCAAAACATCACTTAATCACCTGTTCAAAACATCACTTAATCACCTGTTCAAAACATCACTCAATCACCTGATCAACACATCACTTAATCACCTGTTCAAAACATCACTTAATCACCTGTTCAAAACATCACTTAATCACCTGTTCAAAACATCACTCAATCACCTGTTCAAAACATCACTCAATCACCTGTTCAAAACATCACTGAATCACTTGTTCAAAACATCACTTAGTCACCTGTTCAAAACATCACTTAGTCACCTGTTTAAAACATCACTCAATCACCTGTTTAAAACATCAACACACCAACACATGTTGATCGCCTGATCAACACATCAATTCAATCAAACACCTGATCACAAGATCAATCACCTGATGAACACACCAATCAATCGCCTCAAACACCTGTTCAAAACATCAATCAATCACCTGATCAACACATCAATTCAATCAAACACCTGATCAACACATCAATCAAACATTTTATCAATACACCAGTCACCTGATCAACACACCAATCAATCACCTGATCTAGCCCACCCAGCAACACACATTGGGCCAATATTACCGACTTGGACCAGCATTTTCCAGTATTGGCCAACATTGGTCCAGAGCTTCGGTCCAACGTGTGTGTATGCTGGATGAGCGGTTGTATAATAAGACATTTATATAACGCTACTTCACAGAACTCGTCACTGATGACCAAAATATGGCCAGCTATTGATAAGAGATTAAGCAAGAAACGTCTCTGAAAGACGCACTTGAGAGACCTAATCACGGTCAATAGTTTCTTATAATGAGATTTAACGTTATACGGCAGACAATTGAGGTAATAAATGATCGGAGCAGGTAATAATAGGCCTACCTGAATCGAGCACTCTTTCGGAGCAGTGAAAACATCTCGCCTCCGTTGACAAATTCTAGAATCATGTATAAGTTCGAATTGTCCTATGAAAGCAAAAGAGAATATAATTAATGGCAACTCCGAAGGGATCAGTGTCACTCCATTGATTTCGTATGAGGTAAAAAGGTCAGTCAGTCAGTCAGTCAATCGGTTGGTCAGTTAGTCAGTCAGTAGTAAGTATGTAATTAATTAAGTAAGTAAGTAAGTAAGTCAGGCTGACTGCCTGATTGCCTGTCAGTCAATCAGTCAGTCAGTCAGTCGGGCAGTCGGTAGTAAGTAAGTAAATAAGTAAGTTAGTAAGTAAGTAGGTAAGTCAGCCAGTCAGTCAGTTAGCAGCAAGTCAGTCAGTCAGTCAGTCAGTAGTAAGTATGTAACTAAGTAGGTAAGTCAGTCAGTCAGTAGTAAGTAGGCAAGTCAGTCAGTCAGTCAGTAGTAAGCAAGTCAATCAGTCAGTCAGTCAGTTAGTAGTAAAAAGTCAGTCAGTAGTAAGTAAGTCAATCAGTAGTAAGTAAGTCAATCAGTAGTAAGTAAGTAAGTAAGTCAATTAGTCAGTCAGCCTACAGATCAATCGATTGAATGAATGATAGTATAAATTGGACAAAATTTAAACGTGCTTGTAAACTTGTTATTCCAGTCATTCAAGTAATGTATGCAAACATAATTTTAGGCCTAATTCTTGCAACAAAAGCATAACAAGTTCACTTATGTCGTGTCAAGTAGTCTGCCGTTGCAGTTTACATAGATTGGACAACAGAGATTTTTATTTAGAAGTTCTTAAGAATTGTTTGAGCCGTGCGAGCTATACATGTACTTCAGCCCTCATCGAAATATATTGCTTCAAAGCAACCTTTGAGTGGCTCTGGTAAATTATCTGGATGGATGGATGGATGGATGGATGGATGGATGGATGGATGGATGGATGGATGGATGGATGGATGGATGGATGGATGGATGGATGGATGGATGGATGGATGGATGGATGGATGGATGGATGGATGGATGGATGGATGGATGGATGGATGGATGGATGGATGGATGGATGGATGGATGGATGATGGATGGATGGATGGATGGATGATGGAATGAATGAAATATGGATGAACTGACCTTGAAACTGTAAGCCATTTCTACTGACCTTGAAACTGTAAGCCATTTCTACTATGAACGGCGAGGAGACGGCCCGTAGGATTCTTTTCTCGTTCAACGTGTGTTCCACTTGCTTCATCTTTACGACCTGTGTCAAATTATTAAATATCGGTCAAATATCGCTTAAATATCGGTTAAATTTTGGTTAAATATCGGTTAAATTTTGGTTAAATATCGGTTAAATTTTGGTTAAATATCGGTTAAAATATCGCGTAAATATCGGTCATATTTCGGTGCTAAGTGACTTGCTTATTAGAACGCCATCTTTACTGACAGCCACTATTTCTACAGCCTCAAATTGGGTCCAGACCCGTCCCGCAAGGACCCAAGTGAAGACCTGCTGCAAGCCAAATGAATATGGTTTTATGGATAGCTAATTATTGGCATTACAAGTAGAAGGAGCTCATGTTGCAGAATGGAAGCAAATATCAGACTCGTGATGACATGATGGCGGTGATGATAATGATGATGATGATGATGATGATGATGATGAGACGGAAGAAGAAGAAGAAGTCAAGAAGGAGGAGGAGGACGATGACGACAATGACGACGACGACAGTGAAGATGACTTACGATGATGATGATGATGATGATGATGACATCAGGAGAAGGAGAAAGCAGTAAGGGGAGGAAGCTGAATGCTTAAGGAGGAGGATGATAGTTATTATTAGAACAGACGACAATGATTGTTCGTACATACACTGAAGATGACAGCACTTAATAATAGTTTTATAGCGCATTTCTGCGGACTTGAATGACATCCTAGGAGCCAGAAGAAAGCAGTAAGGGGAGGCCGCTCCTTATAGCAAGCAATGCTTAATGACAGATAATGATAGTTATTATTAGAATACTAATTAACCTAATTGTCCATGATGATGATGATGATGATGATGGTGATGGTGATGGTGATGGTGATGGTGATGGTGATGGTGATGTGATGGTGATGGTGATGGTGATGGTGATGGTGATGGTGATGGTGATGGTGATGGTGATGGTGATGGTGATGGTGATGGTGATGGTGATGGTGATGGTGATGGTGATGGTGATGGTGATGGTGATTGTGATTGTGATGGTGATGGTGATGGTGATGGTGATGGTGATGATGATGATGATGATGATGATGATGATGATGATGATGATGATGATGATGATGATTCAGCGCTTCAACGCAGTTGTTTTTCTAGCACTTTTCTTACCAACCAATCCATCTATGAAGACTAGCCGACTAGCCATTCCAGAACAACGCGCCGACCCTAATTTTTGCAATCCTGAGGGATCATAATAATGTAATAATAATAATAATAATAATAATAATAATAATAATAATAATAATAATAATAATAATAATAATAATAATAATAATAATAATAATAATAATAATAATAATAATAATAATAATAATAACAATAACAATAATAATAACAATAATAATAACAATAATAATAACAATAACAGTAATAACAACAAAGGCATTGCATGCATACACACCTTTTGTTTTTCGAGTATCTTCATGGCGTAGAACTCTTTCGTTTCTTTGTGTTGAACGAGCATAACCCGACCGAAGGAACCGGTTCCAACTGTCTTCAGGCGATCAAAGTCATTCAGACCAGCAGTATTCTGAGCACAACAACATGTCGGCACACTTGAATACGATATAAAATGATAAAATTGTAAATAAGTAGTGTGATAAAATACAACAGGGCACAATAAAACTCAATACAATATGACACAGTATTGTATTGTATTGTATCTGTCAATTTATATAGCGCCTCTAGCAGTGCACACCATTCAGAGGCGATCCCAGTGCGAAAGACCAAGAGTAAAGAAAGAGGTCTTCTGACAACGAAAAGAGGCATTTGGCCCACCAGTTAATAAACAGGAACAGTACAATTATACAAGTAAGACCATAATAAGAGACGACACAAAGTTACTGAAGCAGAGGAAGATAATAGAGATGAAATCAAATTAGGAACACAAGTCTGGTTACGTCTGCCATGTGACCCAAGGTCTAAAGGATACAACGTAGGAGCACTGGCTATTTTTCAACAATGCAGTAGGCTTAGTAGGCTACAATAGGGGTATGCGCGGGGTATAGGGGTATGTTCGGTGCCTTGCAGCTGGAGGGTTGCGGGTTCGAATCCACCTCAAAGCCGCCGCGTAGGGACCCTGGGCAAGTCCTTCACTCGCAATTGCTAATGCGCTTCGGCGTGAAACTCCGATTCAGCGTCCGCGCAGTAGTCGGGAGCGCCTCTGAATGGGCAATCTGGTAGGGGAGCTATAACAAGTGTTCAAATACAATACAATACAATACAATACAATACAATGCCGTCACTGATGCACAGCAATGTTCCGACAATAGTTTCTTACCGAATTTACACGGCTTCCGAAGAGTTGGATCGTTTAAAATGAGGTGTGAATCTTTCTTCCTAAGTATGTACAGCTCCCAAATCTCTAGCGGAAAATTGAAGATACAATCATTTCCAGCTCCACGACCCTTAAACGAGCTGTGAACAAATGCCAAGGTCTTGGACACAGGGCCAGCGCATTGCAGGACTTCTCCCAATCTCCCTGTTACTTGACTTACTTCCCATGTTACGGGGTACCAAATTAAACTGCTTGGTAATAGAGGCACGAGTGCTAGAACAACTTGCGCCTGTGAATAAGCTGGTTCCCGAGACTTCGCTTTTGTGAGCGCTGTAGAAGTTTCGAGTTTTACGATTACTTGCTCAGGGTCGTTGCGTGGAATGCACAGTACAAGCGTAATCGTAATCGTAATCGTAAACTCGAAATTTCTAAAGTGTCACTCGAAATCTAAGCGAAGGGCATTAGCTTATTCACGAGCGATTACAGACACGACGAGTTAACCCAGCTAGACCACTATGTCTTTCTAACCAGCCCCATAAAATTCTGAATTGGCTTACACCTCGACCTTCTTACAATCACACGAGATGTTGAACGCTAACCTCAGAATCCAACGACTTGATGCCTTTTAAAACATGCACTGTGCACATTTCATTAGCACAATGCATGTATATTTTGTCTTACCTGTGGCGTTTCATTCAATCTCTGCTCGAAGTCGAGTCGCGTGCAATCGATGAGCGAAGACGGTCCTACGTAAGCAGATAGCAAGACATGCGTCAAACACTTTCAAGTCTCAATATGTTTTACAAGTTGCTCAAGTCTAATTTGTATTGCCGTGGTTGGGATGAGAGCGCCTTAGAAGGGGCTCTCTCCAAATTGTTGAAATGAATGAATGAATGAATGAATGAATGAATGAATGAATGAATGAATGACAGAGGTTTCAACACTTTTTAATGGTGGGCCATTGGCAATATTTTCAGCAAGTGGCAGGCCAGGATGCCGAAGGCGCCTCAGCAAAATGGGCTAGGAGTCGGCAGTGGCTCGGTGAGCCCGTCCCCAGAACTTTTTGTTCAAAACTAAATTTCAAATGTTGTATTTTTAGAATACAATCAATCAAATTAGGCATACTTGTAGTCACTACATCTGTTACATTGCATGTGTTACCTTACACATGTAACATTGCATATGTTACACTACATATATAGACACAATAAGACACATGTTACATTACACATATTTTACACATGTTACACTACAGATACGCCGAAGAATTACTCTGGGAAAAGGAGCAATGCAGGGATTGGAAAAGATATGGAAGGATAAAGCGGTGAGTCTGGAAACGAAAACAAGAATTGTTAAAGCAATGATAATACCAGTGGTGCTGTACGGGTGCGAGACTTGGACAAAAACCAAAGCACTAGAGAAGAAAATCGAAGCATGCGAAATGTGGATTTGGAGGAAAATGCTGAGGGTCCCCTGGACCGAGAAGAAAACAAATGAACATATACTGGAAGAGATAGGACACTTAAGAGGAGAGATGACATTGAGACAAAGAGCGGCGAGACAAAAAGTGATGTATTTTGGCCATGTGATGCGGGCGGACGGCATGGAAAAGGAGATGATGCTGGCGTGTGGGGAGGGAAGACGAGGAAGAGGACGACCAAGAAAGAGATGGATGGAGGAGATACACGAGACGATGATGATGAACATTCCGGAGCTGAGAGAGGCGACGAGAGATCGGAACACATGGAGAAGGCTGACTATGACGGTCGCTAGGATTCAGCGAATCGACAGCCAAGGTGACAAGGTGACACTACATATGCTATATTACACATGTTACACTACAGTTGTCGTGCTACTTGTGTAACATGACATATGTTACATTGAATGCGTCACAGTGCATATTCTACATTACATATGTTCTGTAATGTAAAGAGACCTCTCTGAATCTTTCTATAGACTACCTAAGACCTTCCTCTTTGACCGGGCTTGGGTCGGGAGCGCCTCTGAGTAGTTATCTTGAAGGGGCGCTATATAAATTCCATAGATAGATAGATAGATAAAGAGAAAGAAGTAAGTAAGAACAGTAGCATATATTTACCACTGCTGTCGTCTGTTAGTCGTGGAAACGATCCTCCGCAGACTTCTCTATCAGGTAGACCCTTCTTATGCGGCTTTGGACTGCTCGAATGCGGTCGGTCCTTTCGAAAATACTTCAATAAGTCGCTCATAGCTTCGTCTGTGGATAACTAACTATACGCTAGAAATTTACTACGCCCTCTTGGGTTACAATGTCCTCTCTTCTTCGGCTATCTGGGAAAGATCAGTACTCTACAAATTTACTACGCCTTACAATGTCTTCTCTTCGCGGGCTATATGGTACGTTGAAATACTGTCACCAACTGTCGATATTTACCAGTTATCTGTCCTGTTATAGAGCTAGCCTACGTGCTTTTCTGAAAAACTGAAAGAAATCGTGATCGTTCTTATTCAACTTATCCGTTACGATTAAACGCTGTCATCAGTGTTTTATCTTCTCATTCTACTCACAGTTGGACTCTTCACATGAGTCAGTCACGCTGAAGCGATGACGCCGAGTTCCCGTAACACTAGGGAATGAATCTGTGGTAGAGGTGCGGCTTTTTCTAATGAACTGCGAACGTCACTTTGTCTTAACACGAGTCCCGCCTCAACGGAGTAGTATATGGACCTAATTAGTTTCAACGAACCGCAATATATATACGAGAAACGGCGGCTCAGGACTTACTGCGCTCATCAAACGATTAATTTCTACACCGACGTCGTCGGCCTGTTCTAGGTCATCGACAATAAATAGCCGACCGACGCTGAGTCAAACCGTTTATCTTCTTCAAGTCCTTAGTTTAGAATTTTGGCCGAGCCGGTCACGTATCTAGTCTACGGCACTTGACCCGTGTGCGGTCCCCTTACGACTCTGGCTCCCTCGTTCCCTCCCTCCATCCCCCCTCTTGGTCCCTCCCACCCTTGATCTCACTCACATCGTCATTGTATCTCTGCGCTGTTGTCTATTCTTATCGGTGGCAGTGGACCATTCAGACGTCATAGTACAACGTCGATTCTTCTAATAACAACCTCTGTGCAAACGCGAGACTGACACCGTCGTGTATATATATATAGGCTACGGAGACGACACTCACTTACTACTCATGACTAGTAACACCAGATACCCTCTGAAATACATACAGACACGCATGCATGCATAAATTGCATATACATACACACATACAGACATATATGCATAATATATATATGCACACATAATTATATACATACATATGAGCATACATGCATGAATACACAATCATCGTCGATATGGCGGCGTCGTTAAGTAAACGTTATAAACCGAGGCAGAAACTTAAACCTGCTGGGTCACTGGCGTGGTGTAAAACCCCGTAAGCCCCTAGTATGGCAGGAGGGCCCTTGGCGTTGCGTAAAATCCCGTAAGCCCTATCTTTTAATAACAATAATAAGACGATTTGTATAGCGCCGTACTAAGTCGAGGCATGAGTTCAATAAATCAATGACAGTCAAATGATTGTTTATAAGTTGTGACATTGTCTAAAAGTTAACCGATTCGCAGACTTGCGTAATGTGCGTCGTTGCAATTAAGACACAGTGTTATAAAAACGGACTAACGTGCTAATTGGGTGACTGGTAGCTCGCGCTTGATATCGGTCGTTTCGTATGTAGGCCCTATAGGTACACCAGCAAAGGCGCTGAGGGGATTTTGTGTAACAACCTTGGACAGGTTTTTACGCACACGGGCCTCTGTTATCAATCAGCTCTACAGGTCTACTCTGCCCGTCTGACCTCCGGGCAATCGGAGTCGGCCTCCTTCCAACTACCTTTCGGACGACCCCTCTGACTCGACGCAGCGCTCGTGAATAAGCTGGTGCCCTGCGCTTGACTTGTTTGAGTGGCGCTTTAGAAGTTTGTAGATTACAACCCAATGACACATCGATGTGATGGTTCTAACACAGACTTGCAGTGGTTCTAAGTTCTAACACAGACTAGACGTCTTCTGAACCACTTAAAAGCCTTGTTATGTTTGTTATGTAATGCTTGTTATGATATGTTTGTTATGTTATGTTTGTTATGTTATGTTTGTTATGTTATGTTTGTTATGTAATGCTTGTTATGATATGTTTGTTATGTCATGTTATGTTATGCCATGCTATGTTATGTTATGTTATGTTATGTTATGTTATGTTATGTTATGTTCTGTTCTGTTATGTTATGTTATGTTATGTTATGTTCTGTTCTGTTCTGTTATGTTATGTTATGTTATGTTCTGTTATGTTATGTTATGTTATGCCATGCTATGTTATGTTATGTTATGTTATGTTATGTTATGTTATGTTCTGTTCTGTTATGTTATGTTATGTTATGTTCTGTTCTGTTATGTTATGTTATGTTATGTTATGTTATGTTCTGTTCTGTTCTGTTATGTTATGTTATGTTATGTTATGTTATGTTATGTTATGTTATGTTATGTTATGTTATGTTATGTTTATGTTATGTTATGTTATTATGTTATGCTATGCTATGTCATGTTCTGTTCTGTTATGTTATGTTCTGTTCTGTTCTGTTATGTTATGTTATGTTATGTTATGTTATGTTATGTTATGTTATGTTATGTTATGTTATGTTATGTTATGTTATGTTATGTTATGTTATGTTATGTCATGTTATGTCATGTTATGTTATGTTATGATGCTGCGGAAAATTCAAATACAAACGCGCGCTTAGAAACTGGCTGACTGAACCAATGAAAAATGCGATGGTCTACATAATTATCATGACCACAGTAATTTTCATGGTTCTCAGCCATTGATTAAGTACGGTATAGTTAAAGAATTGCGACAACAACTTGTCCAGGCTAGTTTCCAAACTCTGCTTATCAGCTGAGGCAGAGAAACGCTGCGTAAGCCATGTCGTGGTACGCATGGAGTAATCTCGGCCTCACGTATGACAATTCAGCTGCGGCCAGTCGTGTTTCGAAGCCGTTATTACAATGGGCGTTGCATCACGTAGCGTGGCTTCACTTGTGGTGGGCTGGCTGCAGGAACTTAAGAGGAGATGTCCTAGCGATTAATTAAGAGCTGTGTCGAGCTTAAAAATAGTGCGTGATGCCTCCACAACCACGCAGTTTTATCTGAAAGGGTGTAAACAGGCCTCATTTTGTTGACCTCCAAAAGCTAATAATTATAATTGATCAAGTTCTCTACTGTCACACTTTATAAATAGTCTAGAAACTTAGTAGTCCAGTACCCGACTTGTCACCATGAACTACATTTTGTTTATGCACGATGCAGGGCTATGTATATGCGCATGTGTATATGGTGAGCATGTATATTTGTATGCATGCATATATATACATGTATGTTTATATGTATGGATGCATGCATGTACATTATTTTGTATGTTAACATATATAGATGTATACATGCATGCATGTTTGTATGTATGCGTGTATGTATGTAAGTAAAATTTTGGTTATGGTTATGGTTAAGTAAGTATTTATATAAATTATGCTTGTATGTAATGCAATTGAACATTTATATGGCGCCCCTTCAAGGTGTCTACTCTGCGCTAGCCTTTGTGATGTTAAATGTTATTACGTGCGAATATATTACATCAGTTAGCAAAACAATGCACAGTGAGCTGAGAGTCACCAGTGGCGGGCACACGCACACACGTGGAACCAACCAACGAATTCCGTCGACAGCTGAAGATGGCATGGATGTTCAGAGTCGCTGGACCAAGTTGCGTCGATAGGGTAGAGCGACGACAGGTGACAACGTTCGCACATACGATGACGCTGCTGCCGAGCAGTCACTCACTGGTGGAAGATGACGCACGTCCGGCTATTCGTCGAGGCACAAGGAGTACGTAGAAAAGGCATTCGTCGTGTATCGGTCGGTAGATTGAAGAGCCACCAGTGACTAACGGTCGAGGTCACTCCAATGGCTCGCGTCGGTCGCCCTTCACCGAGACGAAAACACTCGGCTACAGGCGGTGTACGCGGTAAAATGCTTGGATGTCATCGGGTGAGTGAATTTTGGATGAGTTGTAGACGTTTAATATGGGTAGATTCGGAGTTGAGGATAAGAGATTACAGTAACCAAGCTATAGGAGTGGACAATTGAGGTTGCGATACCAGACACGCTTCTAAAGCTAAACACGGAAGTCACGAATATGGCGCATGGAAAGGTCCGAGATTTCTCGATCCGGAAGACATAGGATTGTGAATTCTGCTTTGGAAGGGTTGAGGTAAAAGCGGTTGGAGGACATTACGTTAGAAATTAGAATAGACTAACAAAGTCAGACAATGGAGGAGGAGAAAAGAGTTGGAAAGAAGGATATGCAGGTTTGTGTCGTCTGTGTAAAGACGGTGGTCAACAGAACAGGATTCTATGTGAGATTGCTTAGGAGTGTAGTGTAAAGGAAGAAGGGAAGTGGACCTAGGAAGGAGCCTTGAGGAACTCCACAAGATAGTGAAAGAGGTAATTAAACATTGGCTAGCGTCTTTGACAAGGAAGCAGAGTAGAGCAACACCAGATACGCCAAAACAGAAGGACAGCAAAAGGGGAAGTAAGTATATAGGTCGTGATCGATGGTGTTGATGGCGGCTAAAAAATTTCGAGGAGACAGTAACAGGAGACTTGTTGCTGACTTTGAGTAGAGACCAGATTATGCAGAGAGACAATAACAGTTTTTGTGCGGTAATGATTAGTGAAACCAAATCGGTTGGGTTTGAGAAGTGAGTTAGAAGAAAGGTAGTCTTTCATCCGGGGCAAGGACAATGCAATGGGTTAGCTTAAGTAAAATTATATTATTATTATTAAGGAGTTTTTATATAGCGCCCCTTCAAGGTAATCTACTCAGAAGCGCTCCCAGTCCAACCACGGCTAAACAAAACAGTCTTGAGGTTTACAAAGAACGTAGTGGTGTGACCCCTAGGCACTAGGCGGAGTGCAACAGGGAGTCCATTCAGGTCCTAGGCCCAGCGACCGAAAAAGAGCGCCGCTGCTTTTTAACCCTTTGCTTACCACATAAGGTTAAAATTAAAAATAATCAACTACAGAGCAGATCTATAATGAAATAACTTAAATGGAGCAGGAAAGACTAAAAATATAATTAAATTCAATATATTTTTTAAATAACGAAATGGGACTTTGCAGTCCCGTTGGTAGGCAACGGTACTGAAATTCGGCTAAGGCATACTGTAGTTATCAATCACACAAACTTATCTATGTATATATTTTTATCATGTGATGTTTAATAATGTATACATTCTAAAACCTAAGCGAATATGTAGATGAAACCCAACAAACAACGTCGCTCAATAGACACACCACGCTGCCACATGGTTGTTTACCCACGGGACTTCTAAGGAACACTAAGTTATAAAGTTCTGATGGGGCAAAATATCAAATAAAGTTGTTATTATTACCCCATCTAGCGATTAAACCTGATACCTTATAAAGAGACTTTAAAGTCCCAATGGTAAACAACCCTACAAAAACAATTAAACAATTGTTTTATTGCGGTTTTTACCAACGGGACTGCAAAGTCCCATGGGTAATGAAAGGGTTAAGGTAGTCGGCGAGCGAGGGACTATAGAGTTCGGCTTGATTAGCTGATCGGAGAGCGGATCGCCGCTGAACACCAGAGGTGGAGCAGCAGAGTTCCCGCAGGTATAGGGGAGCAATACCTTCCATGCAGCGCCAGACCAGCGCAGAAACCCTATAGGCGATACTGTAGATCAGTGTTTCTTAACCAGTGTTCGACCGAACCCCTGGGGTTCGGTGAGCCAGTGCCAGGGGTTCGGCAGAGGTCCTCTGAAATATATACATATTCAGGGTCAGTGAGTGTGAGTGAAAATCATTTGCTATTTTATTTTTATTTTTCGACTTTTATTTAATAAAATAGTTAACTGTTAGTAGTTCGTGTATTGAATGTATTAATATTGTATCACATTTTGGTACAATTTTTTATTTCCTTTTGTTCCCATTAGTTAAAAAATTATTGTTCAAACTTGAGGGGTTCGGTGAGTGGTCATGGATTTCTCTTGGGGTTCGGCTCCCTTGAAAAGGTTAAGAACCACTGCTGTAGATTGATGGCTAGAGGTTTTGTTTGTCAAGAGTAGCTATTTTGAGGAGTGGTGTGACAATAAAATACTTAAATACGATGGGGAATTGAGTGACCAGTAGAATGACAGAAAGAGAGAGACAGAGAGAGAGAGAGAGAGAGAGAGACAGACAGACAGACAGACAGACAGACAGACAGAGACAGACACAGACAGAGAGAGAGAGAGAGACAGAGAGAGAGAGAGAGACGGAGAGAGAGAGAGAGAGAGAGAGAGAGAGAGAGAGAGAGAGCAGAGAGAGACAGACACAATGACAGGGACACAGCCTTTAAGAAGAGAGGTCGAATGTGATCTATACTTAAATAACTTCATGTACTATAAACTCATTATTTGTCGGCCGACTTTCTCTGGTCGAACATAAATACTTCAAGACGTCTTTCATAAATATTTAACTCCCTTCTCTGGAAGTGCCACTCCAAAGAGTGGATAAAGGAGGAGGGCGACACTAATCATCTCAGTCATGACACTATGCCGTTAAACAGTAATAATTAATTAACCATCCATAAATTGTCGAAAGCCTTTGTTTTACGTACACTTTACTGAGTTTACTCTGCTGTCTGTATACTTAGATGTCATTTATATGCATCATACATTCTGCATATATACTATGTATATGTATATATATATGCGTGTATGTATGTATATATGTATGTGTACATTGTGTATATATATATATTGTATGTCTGTATATGCGTGTGTGCATGTATGTATGTATGTATGTCAGTACGTACGAACGTACGTAATACGTACGTACGTACGTAGGCTACATACGTACGTATGTATGTAATATGTATGTATGTATGTATGTATGTATGTATGTATGTATGTATGCTTGTGTGCATGTATGTATGGCTGCATGTGTGTATCATGTATGTATGTAAATTTAAATGTAAATGTACACGGTTTTATTTAGCGATCGCCTGGTGAAGACCAGCGGTTTTCATACGGTGGTACGCGTACCACTAGTGGTACACCAGGTGTCGCCAAGTGGTACGGCAAAATTTAAAAACAATTCTTTGAGTTTATGCTCATCTTTCATTGATTAGCTATTCTTTTAAATGTTTAATTCCTTTCAGCACGTCATATCTTTGTGAAACTGATTTTTCAGCTATGCTTGCGTTTAAAAACAAATAAAAAACAAAGCTTGAATCAGATTTGCGTTTACAACTGACAAATATTAAACCAGCTTGGCTATATTATAAATCTGTGCTTGTCGAAACAAGCCAACAGCTCACATTAACACTTTCTAATAGTGATTTCAATTTTCCTTTATGTTGATATGATTATATTCTTAAAATTATTGTTTAAATTTGTCTACCTATACTAAGCCTACTCTAATACCCGCCTCAGGCCCTGCAAGAGAACGTACTATGTTCCCCCTAATAATTAATTGCAAAGATACTTCGCGCTCGCCAGTAGTTTTGATCGGACCTTTGCTGGTGGTAGGCCAACATTCGATTTTTATTACCTACAATAAAATAAAGTTTGAAAACCGCTGGTCTAGACTCTGCTCATTTTTCAATCAACTGATTGAGTTATATCCTTCATCTCCGCTAATCGTTTGAGTGGGTCCAGCGCCATTTAAATTCCCAGTTTACGGCCCATACCATCTCGAGATTAAAAACTCTTAAATTATCCACCATAGGAATGTCATGGAATGCGAACCGTCGTCCGCATAGTATGACACATATAAATAATATATAAATAATATCTGAGCAGACAACAGATTCGAGTGGGCACAAGACAAAGCCTATGAAAAATTTATGAAAGACGTCCTGAAATATTTATAAGCGGCTAGATAAAAGACGACCGACAGTTGATGAGTTTATGGAGTTTATTTATAGCTATTTACCACTTGCATCCACGTCAGTCTGGACATCTTTCTATAAACACTTATCAGAACAAATTTACGATGCACACAGAAAATGACTTAATTACGATGCACACAGAAAATGACTTCATTACGATGCGCACAGAAAATGACTTAATTTCAAGCGGTATCATCATCATCATCGTCGTCGTCATCATAATCGTCATCATCATCATCATCATCATCATCATCATCATCATCATCATCATCATCATCATCATCAATGTATCTGTGTGTGACAGATTGGCAGTTTTGCCGATTTCCGAATCCGAATATTTTGTCTGCCTTTTTTGCGGAACCCGGATTCAATCGAATAATGGGCAATATTTATTTTGTATTTGGTACACTGTTCGTTACTTTGCGATCACAGAAATTTAAAAAAAATCTTGTATGTTCTCGCGAGATGTAATTCAAACGAGAGCTTATGCACTACTACTGCTACTGCTACTATTACTAATACTACTAGTAGTAGTAGTATAGTAGTAATAGTCTACTACTACTATACTACTTCTACTACTACTACTACTACTACTACTACTACCACTACCACTACCACTACCTCTACCTCTACCACTGCCACTACCACTACCACTACCACTACCACTACCACTACCACTACCACTACCACTACCACTACCGCTACCACTACCACTACCACTACTACTACTACTACTACTACTACTACTACTACTACTACTACCATAAACATTGAAACCTTCTTGCAAGATCTCTCCTCTTCAGACCTCGTTCTAAATCCTCCATCCTCTCTTGATGACCTACTGTCTTCCTACAACACCACCCTCTCCATGCTCCTTGACAAGCACGCTCCTATTATCACCAAATCAGGCTCCCACTCTAACAACCCTTGGTATAATTCCTACCTCCAGGCCTTCAAATCTTTCCGTCGACGCCTTGAGCGCACTTACCAACGAACCCGTGATCCTCAAGTGCTCTCTTCCCTAAAAACTGCAACAAATAAATATCATCACCTTCTGGCTGCGGCTAAAAAGAAGTTTTACTCCTCACTAGTTCACTCCCGATCCTCCAATCCTCGCCTTCTTTGGAAAACCATAAACCAACTGCTACATCGGAACTCCGCCAGCCCACTTCCAAACTCTCTACCATCTTCTTCAATAGCCGAGTCATTCTGTTCCTTCTTCTCAGGAAAAGTTGCTACTCTCCGTCTCTCTCTCCAATCACTCCTTTCTAAAACCACCATCGACTCACCTGCAGGTACATCTTCGTCTACTCATGACTCTCCACCTTCCCCACCTCAATCGTCATTATCTGTCTTCCACCCAACATCAGAGACTGAAGTATCCAATTTATTACAATCTCTCCCGAACAAGCAGTGCGAACTTGACCCTATACCTACCTCCTTACTGAAAGACTGTGCATCTATCCTTGTTCCCATAATTACCAAAATAATCAACATCTCCCTATCTACTGGGAATTTCCCCCTCCTCTTCAAACACTCTTTAGTCACTCCACTCCTCAAGAAACCATCCCTTGACCAAGAAAACCTTTCTAACTACCGACCTGTTTCCAACCTGTCATTCATCTCTAAACTAACTGAGCGCATAGTCCTGTCTCGGATAAATAACTACCTGACTTCAAACTCACTCCTTAACCCACACCAGTCTGGTTTTACCAAGCGACACTCAACCGAAACCCTTCTCACCTCCCTCTACAATAAACTTGTCTCTGCCATCTCTCATCAACAAATCTCCTGTCTCTGCCTTCTTGACATTTCTGCAGCCTTTGACACCATCGACCACAACATATTACTCCAAAGACTGTCTTCCTGGTTCGGTTTTACTGACACTGCTCTCCTCTGGATTCAATCCTATCTGTCTTCCCGCTCTTTCTCCGTTAAAACATCCGAAACTTCATCCCAAGCATGTCCTCTCACCAGTGGTGTTCCGCAAGGGTCTGTTCTCGGGCCCCTATTGTTCATTCTTTACACTACTCCACTCAGCTCACTCATCAAAGCATCCTCGGTTGACCATCACCTATACGCTGATGACACCCAATTATTCATTTCATTCTCTCCAAGCAGCTTCTCCGACTCCATAGATCATCTTCTCCATGTAGTTACCCAAATCTCTTCCTGGATGACATCAAATCTCCTATGCCTGAACCCCTCTAAAACTGAATTTATACTTATAGGCCTCCGTGAGCAACTTAAGAAAATCCCAGATCCATCTATTTCCATCAACCTTGACTCTGCACCCACCCACACATTCACTGCAAATTCTCCTGTCCGCAACCTTGGTGTGATTTTTGACCAAAACCTCAGCTTCGCCGATCACATCACCCATCTTTCTCGCTCTTGCTTCATGCATATCCGTGACCTCCGTAGAATCCGCCCTATGCTTGACTTCAAAACTGCATCCACAATAGCTACATCTATAGTTCACGCTAAATTAGACTACTGCAATTCTCTTTTCCTCAACATAGATATCACTCAAATAAACCGCCTCCAAGCAATTCAGAATGCCCTAGCCCGTGCTGTCACCAAAACCCCCAAATACCATCACATCACTCCTGTCCTCGAATCACTCCACTGGCTCAAAATTCCTGAACGAATAGAATACAAAATCATCTCACTCACGTACAACACACTTCAAACCTCCCAGCCCTCCTATCTCCGTCAGTTGTTCACGATCCAGCCACTTCGTCCAACCCGCTCCTCCTCCTCTCTAACACTGCTCCGCCCTTCCGTCACCTCATCATTAAAATTTTCCAATCGCTCCATAGCCATAGCTGTTCCACCTCTTTGGAACAAACTTCCGCCAGCACTACGACAAATATCTGACCCATCCTACGAAGTCACCAAAACTCCACCTCTCGCTATATCTCCACAGGTCTTTCACTCGAAACTGAAAACACTGCTTTTTGACAAATCCTATCCTGAATCCAACACTTCTCCCTGCCTACCTCGCCGTCTGAACACCAAACACCATCCACCTTAGCCGTCTGCCTGTCTGCCTGCCTGACTCTCTGGATTTTGACCCCTGCCTATCGATTTTGATTTTATTGAGCGCCTGTGAATAAGCTGGTTCCCGCGACTTCGCTTTTGTGGGCGCTGTAGAAGTTTCGAGTTTACGATTACGATTACGATTACTACTACTACTACTACTACTACCTACATTCTTGTTCGCTCACAGAGACCTGCTCTGAGTTGTAAAATAATCGGTTTAGTTAATTGAGCGCATGAACGGCTCTGAGCCCTGTAACAGCTATGCTATATGCAGAGCCTGGTGAACTGAAATCGCATTAGTAGCAGTATTCCTGTGATGAACGACATCTGACGGCTGCCAGAGGTTCATCGAAGTCGATCTTATACTTTCGACTTCGCGAGCAGGCTGCATGCACTGAGCGCACACGGCCTGTGATCCCTCGTATGCCGTTGTATAATGTAGGCTATACCCTTCTCTGCCAGTCAGTAACGTATGGCATGCCCTACTTGTGGGCCGTAGATGATGGCCTATCCATAGTCTATGGCCTAACATAGGCCTAAGACCGATCTCTGCCTCTGCTTGGCCTCAGTAGCAGCATTTCTTCAGTGTTAATGGCTACGGTCTCCTATACGTGTCTACGATCCCTTCCTATTTCTTAGGTGTATGCTGCATGAATGTTGGCACTTGCAAGCGACCGTAGATGGATGATGCACTTGTGGACGGCTGTCTGTTTTATTCGCCTAGTCCGAGAACATGGTAGGCCGGTCCCTACCATGGTCTTTGATTTAACTGCTGTTGGGAGCAATATCCGGATTTCGCTTCCCACTGGAAAACTCGCAGGAATCGGGTTTCATCTGGAATGGTAACATCTGAGCCGAGCGACATAGTTTAATATAGTTCGTGGTCTCATTTCGGAAAGAGAAGTCTCATCCCTGGAGTCTGTGGGCCATACAGGTGAGTCTGAACTTCGACGACACCGATCAAAACCTGCTGATCGTTACCAACTTCTATGGCGCCGATATCTAAGTCACAAGCATTTCTAGCATCTCCAACGGCATCAGATCATGGAACCCATGATTTAGGGTCTATAAGCCTATGGTCCCATACGGGAATATAGGTCCTATATAGGCTTCCTCGTTAAGTTAAAGCTCATCCCCTCACTAAGGGCTAAACTAATGACTAGTTTTTCCTAATCGGTCTCTCACTTGTTAAAGGCGTTTCTCTTCCGCAGGGGCTTCCGTGCTGAGAGTGCCTCTGAATAGTTATTCTACGAGAGGCGATTTATAAACTATAGTAGGAGATACGATACGATATACGATTCTGATAGGGAAGGCATGCATCAACTAATGGTGCATCTAAATCAAACAGTAGCCTATTACAAAGAAAGTAAAGTAGGCATACATGTAAATGTAATGTAAGCTTAATTGGATTTCCTACATTTGCATAGCACGTAAGCAATAATTAGGTCTATCACCGTCTATGTAGGCCTATTACAAATTTGCGTCTATTAGGACATTGAGCGGATTTGAGCCTTTTAAAAAACTTCATAAACTTTGTCTTTGTTGCAATTCTTCCATTTAGGGCTAAACCGCGAGAGACCTGTCTCCTCCCTTTCGCCAATTCGCCGTCTTGAGGAAGTATATCGCTATGGAAGCGAACAGTTTCGAGTCGTCGGCTTCAAACGAACAGGAGGTAGGCCTACATGTAGACCTATCTGACGCCGCGACTGGCGGCGACTATCGAAGTAGCAGCAGCGGGTGTTCCTGCGCCTGCAGCGCAGACGATATCTCCTTCCCTTCTTTCTCCGCAGGCGATGAAACCCAGGAGTCAGCATCGATTCGCAATCAGTTCTATCATTCGAATTATCTAAGCAGAGAGCAAGTGGGTTTCGACGATTCTTCGTTCGCTCGTGTTGACATTTTAACAGCTTCTGCAGGCGACCAAGGAATTAGGTCACCTTCTCTTGTTGACCTAGATAAACGGAATCTGATTGGTTGCGCCGAGAATGGGAATAGGACTCATCACAGTGACGTCACTGTTGGTGCAGAAACCCTTTCAAACAAAACTGAGTCTCATTCACACGAATCTGAGCAACATGGTGTGGTAGACCTTTGCTCACAAGGTCACATTTCGTCCGATTCGGTTCGTTTTACCACATATTCCGGTGACTTCGACTTTGTTGGTGGTCAGACGCTAGAAGAAAAAGTTCTTAGACTTCGGCAAGATATGTGCATCGTCGAAGAAAAGATCGGCCACGCTCGAAGGAGCTTCGCCGAAAGACAGCAGCAAGCGAAGGCGCTAAATAAACAGCTGTTGCTGCTAAGAAGACAGGAACTGCTCAGAACGGTTCAGAGGCTCCGAATGCAGCTCGCCAGACAAACTGCCCGGCTTCAAACACATTCCAAGAACCTTCAGAAATTATCTCCAACGTGCAGTCCCAGCGTTACGGACTTAGAATGCGACTTAAAACTTACTTAAAACTATGATTGAGAACAGAAGGCAGAAATATTCTATTAGTAAATTTAACAAATAATATGCTAATTTAGCTATTTCATATAACACATTTAGTAGGCTTTAAAGTAGGAGGCTTCGCACAAACTTGTAGGCTAAATGTAGCTCGGAGTATGCTCTCGTGGCTTCATTGCTAAATCTGATGCATTCAAACGTAGGCCTGTCGTATTAAATGGACATAAAATTAATTATTAAGTAAATAATTTAATAAACGGATGAATCTGTTAAATAGGCCTACATAGGCTACGCAGGCCCATTGTATTAAATGGGCATAAAATAAATTATTATTCATAGTTTCTTCGTTTCGTTTCATCGTTTTTTATGCGGTAGCCAAAGTATCACAGGTGACAATTTCATCTGATTGTCGCGAGATAATAAGGATTACATAGGAGACCCATAAGGGCCGAAGGTCCCGCTATAGCCAGGCTATCTGAGAACATTTGTAACGCCAGAGGTCAAACCCGTCACATGTCGGTTTCTGACCTTTTTATTCAGTCATATTCTACAATTAATTTGCTTCAAAATACTTTTTACAGAATAAGAATATCTTTTTCACAGGGCTTAAAGTGTGCATGGACGGTCATGGACGGCGTCCAGGCATTTATTTTCAAGGCTGGACGCCGTCCTGCCACTTATTAGGCCAGCACCGCCTGGACGCCGTCCATGCAGCGTCCATGCAACAGTGTAATTCCTCTACGTCACTTTCAGCAGCATTTAATTTTTTAAGATTCCAGTGAAATTTCATGTTGTCATTTTGATTTCTGAATGTGTTCTACCGTGTAGGTGTAACTTGTTTCTCCACCTCATTCCTGACTTGTACAATGTACATTCTAATTAACTTTTCATCAAATCGCACGTCATATACGCGCTTCCGGTTTTATCGTCTGAGTTTTCGTAGGCCCTAACAACTAGGGCCTAGTTTACTGTTACATGACTCACATCCACTGTGAGTCTTGTCTTGACTGTTTCATAACTGAATGAACTTATCAAGTTAAATGACTTCAATACAACGCATTGATACAATACGATAGCCTACGATTCACCTATAGACCTATAAAACACCAACTGTCCCAGTTTTACGTAATTCACCAGCAAGACCCAGAAACTGTTGAGAGACAACATACGACTTCATGATCATAACAATTATATTCGTTTATTGAGTTAACAACAGACAAAACGCTGTAGGTATATACAAAGAAAAACAAAGGCAAGAAAAACAGGTCAGGAGGCAGTAATGGCTCAATAAGAGTTGAAAATTGTCAATTGGAATTAAATGAATTGTTTCGTTATTCAAAACTCAGCCAGTTCCGCATGACGATGCCCTTGCCAAAGCCTAACAGTCACATTTTGTTCCGGAGAGCATTTCCTAGGCTTCGTCTCACAATAAGTCACCTGAGGAAAACTATGTGTGCCACACGATTGCAAATGCAAAGCCTACTGAGAATATCTGCTAACAAGGTAGCGGCATCGATCGGCTGTACAACTGGACAAAATGCATAGCCAATTTACAAAAACATAAAAAAAATATTTTTTAAAAGGATTTTGACTGCAAAAATTAACTAGACACTTCTGAAAGAGCTGAAGGCGAAAGGTAAAGACGAAACCTGTTTTTTAAGTAAAACTTTGAAATTGTTGTGGTGCTAGTCTGGGTATCTGGATAAACCATGAAGTTTGCATAACTTTATCGTTCAGAAACTGCTGGAAAACAAGAGCCTAGAACGTCTTCCATTTGATAACAATTGCTACAAAATGCGTTGGCTTCTGGGGCTCCGCCCCAGACCCCTCGGAGGGAGCTCACGACGCTCCCTCAGACACCCTAATCGTTAGGCCTATTCGCATGGGAACTCAGCGCTCACGACTTCGTGCCTTCGTCGCTTGCAATATGAGCACCTCAGGAAACATTTTATATTTGCACCTCTGATTGGAGAGAGAGGGGTTGAGGAGAGGGACTGGGGAAGCGGATGGGAGTAAGGAGGGGAAGTTGGGGAGAGGAGTTGGGAAAAGGGTATTGGTGGGAGGAGGCGAGGCAAAGGTAAGGGGCGTCCAGGCACTTCTTTTTTTACACTTTAAGCACTGCTTTTTCATAACTGAAGTTATGCTCTTTTGATTCTTTCATTAGTATAGAGTGAGAAAATAGAATAAACATTTTCGGAATATTCGTGTCATCAAAGTCTTCAGAATCCATTATTTGATTGCGTTGCAATTTTGCTGGGTAATAGATGGTTATATTCTGTATCGAATAAAGCAAACAGCATCAAAATCGGATTACTACTTTGCGAATTATGTCAAATTCATAGGCAACTGCTGAATTTAAGATTATTCTATATTTGTTACCCCTCTCTCCTATTTCAGCTTCTAGCTCAATATCTAGGAAGCGACAAGCGACAGGTTTTGAGCCGTGGCGTCACATTTATGCAGAGTACAGTGTAATGTGGCCAACTTTGAATAAAGAAATAAAGTGATGGTTAGCTTAACTATATCAATTAACTAATAACTAGACTAATAGTTTTAGGGCGGAGTGTAAGCCATTGCAGCTGACTAATTGCGTTCTATTCTCTCAAGATAGCCTTGAACCAATTAAGATGAGTAGGCCTATTTCGAATTCCGTAGATAGTATATACCATTGTGTGACTCATTAGATAATGATCCTAATTTAGCGCTCCTAACATCTGATAATTTGATCAGGAAGTATTAAATTATTTGATATGAGCGCGCACGTAGGCCTACATGTTATTATTTAGCTATAGATTTATGTAGGGCTGAAGGTCTATACTCTATAGGCTCTAGCTATACCAGAAACCTGCAAGTCAAATCGACTCGTTGGCATAGCTATTTCATTAGTTTCATATAACAGGCAATAAAATAAGGAGCAGCTATAGAAGAGTGGAAGAGCAGTCCCTTAACCTAGCCTGAGAGGCAGGCTCAGGGAGCCACGGGTACATGTATATGAGGTGTTGGCGGCTTCATTTCCTCAGCCTCGGCATATGATGGCGGGTGGCCAGTCGTCTCCCTCGCCGTCTCATCCTCCCACCGACGAAGTATTGCGGTCAGTGTACTCATTACAGCTGAGATGGCTAGGGGCCAGAGGCGTAAATCATGGGGGGGACAGAGGGGGACAGTCCCCCCCAAAGTTTTGACTTAAGCCCTGCTGTCCCCCAAAATCCGGCACTCGTAGGTACTCTGTCCCCCCAAAGTTATGCATAGATTTTCGCCTCTGCTAGGGGCGCAGGTGCAACAGAAATCTCGAAACCAATTTCTGCCTGGTTGGCTGGGAATTGAACCCCCGACCTCTCTCGGTTGACAATCCAACACGATAACCACTATCGCGCGCACTCAATTAAGTAAGTAAGTAAGTACGTGCTTTATTGAACCGCCTGCAAACGCACTGCGTGCACATCACATAGCGTATTAAATCACAAATCACAAATGTCAAAAATATCATAAAATACAATAAAACAGACATCTATGAATATATGAGAGTAAGGTTATAGTAAAAAGAAAGATCAGCAATAAAATCAATTAAATAACATACGCGTAATAAAACCACATCGGGTTAATGCGTCAGCATGTGGGATCTCACGGTTATGTGAACGAGGACGGAGAGAGTACTTAACATTCTTTATAGGAGGCAGTAGACAATAATTAAGGAGCAATTAAAGGTCAGTAAATTAATAGGTTACAGTATATCGAAACTTGTTGGTTCTCTGAGAAAAGATAGACCTAAACAAACACCCAACATCAGCATCTTGATTTGACTCAGTGATTTTTAACTTATATAATCCTATTCATAATTATAATCTTAGGCCAGGTTGGTCACTGCCGATGGCTTTACCCAGGTTACTGGGGTTTACTGTCGAGGTAATACCGCGGTAGGCCTAATGGAGAATGAGCCGGCGATAAGACCGCGGGAATGGTAACTATTATAATAGTTCTATAGTCTATACACAGTATAGACTATAGACCCCATAATATTGCAAGCTTTCCATAAGATAGGCCTACTCTGTTTTTGTATATGTTTTATCAATTCAATTAGCAATACATATAGGCCTATAGCTTTGTAAGCTAAAAATTATTTTTTTCATTGGTGAAAACGTTTTGCAGGGAATGTGATGTAGACCTGCGGGGATGGAGTGAGGATGGGGAGAAACCTGCGGGATGGGGCGGGGATGGGAACCAAACATGCGGGGATGGAGCGGGATGGGGAGGACTTACTTGTTGCAGGGCGGGGATGGAGACGAGATTGTCTCCCGCGTCACTTCCTAATGATGACAAAAAACGAATATATGAGTTCATGCTTATTGAAAGTTGGATCAGACGCTAACAATAAACCATAAACCAATAAACTGTAGTTTACTAGTTTGTGGGAAAGAATTCGACTAATCTGAAGGTAAATAATATTAAATAATATAGATCGCAATGTAATTCTTAGGACTATCATGCGCGAAGTTTGCCAGTTCCTATGAACTTCCTAATTTCATTTTTATTTATCAACGGGGCTGTGTTGTTTGCAGACTCATCATGGCGGGATGTCATCGTGAAACATAGGAAATTATAGGTGGAAAGTCTGTCAAAGGTCAGCACTGTGTCTTCAATGCAAACCATGGCGCATGCAACTACACCACAGTCAAACAAAACTACACAAACTAAGAGCATTTCAGAATGTTTGACGAGGATTCTCCGACATTTTTGGCCAACCTGCGATCATGATTATAACCTTTTGACTTCTCTGGCGGAAGATTTACTTGCTGCGTCAGAATTAGGCCTACAGACCTATGTGGAAAGAATTTTCTCCCTTTGTGGCCTCTTGACTGCCGGACGCAGAAAATATAGAAACAGCCAGAACCTGGAGATGAGGGTTTTGTGTAAAAAATATAATATATATATATATATATATATATATATATATATATATATATATATATATATATATATTCGTTTATTGAGAAAAACAATCTGACAAAAACGCAGAAATGCTAACATGAGTGATAATGAATAATTAAAGTTCATTAGAAAGTCTTAGAATAAACTAGTAAATATATTTTTATATAATGATCTGGGAATAAATTAATTTAACTTGTGAATTAAAATTCATGGGTTAGCCTACTGGTTATTGTTATAGTGCAACGTTACTCATCGATTTGTAACACATTAAGCAATGACCGACAAGTGGCGCTTCTACTAGTTAACGTCTGATAACATAATTATAGGCCTAATCAGTTGTACATTGTACATCTATGTTGTTGTCTATCAATGCAAATATATCTATAGAAACTGAAACTGAAATTATCCAGTAGGCTACCTGAAATGAAAACGAAAATTATTTCTAAACTGAAACTGTAATAAAAACTGAAATAATTTCAAAACTGAAACATGAACTGAAATAGAAATTACGGACGTAAATTAAGCTGAATAAAAACTGAAACTGTAATTATTTTCAGAACTGAAATATCAATGGAACACCAGGAACAGTTAATAGGCCTACTACATAGTAATACATAATGATTATGATGGTGGTGATGACGATGATGGGGGATAATAATAATAACAATAATGGGCCAATTATTGCACTGCCTTGCCTTAGCAGTATAATGCCTGTATTACAGTTTTAAAATAAGTTATAGGCATATGTCAGGGGTGGCCAACCTTTTTTGGCCTACGGGCCACTATGATTGTTGGTGAGCACGCGGAGGGCCGCAAATTCGCAAAATGTGTGTCCTCACAGCCTCGAAAGAAATGCATGATATGTTTATTTCATATTTTACAAGATGTATAAAAACAGGCACGACTACATTAGGTCACTAGAACTTACAACATTAAATCTTTTAGTGTTTTGGACATAATTCTTATGCAGTATTGTAGTAGTCGGACAAGTAAGTAGGTGCAAAATGAGACAACAAATTATTTAGAAAGAGGCTGTGCGGGCCGCCAATCAGCAGCCCGCGGGCCGCATTTGGCCCGCGGGCCGCGGGTTGGCCATCCCTGGCCTATGTGTTTACTGCAACCGATTAATTGTTTCCTTCAGAGCCGTATTATCCATTAGGCACAGTATACGTAGGCCCTACTATGCCTACGCAAGTCTGAAAATGGGATATTGAAAAAACAAGTTGCATTAGACCTTAGTGGATATGTCCAGGATATTTTTTATTATAATCAACGTTACAAACAGTAGGCCTAAATTTAGATTTAAAATCAAAACTGGATGTGTTCGCGAATCAAGCTTAAAAAATGACGTCAATATAAGTGAATGCGTAGGCCTAATAATGCGTGAGCTTTAATGCAGAGCTGGGTGTTGCAATGGGGTCTAGGCTACGAACGCATGAGTGCCTATAAGGGCCTACGATGACCTTAATACTTTTGCCGAATTCCATACTTTTCACCTTTTCACCGGTGAATAATAGTAACTATATATATATTTCCGAAATTCAGCAACTCTGCTAAATAAATGAACAATGCCATAAGCAACACAAAGGCCCTATAACCATATTAGACCTACTTGTAAGTTTTTAGCCTTCTTGATTTTGGATTTATAATATTCAGTTTACTTATTATTTACCAGTGTTGATACGAATTGCCTGCAGACGTGTAGGCCTATCTATAGGTCTCCCACGCAAAAATGCTGTTGGATCCATTTGTCACAAGTTCCAACTTGCTTACTAATCAGGCCTTCGTACTTTCTGGCCTCTCTGGCGTTTGGATTTTCATTGGAATTCTTGTTATCGCAATAGGCTAATCTCCAGATGTCTAAAGCGCTATAATACCGTAGGCCTACTAAGTTGGCCCAGCTGGATATACACTGGTTATAGGGTTGGCTTCGTCCCATGCTCGTCTGTGTAAGAGAGTGTGCGGATCGCGGTTCGCTTCCTGAAGGTAGCTTATGTCAGAGATTTAATCTCGGGCTAGCACGTCCGAAGTCCGAACACTCGAGGACCTAATTGTATGGCGTGGCACCCATTCAAACGAGCCGCGGTGGTGAAGGAACTGCCCCGATCAATTTATTGAAAAATGAGCATGATCGAGGCCATTTGGTCGCTCTATATAACACTGGGCAGCAAAATAATATTTTTTGTTTGCTACTCAGAACTTTAGAACGTTTCTTAGCTAACTTTTTGATGCTGATTTGAAATATGAAATCGAAATTTGGCTAGCACGTCTGGTTTTTTAGGTAACCATCGGTGAGGTTCTACAAAATTTCGAATTCTCATCTCATACTATCAGCAAAAGGAAAGTATATTAAACATGTATGAGGCATTTGATTTTGTGCTTGTTCTTAGCTAAATTGTGGACGCTGATTTTAAATATGAAATCGAAATTTGGCTATCACGTCTAGTTTTTCAGGTAGGCTTCAGTGAAGTTCTACAAAATTGCGAATTAATGCAGGACATTTGCAGCATGAAATATCTCGCCTTAAAATTATGTTAATGCCTTTGCTGTTAAAACAAACAAGAAAGAACATATAACAAACATGCTGATGAACAATTAGGGGCCTACATATTTTTCTCAACTCACAGTATAAGTGAAAGCAGTGTTCAAAACTGATTAGAGCCTTTGCCTTTGCGTTTGTAAGGCACATCCGTCTCTCATTTCCAGAATCAACAATAGTTTCTCATCATGCTATGATTTAACTTACTCTGATATCCGCTGTCCATCATCTTTATATTCTGAAGGAACCTTTCCCCATGCTCATCGCTGACATCGCCCAGATTGGGTGGAAAGTGTAGAAATGCCACATCAGTTACATCCTAGCACCTAACAAATCATATGCCCTCAGAATTTTCTCTACAAGCTCAGCATAATTCACTGCTCCTTCAATACCAAGAAAGTTCTGAACACCACACAAATGTTGGTATCCCAGCTCATGCGCGTGAGACCATCAACATCAGCACAGAAACAAATGCCACCTTCCACTTGGTAAAAGGAAGCCAGATTGGTATGAATATTACGAAAAACACAAGTTTTGTGTGTCTTTTTGTAGCAGATTTTATTGCTTGAGTCTTGCACCTAACGCTTCTGCTTTCCACTTTGATAATAACACCGGCAGACTTTTAAATCCAATTAGAAACGATGTCTATGCCTCTATGGCACTGGTGGTGACCTCTTTTAGCTCTATGCATTCTTTGTAGGGCTGGGGATTTAACGCGTTATTAACTAGTCACACCCTCCACGACCTTCTCCCCTCTGTCAATTGCACTGGTCATGACCTGCGCCCACGCTCACATAACCGTTTTCTCCCTATAGATTTGATTCCCTTACCAGGCGCGGCTTCTTGGCTAGGATGTCTTACAGTTAGTCATCTGCTTTCTAGTTGACTTAATTTTCTTCTAATTATTGTTTTCTTTATACCTAAATTATTTTTGACTTTGCATGTACAGCGCTGAGCGTTTGCTTGCGTTTGATAAAGAACATACTTACTTACTTACTTATTTACTTACTTACTTACTTAACGCGATTAATGCGTTATTTAATTAACGCAATTAAATTTTTAACGCAGCTAACGCGATTGTCACTGCGCCCAATTAGGCCTATTTCATAAATGCGCTAAAACAATTCTTTATAAAACCGCTCAGTTTAAACTTTAAAGTAAAAACCAAAACAAGATGTAAAAGCATGTTTGCTTTTTGTTTATTGACAGCAAGCATTTATACAGCGCATATTCGCCGTAACTACTCAGAGTCGGTAGAGTAGTTGTACTTGTTATCTATTGTGACATGAGTTAAAAATTAATCGCGTTATTAAAAAAGTTAATCGTGCGATTAATTTCGATTAACATTTTTAATCGTTGCCCAGCCCTAATTCTTTAATTTAAGAAGTTCTACCGAGCGTGCTCCGGGGACAGAGACGAAAATCGGCAGCACCCACGAAAACCCGGATGTAGTGTGGTTTGTTGTGGTCTATTTGCATAACATAAACAAAAGCCACTGAATTAAAAGATTTTGCAAAAAATGGCGACAAATACGGCTGACAGATATTAACGAACAATTTCAGATATTCACAGGATTATGTGAAGTTTATTCTGCCTTACATGCAGGTTTGTTTTACTTCATACGCCTATGACGTGTCAACACCGCGTAGGGTGCGTTACTACCCTCCCGAAATTTGTTGTATGACCGACCGATCGATGTTCACAGTATGTTATATATTAGAGTAAGAAAGGGCAGGATTATAGTATCGGGGGCTGAAGGATATAGTGCGTTAGTTTACTGGCGTCGTGGGTGTCGGTAAGGGTCAGTGTCGTCATTAGAAAACCTGGTACCGTCCGGCGTCCGCGCAGCATGCCGAAAGATATTGTATAATCCTTCAACCCACGATACTATAAGTTTGCCTAAGATAGTGGGTTTAAAAGAGCTGAAAGACCGAACTTGAAGCATTGAGTCTGAGTGGGTTCCAGTTGGCGCTGTATTTCACCCTTCCAGTTACAGGAGTTTTGTGCCTGTCAGCTAAAGCAAAGCAGTCGGTAAACTTATAGTATCGTGGGCTGAAGGATTACACAGTATCTTTGGGCATGCTACGTGGACGCCGGACGGTACCAGGTTTTCTAATGACGACACTAACCGTAACTGTGACCAATGACCATAACAGACCATCACAACGCCTAATCTGACCGTAACCGACGCTCACGCCAGTAAACTTACGCAATATATCCGCCAGCCCCTGATACTATAAGCTTGCCGCAGTCTCTGCTGAGTGACAATTATAAATTTTGCAGTTTTCATTGTATCTAATCTTGACAAATATCGGTTTATTTAGCCTGTGGTGGAGGCATGTTGTGTGTTCATTATAAGAAGCAGGCTGAATGACTGTTGTGGGCCTATTCAGGCCACGATTGGAGCAGTGGCACGTTGCTCGCAGATTCAGATAATTTGTAGTGGAAGTCAAGATAGAGGTGGCTCCAATTGGAGTTGATGAAACACTTAAAGGGTTAAGTATGACTTGTTTAGTAATTTGCAAAATAGTTTTCCAGAGAACTGCATAGCATGGAAATGATGAAAAAGGTGAAAACTTATCGACTTTGTTAAAGAAAATATTTTTTCTTCTGTGAGGTGTCATGCTTCTGTTAAATATCATTCAGACTTTTATTATTTAGAGTTTAGGTCAAAGATTTTGGCTTTGATTTGAAGTTTGTTATATGAGATTCAGTGCTAAATCATTGTGGATTTAAGGCAAAGTTTAATTGGAGTTTTCTAGTTACTGATTGTTAGGGATGGGGCTGATAATGATGTCGATGATGACAGTGAGGATCATTGATGATGAAGATCGATAATGGTGGTTGTCATGGTGATGGTGATGAATTTGAATTTTGGTCATAGATTTAGGATTTGATATTGAGTGTGGGAGTTTGAGATTCAATGCTAAAAGATTAGAGGTTTAAGGTGGGTTTGATTCATGGGCGTACAGTATATAGGCAGGTTTACAGGTTCACCCTCCCCCCCCAAAAAAATAAATGCATTACTGTTTTTAAAGACTAAAATGTAGAAAAATATAACCATGTCCAATGGACAACCCCCAAAAGCTAAACCCAAATTGTTTCCTGGCTGTGCTCCTGGTTTGATTTGGGATTTTCCCAGTGCTGACTGATGGTAATGGTGATCATGTGATGATACACTAATGGTGCTTCCACCACCCAAGTCAGATTCATACAATTTACTTCATGCTTACAATTGAAGCTGCCATGATGCTAATGCTTCCATTCATATGCTCCAGAGTTGATTACCACGATGAAATTTTGCAAGCCTAACATTTTCTCATTATGCAGCGACAATCAATATGTAAATGCTGTGTTCTGGCTGACTGTTGGTATTTTATGTTTTGGCAAGTGCCCATTGTGCTGGAGGAGGTACATTGCTTACAGTGTTCCTGAATGGTCTGGTGCACTGCGCTTAGCTTTCGAGTGGAGCTATAGAAATTTGGAGTTTACCATTACGATTACTGTTGTAAAAATACATTGAGTTTAAGAACTTAATACTTATGCCTAATTGCCTTTAGGATGTATGCTTCGTCTTATCTCAAAGAGTGATGTGTTTTGGTTTTTTGTACGTTTCTGGCTGTTGATTCCTTCATTCTGCTGCACGAGGTGATCTGGTTGGCCCAATGGCTAGAGTTTCCACAGTGCAGCAGAATAAAAACTTTGCTTTGGTTGGTCATCAATCTGGATTAAGTTGCCTGGCAAACATACAACAGAATGCCTTGATAGTTCTTTACCTCTGTTCCGTTATGCTTGAAAACCATTTTGCTCAATCATTGTTTTATGTTTCATGTTCTGAGTTGTCTGTTGAGGGTCGATAACCGTGGTGTATTTGCATAACATAGACTGAAGCCATCGGAGAGTGAATAAGCTAGTTTCCGTGACTTCGCTTTAATGGGTGTAGAAGGAGCACAGTATAAATCTGTGATTACAACTGCAGTGAGATGATGTTAATAACATTCAGGGGTTAAAGTGGGTGGGAACGGTGTTCCCACTAGGGTTGTTAAAATCGTTTTTTTTTGGCAATCCGAATTTCGGTTTTAGAAATCCGATTTTAAACCGAATTTCGTTTTTTATTGGCCTTCATAGAAAATTTAATATATTATTATATAACGCAAGTTATTTTATATATTAGGTACCGTAACATACGTTAATATGAAAACACTAAAAGAAATGCATAAATTAATTCTTTCTGGCATTTCTTGAAATTTTCACTACGAAAATGATTTTTTTAAATTCAAATTTCGTTTTGTCAATAATAAAAACCGAATTTCGTTTTCAAAACCGAAATTCGGATTTCCGAATTTCGTTTAACATCCCTAGTTCCCACTGCTCTGAAATTTTTTTGCTTGTGTTCCCTATGCTCACAATGCAATGGAACCCTGGTAACACATGCAATCATGCATTCCAATAAAACTCTTCTTCAGTTCCCACTGCTCACCCAAACCACTTTAGCCACAGATAACATTGTTGATTTTAATAATGTGGATAGCAGTTTTATATTTTTTGCTTCTGTCAATGTCAGTTGGGGTAAGCTTAGTGTGACCCTGAATGAAAAATACATTGTTATTCTTTAAAGCAGTATGAGATAAATTGTGTGGCCTTGGGGCTGTGGCATATGATGCAAATCTCTGGCGTGAAGCAGCTTTGACTGTTCAATGACTGTACAAATTGCAGAAGACCAAGAGCCACCTGTGCATTGTTTGATCTCAATTATATGCATAATTCTTTTATCTTAAACCTGGTACTGTTTGGGGTATAAAATATATGATCAATGATATGTGGTTGACATTAGAAGTACTATTTTAGATTTGTACGGTTGTGCACTGTTATGTTTTAAAAGATTTACACAATGCTCCTTCAGGGGTCCTAGCATAGCCTTTGCAGAAAGGAACTGCTTTTTTGAGGGTTAAAAATGCAATGTTTAGACAGAGTTACAGAGTTAATGTTCAAGATATTATTGATAATGTCCCAGACATTTGATTAATGCACGACTTTGCACGTGCACTAAAAGCTTGCAGGGCAGAGCGATCTCACCATGCACTCTCAGCGTCTGTTGCAGTGGTATTTGAGTGAGATGTTTTTGCCAATTTGATTGGTTGCTGTTTTTTTCTTGGCTGCAGTCTTATCTGTGGATGAACCTTTGTAGTTCTGACTGATCTTATACAATTCTGATCTGCTCTGCTGTTGGTTGTGCCCTAGTAAAGCCCTGAGAGATAGCACTGCTTTGGTGGGTAAACATTGAGCTCTCTTGCTTTTTAACACTTGTTTTTCTATTCTAGCATATGTGAAGGTTAATGGACTTTTGACGAACTGCTCTTCTTTTCTGTTTTAGAGTTTCTTCCTTGGATAATTTCGCACTGGAAGTTGAATCTGACTAACACAACTTGTAAGGAATGAGACCGTATTTCTGTACACGGATTCACAGACGATTCATCGTCAAATACTTTGGAGGTTGGTCAAATTTTTTCATATATGTAAAGTTTTTAGCATATCAGATTTATTTGAATTGAAATTTGATTCGAATTCAAACAAACTTTATTCAGAACCTTTTCCAACAGTTATGTGATCTCATGACTTCGACAGTACCGTTGTCATAGCACTCAAGGCATCAGTTATGTGAAATTGCATTCAGAAATTGTAATTCACTAGGGAAGCTAGAGTGATCTGCAATAGGCCATAGAAGCCAGAAGCTATGGTGGGTAGGTAAGTTGAAAGAGACAAAGTCATAAGGTTAGAACTGAATGACATCAGAGAAGTGACAAAACAAACTGAGCTGGGTAGCGAAATTCAAAGCCTTGGACTAGCAACAGAGAACCCATTGCAGTTCATGTGCAGGTCACAGCAAGAGTCGCAGTGCCCATTGTTTGAGTGCAATATCTTGCTGTATGATAGGTGAGTATGGATGGAAATGAGATAGGTCAGCGGGTTAAATGTAATGCAGATTTTTGAAGTGGATTCTTTGCACAATGGGTTGCCAGCGTGACGAATGCACTATGGGAATTATATGCTGATTTTTTATGGGCTTTTTTATGACTGTGGCAAGAGAGGCTTCAACGATTTATATTTTGTACTGATGTCTGTTAGTTATACCAAGAGAAGTGATGTACATTAAACAAGTCTGCTGGAAACCAATGCTGTAGCTAGTGAGAGATACTTTGAGGCAAAGGAAATTTGTTTTTGCGAATGACCATAACTTGAGCTGATTTGCTTAATATCCAAACATGGTTAGAAAATGACTTGGTGGAGTCAAACTGCGTGTACAACCAACACGGTTAACAAGTTAGGTATCAAACTGAACAGATGCAAGCACGTTAAATTTGCTAAGTTGTTGTTTTGTGCCTCAAAAAATAAATTTAGTTTCAGAAGGATTCAGTAAAAGTTTGTTATTAGTCATCCGAGACTTACACTAGCCAAAACCAGAAACAACCACTACCAGGTAGTTGGAGAGCAGGATTAGACATGCAACTATCAACTGTGTTCAAGTGGTAGTCAAGAGAGCTATCCATAGGCAGTGAACCAAGTGAAATGGTGTATAATTTAAACAGGAGTGTGACAGTGTGTCCAGTACAGAACTTTGGATTAAATAGATCTATGGGTGTTCTAGACAGTTGGTACAGAAATGTGTTGACTTACATGAATAGATTGAGTGCAGGATGTAGGTAAGTCGTGAACCTACTGGGAGTGAAACCAGATCTATAGACCAAACCAGTGTTTGATTTGGTAAGGAATATATCATGATTAACAGTATCAAAAGCAGCAGATAGGTCCAGGAAAATGAGAGCAGTCACTTTTCCCTTATCCACGGAGGCTGATTATGTGATCATGAATGCAAGTAGGGAAGTTTCAGTAGAATGGTACTAGTGGTAGGCAGGCTGGGAAAGAAAGTACAGGTTGTGGGATGTGGTGAGAGCCCAGGCGATTATCAACTACTCTTCCATAGATTTTGGAAATGAAAT
This sequence comes from Aporrectodea caliginosa, assembly GCA_020284085.1. Classification (NCBI taxonomy): domain Eukaryota; kingdom Metazoa; phylum Annelida; class Clitellata; order Crassiclitellata; family Lumbricidae; genus Aporrectodea; species Aporrectodea caliginosa. The sequence goes on from JACEVL010000470.1 coordinate 308,593, forward strand.
TAAGAGCATAGATGGGATGATAGTTTGATTGATCGTAGGGAGAGAAATGGCTGTTAAAGAAGGGAATAAACCATGTCATAAATGAAACTGGAGTGGAAGCAGTATTTAACGAGAGATAGGTTAACAATGGATGTGATGATTGGACCCAGGACATTGAAGTACTTATTCTTTTAAAATGCCCTTAAGAATAAGGTCTAAGGCACTAAGGAGATGAGAAAATGAGTTTAGGAATCTAATTCAACGTTTCTGGTTTGAAGAGGCTTAGAACCGGTTGAGGAGGTTCTCAGTCAATTCAAACCAGCGGCTTACTTACGGTTTACTTACGGCTTACTTACGGCTTACTTACGGGATAATATAGTTTCAAAGGGAAAATCAGAGATAAAATAAATGGTTCTGCTGTTAGAGCCACCTAACTGCCTAAATTGTCGAAAGATAAGGTTAAGGCAAGGTACTGTGATGGTAATAGTACTGGTCTATTTGCATTAAAGGAGAAACAAGACAGATCCAGTGCTCAGTAATTCTGTTATTCTGCTGACAGAAAGCATTCAAATGACCCAGGTCTATTGCTCCTACTACAAAGAAGAAAACAGCAGTTTGTGAAGATGAACTGAATATAATTTACTTTTCAGTTGACATTTTCTGTTGTTCCTATATGTACTATTGTGTGTGTGCCATGATGTGTACATAAGAGTGCTGTAAATGAACTTGAAGTGCTCATTGCACCAATGTGAAGAACAGAGTTCTAAAAACAAGTTTTCAACTGAACCAACACTTGAGGCAGTTTACAAAGTGTGCCTTGTGAGTGCAAAATGTCTTACTGAAGGTGTTTCTTACTCAAGATTTTTGGATTGTGTGCTGTGTATTTTCATGGTTGAATGGATATTTGCAAGATTTGATTACTTTAAACGCCTTCTGCAAACACTTCTAGTATACAAGTCGAAGAGAATAGAATATTCTTTATTGTAGGACCAATTGCAAACCACATTTTGGCTTACATGAAAGTTTAAAGGATTGCTTTCTCTATTTCTGGATTTAGCTTATTTATGCTGTCTATAAATTGTTTGATTGCATGTTATTTATATTTGATAAATGTTATTTATCTTTGATGAATCATCCTGTTTTAAAGGTTTTCAGAGAGTCTATTAATCTGAAAACTTTAATGAAACCAGGCCATCACTAGACAAGTCATTAGATTAAAAATAGAATATTATATTATTGTGGAATATTATTATATTTGAATATTATTATAAAGTGATTCATTCATTCATTTCGAGCACTTGTTATAGCGCCCCTTCAAGATTTCTACTCAGAGGCGCTCCCGAACAGTGGACACTGAATCGGAGTTTCACGCCCGAAGCGCATGAGCAATTGCAGTGAAGGACTTGCCCAGGGTCCTACGCGGCGGCTTGAGGTGGATTCGAACCCGCAACCCTCCGGCTGCAAGGCACCGAACATACCCCTACACCACCGCGCCCCACTGATTGATTGATATTGATTGACTGTAGGAATATATTGCTCATCATAATGATTTCTCTTGTGTGACTTTTGGCCATTACCATTTCCTTGACTGCAAATGAACTTGAATCTGTAATCAATTGATGCTAATCAGGCAGTTTTTTTTATAACAGTTCTGATGTACTTGTGTAAGTGTGCTATCCAACTTTTTTTGCACAAAATGCTTAGCTTCACTGACTGAACTCTCCAATGTAGTGTGATCTGGTTGTTCTCCATACCATACCTTCACAATGCAACATTGTAGCTTAACTGTGGTTGATCCCTTTTAATGTATCTTATTTGAAAATGTATTAATTTGAAGCAGCTTACAGCTTACAAGCTGTTGCATGTGCATGATTTGAAATATTGCAGAAATGTATTTGAAGCAGCTTCAAACTTAGAAGCTGTTGCATATGCATGATTTGAAACACTGCAGAAATGTATTTGAAGCAGCTTCAAACTTAGAAGCTGTTGCATATGCATGATTTGAAACACTGCAGAAATGTATTTGAAGCAGCTTCAATCTTAGAAGCTGTTGCATATGCATGATTTGAAACACTGCAGAAATGTATTTGAAGCAGCTTCAATCTTAGAAGCTGTTGCATATGCATGATTTGAAACACTGCAGAAATGTATTTGAAGCAGCTTAACACTTTGAATGTTTGTTTGAAGGGACAAAGAATTTACTGCTATGGAGTCTTGGTGTAATGTTGACAGTCTACCTTCTGGACAACTACCTCTTTGGATTCGGTCAGGTACCTGTGTTGGATGGTTAGTAGTTCACTTTTTATTCTCCTAAAAGTATTGTCCAATTTTTCATAGAATCATAGCATTCTCTTGAAAGTCAAGCTTATGGTGGCTGAATACTACTGTCTCGACCTTTTGTCTTTGCGTCTATTGTTCGGTTCTTTGTTGGACGTGTATTCCAAAGACAGGCGTATCGTGTTGATGCAATTGCTGACATTATCTTGTCTCTGCTTGCTACCTCTGGGCAATAGCTTTAAGGCGATGGTTTTTGGAAGTGTGTTAGGAATGGTTGTTCTGTTATCTCACTTTAGTCCTAACAAATTGAGAACTACTGAGAATCAGTTGTTTACACTGATCAGTCTGTCTCTAGCTTTGCACTTATCGACTGTCTAGAAAACAGCGTAGACAATTGGTCTAAGAGTGTGGAATGCATTGTGTTGAAAGTTTGAATCATGGACAATGTGTTGACTTCTCTGCAAGAATTTCTGTTGATAACTCTGTTGTCTCCACAAGTGCATGACCACACTTTGTTGCAAAAACAGAGTAGTGGGGAGGGGGGAACCAGTTCAATGAACGATGTAGAATAAGTGGTCTGTTTTTGTTTTAACAGAACAGATGTGCATTTCTCCCTGTGTGTCATTCCATGCTGCACCTCATTCTAGCTTATCTCAAATTCTATCTTATCTTAAATTGGCCTGTTTGACCTACCAAGCCCTCAGCACCAGGACAACTCCCTGCCTTCAATCACTACTAACTCCTTACATCCCTCTTCGGTGCCTGCGATCATCAAGTACAGGTCTTTTAGCTGAGCCACAATGCAGAACAGTTATAGGTTCACTTAGGTTCTATGCCTCTGCCCCAAAGGAATGGAATCGACTGCCACTCTCTCTTGTAGCTCAAATTCAGGTTCTTTCCTTCAAAAAGTGGCTCAAAACTCACTATATCTCCTTGACTTTCAAGCACTTGGATATCTAACTGCATCTTCTCCTGGCAGCTGACTTATCTGCGCCTCAGATTCATATTTCGATGTGACCATGCACGTGTTGCAAATTTAATTATTATTATTATTAATAATAATAATCAACCTCATCAGTCATCACTGTTCAGATTCCAGTGTCTAATCCAGCGACTTCTGCAGTGATGGCATGATTCTATGGAAGTTTTCAGACAAGATCTTTTTCGTTGCTCGATTCTTTCGTTAATAGTTTAATGGACTGTTTCTTGTTGATGACATTTAGCTTAAAGGACTATTGCTTGCTCTGTGAACTCCATCTTATACAATGCACCATGTGGTTGAAAGAGCACCAACCATTGATTTCATTCTCATGTCAAATACACCTGTGCTTCGACTTAGACAAAATGATGCCCTTATGAATAACAATGAATTATTGAGTACCTGGAAATTAGGCCATGCTAATTACTAACGATGTGCAAATTGTAGCTATTCCTTCAGACGTGTTACCTTGAAATTAATCATTGTGAATGCCAGTGAACAACACGGCAGTTAAATTAAAAATTTATAAGTAACACTAAGTGTATCTGTTTCAGACCCAAAGTAAATTGTGGAGTAATGGTTTGATTATACTTAACCTTGCCTTGCGTGATCCGACCTTCCTCACCTTATGCCACCTGTTCAATTGATTGAAGCTCTGCTTATGATGCTTGTCTTAGTCTCATTAGTTGCCTACCAGTATAATCCAGGTTGTTGTGTCGCTATGATCACTACTTGCAACATTCAAAATGATCAGGACAATAAGGTACAATCCAAACTACATAACAATCAAACTTGCATACATGTAGGAGAATCATACTACACTGTTTGCTAAACAGCACAGGCAAACTGAACTCTTTTCACGTGCACCCATGCCTCACGGAGAATTTGCACCAAATGAATACCTGTCTTCATTTACAAGTCCTTTTTAGCCTGAGGTGTCATGATACTATTATAGTATGTGGATACAATTCTTGGTAGCACTCTACAACCAGATGCCAGCTGAGAAGATGCCAGCATCTATGTCTCTCTATCACAGTCTCTGTGATAGAGAGACACAGATGCAGGAACATCAGCAGACTCCTCGCTTTTGGAGTTTGTTTGTTGCGAGTCTCGCCGCTTGTCTTCACTCCTGTTTTTTATATATATTCGTTTATTATCCCGCTCCCTCTTTACTGGTGCTGCCTCGACGCTCATTCACTCTTTTGTAGTCTCTTGCCTGGACTACTGTAGGACCATTTATGATGGGCTCCCGGCCTGCCGGCTTAAATGTCTAGATAAGCCGAGTCACTCGGTACATGCAGGATGTCCTCCACTGGCTCCTTGTAGGGCTAAATCAGTTTACACAGTCAGATTCAGATGTCTGTAGAATATTTAATCTCTACATTTAGTCTCTAAAGAGCCACCAAGTCCATGGCACTCCGCATGGGCGTTGGCAGGAATCCCAGTCGGCTGGCTCTTTGTAGGAACCTCTCCTGTTTTGCTTGTCCCTCATCTGAGGCAAAGCCCCACCAGCCGGTGCCACGTACATTAATCGAGCCACTGTTGTCGCACCCTCCACCATCTGCAGCACCTCTGGCGTTAGTCTGTGTGATCTGAGAACTCTCAGTGACTCTTCTACACTAATCGTTGTTCTGTTAGTAGTTAAGATTTATGTCTTCTGTGATTTGTGTTCTTGTGAATTGTTTCAATTGCATAACATGTAAATGTACAGCGCAGTGCGTTTGTCAGGCGCATTAAAAAAGTATTATTATTATTATCTCAAGATTTGTACAGCGCCTAAGCGAGTGAATTTGTGGGATCCAGCTTATTCACAGGCGCTCAGTCAAAACAAAATCGATAGGCAAGTGAGGTCAAAATCGGATCCGGGCCAAGATACTAAAGGACTAAGGTAAGGCAGTCATTTAGGAAGTCCGAACATCCTGTTTACTATCTGCTCTGAATGGGAATCTGACAGCTGAGCTCAGATGGTATCTGCAGGTGCAGTCACCAGTGATGACTCTTTGAGATAATTATCGTAACAGTGTTTGTTTATTGATTCAATGTTTGTTCTTAATGACTTCAACATCATTTAGGTTGGAAGGTTGCTTAATTGCTTAATGCTATACAATATATATATATATATATATATATATATATATATATTACAATACAACTGTATTTGATATTACCCTCCTTCCAAAGCTCAGAAGTGCACACGACCATAGGACAGAACATTGATGGTGTAGAGCAATTTTGGCGAGTGAAGAAGGATCCAAGGACCCTATATAGTAACTGCCTCGGGCAAGACTCGAACCCATACTCTCTGCATTACAGGCCGAGCACTCTAACCAGTTGGCCGCCATGACACATTTAAAAGTATTTAGTCAGTGTCTTGATGTGCATGTTCATAACTATTTAAGGTTAGTAAGTATATCCTTTATTGAACAATTGCTAGCCACATTTTGGTGTACATTCCGAAGTATATAATTACGAGTAAAAATCATCATAATAATGAATATTTTGCCTTCCAGACTGTCTGCAGCAGGTAGAATTATTCTGTCTTGGTTTCATGGACCTAGCAGTATACTATAGTATTGAATGTGGGGGGGCAGTAGGTCTTGTAGAACATGGCCCAGATCTGCACAAACAGCCCTGAAGAGGTTGTTGTCACCAGTCTGGCACAGTTGTTCAAAACTATTAGCAGTCTTCCATAAATAAGTAGTTATGCAATGGGTACTGGGCTAAATCAGTTTACACAAACTCAGATTTATATTTAGTCTCTACATCAATACAACACCTGTGCAACTGACACAGGTGGAGCAGGCTGTAATAAGTAAGATAATCGGAAAACAAACTGCTTAGTAGTAAACTGGATGAGTGACTCGACTCCACAACACAGACAAAGATTATAAATTACGCTTTTAGCATTAAAGAAGTAACTTTTCACGTAGAAGTGATATTCGACTCAGTATGTTTTGAGATTCGTGAGGCATATTTAGTATTTTATTTAAACATTTCTTTGGCCTCTGCCACCTGACTGTCTTCCCTTATGGCTAATACCAGTTGTAAGGCGTGGCACTAACTAGGCGATGCCAAAATATAACAGGAGACAATAGCAGAGAGCTGCCAGTGAAAGCCTGACATGTATATATTGTGTTTAACATGCTGGTGTTTTCCAAGCACACGCCCTTATAGCACAATGATATCACAGACACTCAGACCAAACAATGAAAGTGGTCCAGTCCATGTGAGTTGTGGCTATCCGGGCAGCCAAACTATGGACGTCTGTGCAACAGTAATAGAACTGAAAGCTAGTACATCACCGTAATGTAAGGTAATTGGGGTAATTTATTATGATAGGCTTTTAACAGAGTTCTTGCAAGACTGGTCGTAGAGCTGAAGGATCTACAGGATCCACGGTGATCTACAGAAGTTGTCCTGAAGTCCAAGTTTGCCATTGCTCCTAAATGTCTTAGGGATCACATTCGCTCCCCTCTCTCTTCAGTTTCTCATCGACCTCTCTACTCCGTGGTCAGGCATACTCTTTTTGTTCCACGAGTTAGGACCACTATGGCCCAAACTAGATCTCTTGCCACTATTGGGTCCTCCCTATGGAATGCCCTTCCCTCCTCTCTACGTGTTACCATTCTTTCTGGGTCTCTTCCTACAGCCTTCTCCCTCCTCAAAACCTTCTACTTCTCTAAGGGTTCTCGCTACTGGAAGCGCTACTGAATGGCCACTGCTATGAGCGGCGCTATATAAATTAACAAATACAATACAATCTAACAGCCATTTATGTAGCACATTTGTGGTGATGCCATAAAGTGAGACTGAGTTCCCTTGTAGTGGTAACAAAGGGTTGCATTGTTCAACAGAGGAAAACAATATGCAGCCCAGAAGTAAGGGCATACATGTAGAATTCATCTGAGAGCTCTGTGGTATAACAGACTCAACATAAATCTTTCAATATTGGCTGTATCTTATGGCATATATGAAGTTATCTCAAAAGTGCACCGTAGTTCAAAAATTCAGTTGGATTTGGGTCTGGTTTTGACAGAGTATCAGCTGACACGTATTGATACAGGTTACGTATAAAGATAGATTGTGTGCTCTGTAGATTTTATTTGCCGCAATGCAACAGTACAGAGGTGACCCATTTTGGTTGAAAGCAGAGTGACTTATGGTGGTTTATGGTGTAGAGTTCTGTGACTCAAGATGATTTGTTTTGTGTTTTGTCTAGCAAACAATGTACCAGATGGCCAGAAACCGGTGAAAGATATGAAGGAAGACAAGAAAGACTCTGGTAAAAAGCCAGGTTTAATGATGATGATGATGATGATGATGATGATGATGATGATGATGATGATGATGATGATGATGACGACGACGACGACGACGACGACAACAACGACAACAACGACAACAATGATGATTATTAGTTTCTTAGATCCTGATGGATTCTTTCCACCTCGGGCGAAAAAAATAATAATAATAGTAGCAAGAAGTGAGTTACAGTAGTGGAGACAATTGCAAGTGATAGCCTGGGGACATAGCAACAAATTAAACTCGAGCAGTAAGGTCTGAAGACTGGACGATAGAAGCACATCCAACTGGCCTATGGCTGAACATTGTAATAGACTTGTGTAACACTGAATGTGCTTTGACAATCTTACAGTGTTTATGCATCAACTTCCTACGACGCTGTTGTGTGGTGTTTGCAGACTTTTAAGTACCCCTTCTTCTGTAGTTAATGCCCTACAATACAAACAAGGATGTTTGCCTTTGAGATTATGGTCTGTACGAATTCAGTATGTTGCATATTCTGCCAATGTCGTCATGCAAACGTTCTATTGTGTTACTGTCTGAGCCTTTCCCACAGCAGAGATTACATTTCTTGCATAAATGGGTGTGCACAAAAATTTATTCAGTCGTGCAGCAATGTTGTCACTGGCAGGTGGAGCCTGCTTGTAGTTATTCACGCTCTTTCTGGATAATGTAATTTATATATCGTTTTGACAACCTGCCTTTGTATTGACTTTTCGGATGTATGTGTGTATGTGCTTACATGTACCAGTATACGTGCTTGTACCAGGTGTGCCTGCGTACATGTCTGAAGATTATGCAAATGTTAAACTGATGTTTTATTGGTAGTGTTGTGTAAAGTCTTTTCTAGTTTAGCACACCGTGTTTAGGCGTCATCTTTTACAGGCCTGTCAGAAGTTATGCATTCCTTGTGATTTAGATGATTAAAACGTGATTGTATGGTCTTTGCAGGTGTATGATTGATTATTTGTAATACTGGTATTTTTTGCAAGAAAGGACATCCTTTCATGCTGCCTTGTATTAAATCTAAGCTGTTTAAAAGCACTTTCGTTAACCGATCTTTATTTATATTTAATTATGCATGTGTGACTTTATAATAATCTTCTCCTGTTCTAGTTTATTTTTTTTAAATATATCCAATTGTTGTATACAATGTAATGCATGTGTGCTTGTCAGATGCAAATAAAGGCTACTTACTTACTTACTTACTTATCTGTAGATTCGTCTCAGAAGCCAAAGGGAAAGTGTATCGAGTCCACCGAGACCTGTCCAGACGGTCAGTTTTCCTACTACATCAAAGCGGGACCTGGAAAAGATGACCATCCGACGATCTGCTTCAACGGACAATAGTCAGTTGATTTGATTTGTTTCTTCTGTCGTTTTGCTTCTGTTTTTCTCCTGATCACCTGATTCCCTAATTATGTTCCATTACTTCTTTACAATGACACATCGTAGTCATCAAGTGCTGTGAAATGAAACTCAATCGGTGACTGTAGCTCACAACATCAATTCTCAGAGGTGCTCCCGACCTAGGCCAAGTGGAAGAAGGTGGTCTTTAGCAGCAGATGGAACTGAGACCAGGAGACGTTTGGGAGAAGACAATTGGCTAAGGGAAGCCCATTCCATGTTGACAAACCAACCACATATATGAATAAATACTCTTCCGCCGTCTGTGCATGCCACTAATGCTACATGTGGCTACATGGTTTTCTCTCGACTCTTAAAGAGGCACTTTTTAGCCCATGCACCATTCTCTCTCTCTCTCTCTCTCTCTCTCTCTCTCTCTCTCTCTCTCTCTCTCTCTCTCTCTCTCTCTCTCTCTCTCTCTCTCTCTCTCTCTCTCTCTCTCTCTCTCTCTCTCTCTCTCTCTCTCTCTCTCTCTCTCTCTCTGGGAGTAGATATCTTGTAGGGGTGCGATACAGTTGCTCTCTGGATCAATTAATGGAAAAGTCCAGTGTTGTTGTTGACTTTGCTGTTGTATTTTATCTGTAGTCTTAGTTTTGGTGCCATGCTAACTGTTGACTTTCTTGTGATGTTTTGCAGTGCCTTCTCACCAGATAAGAAAAATGGAAAAAGAGGGATATGCATGGGCGTTTACAACCGTAAGTCATTTCAGACTGTTCACTATTTCACTTTGATTTGTGGTATAGGTATGAATTTTTAGTCTAAACAAACTTCAGTTCAGTTCTGGGTGATGATTGTATTGTATCGTATTGTACATTCATTTTATTGCATAATCGCATTGGCAAAATGTAATACTAAGTAAGTAAATATGTGCTTTATTGAGCCGCATGCAAACACACTGCAGATACAAAATCCATCTGTGTATATGCAAAGGTCTCTCCGGATCAAATAAACTATTGTTAAGTATTTTCTTGTCCTAAATCATAATCATGATCTAATCTGTGTGAGTCATTGTGGTAATTGATAGAGGTGTCAAAACTTAGTCACATACAGCCATGGTATATGGGCCATATTGAGAAAATTTATGTGAAAATAAACCATGAAATAGTTGCATGTTATTATGCAATGCACAGCTGTGGTCGCTGTTCACTCTCTAGTCGTTAATCAATGGATTTAACGCAGCTGCTAGATTATTGATAAGTAAATGCATCTGTTCTTTAAGTTTATAGATTTATATTTTCTGACATAAAGATGATGTGATTGAAAGGTGAGATAGAAAAGTAATGGTTTCCGTTTAACACTTTAACGATGAGAGCGTTCGAAAAGCGACTGGAAAACCAGTGCAGCTTGGCGTCAAAGTGTTAAACTGCTACAACTTCTATTTAATAAGTTTTATTCTTTATTCACTGTGAGCAACATAAATGGCAGCAGAGGAAGAGATCTTATTTACATTAGAACTTGAAAAGATGAAAGTGGATAAGGTAGTAATTTTACAGTAAAACAAACAAAAAATCGTCCAATGGAACGCATGTGTTTTGTTTATATGCACTCATGCGTAACTGAAAGTTAGGCTTCATAGATGACAGATAACTTTGCATTATGTAACCAGGGACCTGTGACTATCTGTCTGGTAGTCTACTTAAATCAGTCTGCTTCTATAACCAGGTTTCATGCCTGTGACTATAAGGAAGTGACCTGTGACTATAAAGAATTCTGCTTGAATCATTAAGCTTCTTCAACCAGGTTTCAGACGACTGCATTCATAAACATGGGAACCATTCTTTGGAAGGGTGCCCAAACCTCCAGGCACCTCCCGACAGTGTAATTAATTTTATGCTAATCCATAAAAGATCCATATAAGTACTCTGTATTCTGTTGATGGGGAAATAGGCTGTACAGCATTATTGAAAAGGCATCCTGAACTTGAGCATTTGGTATTGTATTGTATTGTATTTGAACACTTGTTATAGCGCCTCTACCAGATTCCTATTCAGAGGCGCTCCCGACTACTTTATTATTACGCTGAATCGGAGTTTCACGCCGATCAATGGCATGAGCAATTGCGAGTGAAGGACTTGCCCAGGGTCCCTGACACAGGCGGCTTGAGGTGGATTCGAACCCGCAACCCCTCCGGCTGCAAGGCACCGAACATACCCTACACCACCGCGCCCCACTGTATCCCATGGTATGATATGAAATAATGTTGATACATAATTATGTTGCAAATGTGGATTTCAGCTAAGACATTGGAATTGGAGGATACTCGGACATTTGATACGTATGTGGAAGGTAATTCATTGAACATATTTACTCAATCAACTGTTTAGTTTATTTAGCGCTATTTTTTTCTGGCCCAATGACGAAACCAATGTCGTGATTGCTGTAAGACATGTTGACCATAGCTTTTTTGTGCTTACTTACTTACTATCCATGGGTTGTCGGATCTGGACTGTTGTTTGGCAACAAGTCATATCTTTACAAGATCTGCATCTTGTCTTTGTGTCTGCCATATTTTCCAAAATAACACTTTTGATCTTTGTTTCATTTCTCATCCTGCATTGCATCCCAAAAGAACCAGTCTCTCTCAAATGATGCTTAGTTATGACAGTGTGGTGATGTATAGAAATTTTAGATAATAATGTTTGAAGGAAAATGAAACAAAGGCAGACCAAGACTACACTGGATAGATAATATAAATGAGGACATACATCACTTGGACTAACACTGAAAGGAGCAAAGGAATTGACAAAATGACCGAGGACAATGGAGATGATTTAGTTGTACCCATCTCCGCCAGATGGCTGGCATTAGGAAAGGATGGCGATGATGATTGTTGTTATTATTTCTGCTTATAAATAACAGGTTGTGCTGAATGTCATTTCAGACAGTATCCTATTTCGTTACTTGAGGCTGGGAATGGAAGACAAACAGCTGATTCTGGTTGCAACAGTAGACGAAGCTTCATCACAGTAAGCAATACTTACCAACCAAACCAGTTGTTTGTTCCGTTCATTGACTGACGATTTCTGAATCTTGCTGTGATCTTTCAGTCATCTTGCAGTCTGCTTGTTCATTCAATGATTCATTCGGGAATTTATATATAACGCCCCTTCAAGGAAACTACTCAGAGGCGCGAAGTATATTTGGCTTCTCCCCATTTAACAGGTTTAGGCAAAGCTATCGTGGCTCATTTGAAATTGGTTAAAGATGGAAAGATTGGTGTTAGGAAAGTTCGTCGTACAACCGAACTGAATTTGTGATCTGCTTCCTTGAAAGTGTGTTGTATTCATGTATTTTAGTTAAACTTTATTAAGTATGATAACTGTTTGCTGTAATTTTGGTGACTGTTGGTGTTTTCAGTCTATCTCAAGACACGAAGGATTACTTCAAAGATTTTGGGAGTGAGGGTGTAGCAAAGCTGGGATTCCGTGATGCCTGGGTAATGATCGGTCAGCGAGGCCTTGGATCGGGCAAAGCGATCGAAAAGGTGTTGTACAATTTGTTATTTGAAGATGCTTGCAAAAGATTGGTAAATGGAAATCTTGTCACAGTGTGAAACTGGGAAGCACAGTGGCCGATTGGTTGAGGCGCTTGGCCTGTAATGCGGAGGGTGTGGGTTCGAGCCTCATCCGAGATGGTCATTGAAATTGATGGTTAAATACATTAAATTTCGAACTTTGAAAGGTAGTTTATTTAGATCAATGCGTAATCTTACTTATCAATATGTATATCTATAAATTCTATTCCTACCATAATCCATCCACTCTTATTCCTACCATAACCCACCAATCCTATGCCTATCATTACCCATCCATTCCTGCACCTTCCAAACTGGGGCGCAGGAATGGATGGGGCGCGGTGGTGTAGGGGTATGTTGTATGGGTTTGAGCTTCATCCGAGATGGTCACTGTGTAGGGACCGTGAGCAAGTCCTTCACTATAATTGCTTAGTGACATCGATATTCTGTCGTATGGTCATGTGCATGTTTGAACTTTGGACAAAGGGTAATATGAAATACAGTTGTATTTTATTGTATATTATTATACTGGAGCTTTTTTATGAACAAGCTTTATGTATTGTATAACCATTTCTACATGTGGAATGGTGAAAGGCTGTCATGTTAGCAGTCTACTTACTTAATACTTACTTAATTACTTACTTAATACTTGTGTGTGTGTGTGTGCGTGTGCGTGTGTGTGTGTGCGTGTGCGTGTGCGTGTGCGTGTGTGTGTGTGTCTGCTGGTTCCCTAGTCTTCTGCATAAATATATATTAACTGGTCCATCTTCTTAGACTCTACTGTGTTACAGTATTCTGGGAATTCCTTGAGTGAGCTAAGTAAAGTGTTAAATTATGTTACATTACATCTGATGCTCGACTTATAAACTTACATTGCAGGTCAAAGTGCGATCAGAGGCCGCCGAATATCCTGATCCGTCTGAAGTTAAAGGGTGCATTGCTATACCAAGTGAGTTCAACTCTGTTGCTTGTGTTATGCTCAGACTTTTGAGGTCTATTTTGTGACCTCATGGTTGATACTGAGTCTTTGTATTTCTGATACTGAGTTCAAATCCTGTTTAGGGTAGAGATTCCATTTCTAGGGGTAAGTTAGTAATCTTTATGAGGCTACAAAAACTTCTTTGTTGACTTTCATTGCGGAGTATATAGTTTGTCATCCTGTTTTTTCTTGTGCCTCCATGATACAGTAATGTACTTCTTGGGTACGATCTACTCCTTCAAATAGCCTACTTGTATGAATCACTTGGGATAATTGTGCACTGATTCACTTAGTTAAAATCGTCCTTTTTGTGAACACATTTCTAAGTAGATACCTTTAACTTGGCAGCTTTAAGAGCCTAACAAGGACCTTTACAATGCCTTAACACGACTATTTGGTATTGCCCTCCTTCCATATTTCAAATAGGAAGAGACAACCATAAGGTAGAACATCGATGGTGTTGAGCAATTATGTGTGATGGACTTGCTCAAGGTCCAGGCTACACAGTGGAGGCTTGAACCCTACTCTTCATGTTACAGGTTGAGCGCTCTAACTAATTTCCTGCCATATCCACGTATGTATGTATGTATGCATGAGCACTTGATTTATAGCGCCCCTTCAAGATTTCTACTGAGAGGCGCTCCCGACTACAGCGTGGACACTGAATCGGAGTTTCACGCTGAAGCGCATGAGCAATTGCGAGTGAAGGACTTGCCCAGGGTCCCTAAACGGCGGCTTGAGGTGGATTCATGACCAGGGTGAGGATGCCACTTAGTTATTTATGTAGCACCACTTCAAAGAAATGCCGCAGTGACTTTCTGTTATGTTTTGATTCCAGTGGGAGAGCTGAAGGAGATTTCCAAAGAGAAGTATAATGCTTCGCTATCGAAACTGCGACTGGGTGATGACCTCGGGAACTGCGGCATGACGGAAGTCTGTCCGAGCGATTCGTTCTCTCTGCGCCTCTACTCTGGATTAGAGAACAAGGAAGGACCTCGCATCTGTGTCAACGGAAAATAGTTAGCAAGCTCTTTCTCTTGTACTTTCATTTTTATGGTTACAATGGAAATCCTGTTTCCCCTTCTTTATAGACTGTATATAAGACAATACTACTTCTCGAGCTGTTGCCTTCATTGGTCCTTCACTATGGAACCAACTGCCTTCATCCACTCGTTCTTTGATATTATCCGGTGGTCCAGGTGCTTCCTTTCGCTGTCTGACCACTCTTTTCGCTCGGGGTCTTTCGCACTGGGAGTGCCTCTGATTGGTGTTCACTGTGAGAGGCGCTTTATAAATTTATAGATACGATACAATAGATACAATACTACATAGTACCTGCAAATAAATGCTGTGCATTTATTATCAGATTCAGAAATACACAGTACTTGTTCCAGAGAAACTTTTCAAAGGTGCTCAGCCATGGGCTTCATTCATGTTTACTTTTGTAAATAAAAATGATTATCGATAGACCAGGAAATGAAGGTGGTGATGATGCTGATGACGATTATGACCAGACCGATAATGCTAATTATGATAGACATAAGACATAAGACATTTTTATTGTTCCCCAGAACGAGTACATACAGTGCATGTGTTAATTTATACAGTGAATATGAATAACATCGAAAGGCAAATTATGACAGTAGTTTTAGGGTTCAATAGGCACACCTAAAGGGACAAGTCCCGCTGGACAGGGGCCTACTTACTAAGTGATTAGTGCAGCAAGATGACAGAAGTTGGTTGTGTTGAGTGGCTGTAAGGGACATTGTTTGCATATATGTGGATGAATCAGCTACAGAAGAATAGGGGAGAAAAACACTTTAGTGGGAGCAAAAATTGAGACATCATCTATAATACATACAGTTGCAAAAAGCACACCAAATGAAACCATAAATGAAACAGAAAAAAACCAACTTAAACAACATTGTTTAATGCATGTGCACGCAAGAGTTTTTTAAAATGAATAAGGCTCTTAGCAGTACGAATATTGGTTGGTAAGTTATTCCATAATACAGGGCCCTGGAATTTTATTGAAAACTTACGGGCATTAGTTCTTGCAGCTATACATCTATAATCACTGTTGCTTCTAGTGAGGCCAGGATGCAGTACAGGAGTGAAGTAGGAGGAAAAGGAAGGGGGAAGTAGGTTATTAGTATACTGATACATAAATTCGCAGGTTTGTACAAATTTGATTTGCCTAATATTTAAAAGTTTATATTCCAGGAAGAGAGGTCCAGTGTGAGAGTAGCCAGAGGATTTTGAAATAACTCTTATGGCCTTTTTTTGTAAAATCTTCAAGCCATTGAGGTGTGTATCATAGGTAGAAGACCAAATCAAAAATGATATGAGAAATTGGGCAGAATGTGATTTGATTTGTGATTGATTAATGATTGATTTTGTGAATGACTAATGATTAATGATTGATTTTGTTTATGACTGACCAGATGTTATGGATTTTAATGTGTAGTGTGATGTCAACTGATTTGAATAACGGAGGTCGTGGTCTCAACATGGTCATCGTTGATCCAGAGAAAAAAGAAGCTATTGAAGCATTTCGATACGACACTTATGAAGTTGTCGATGGTAGGATCCAGTAGTTCCCTCAGTTCTGACTATATACTAAGAAATGTTCGCAGTTCGTGATTTAATGAACATTTTTGCGGCTGCTGTATTTTGTTTTTTGGGTCATTAGACTAGAATTTTGAGTCGTTTCCTGCTGATGTCATCTGTCTTATGTGGCAGTATAGTTAGTTAGACGTTGGTTTATTCAAAAGAATTTGGTATTACACTCGTTTAAAAAGGTCAGAAGTGCACACACAATCATAGCACAGTACATCGATGCTACTGAGCTAAAAAAATCTCAGATTTCAGAAGCGGCATGATAAAACTGACCTTCAGTGTTGCTAGTTTAAGCAGACAGCTTTGGAGCTTTATTTAAATGATTCTGTATCACTGCCCCATGCACTAACTCACACATTATGTAAGGAATTTGCTGTGCAGAACATGTTATCAGGCCTTCAGAGTACAGTTTTGTGAAATATATAATTATTGTTATGCATTTATTAAACACCACTATATAATAACCAAGCATGAGTTGATGGTGCTGAGCAGTGGAAAGTGAAGGACTTGATCAAGGTCCAAAAACATTAACCCTCTCAGCAGAGGCTGGAACCTATACTGTCTGCGTTACAAGGTGAGCACTCTAATCAATCGGCTACGTGGTCCCACGTGCTGATAATTGTATTGTATTGTATTTGAACACTTGTTATAGCGCCCCTACCAGATTGCCCATTCAAAGGCGCCCCCGACTACTCGCGCTGACGCTGAATCGGAGTTTCACGCCGAAGCGCATGAGCAATTGCGAGTGAAGGACTTGCCCAGGGTCCCTACGCGGCAACTAAGTATTGTTGGTGGAATAACACTTGAAGAATTCCCGATTTTTGATGTGTGTGATGGCATTTTTCTTTTGCAGACAGCGCTGCCCTTGTTGCTCAGCTCAAGTCCCTCCTTCCCAATCAGATGATTGTTATTGTCGCACATGATGATGCCAGTACCAGGTGAGAGAGAGATTGGTAATGAGCCATGACTACCTTTTGATGTTAGCACCAGAGACTGCTCTACTCTTCTTCTTTGTTTTTAGGTCATGAAGTCTTTAAGGGAAGGTTGTGCAGTTGTTGGATTAGTGTTATGTGTTATTAGAGTTATGGAAGATCTTTAAACCCAAGGGCCAAGGCCTCTTAAGACTAATGTTGGTTAATACATCTAGCCACTGGGGCTTTACTGTACCTTTTCTTACCTTTCATACGTTACCTTAGCTTTCCTTACCCTGAGGAAACCATTGTGTTTTTTTATTTTGATTGTTTAATCAGTTCTGATTTTGGGGTTTCTGCATTTAAACATTGTTATGCTATATAAAATTTTTGCCTTACACTTGTATAGTGTCATGGTCCAAAAGGTGTGTGCCTACAAATGTCTTCTAGTGGGATGACATTATGTTATGACTCATGTGATATGTTACTTTGTGTTCTAGTATTTCCGAGGATGCTAGGAAGGCGCTGGCCAGCTTTGGAAGTGCCTACGTAAGCGCACTGGCCTTTCGAGACGTCTGGGCATTTGTTGGTCGTCCCAATCTGAAGGGTTATACGCTATATGAAGACGTACGTATGCTGTTTCACATTGCGTCCAGATTCTCTGGTAGTTTGCATATTTTTTGTCTTTTTGTTTACAGTTTATTTGGACAAAGTTGTATATTGCTGTCCAGACTAAATTTGATCTGTTTCCAATTGCTTATCCACCAATACCTGTCTTCTTGTCTGTTTTATGACTTTGATCGGATTGCATATTTGCAGGATTATAGTGGCAGACTATTTTTCAAGTGTTGCAGTGGAGTAGTTAGTAATCAGTTAGATTAGCACTGATAATATGATGATTAAGAAGAAGAACAGTCCCTTAAGCTAGCCCTGAGGCAGCATTGGGTATGAGCGTTAGCGACTTCATTTTCTTAGCCTCTGCATATGAGGGCGGGTTGCCAGTCTGCTCCCTTGCCATCTCATCTTCCCACCAACAGTGTACGGTTAGTGTACTGATCTTGGTCTGAGTTGGCTAGGGGTGCAGGCGGAGCAGAAATCTCGAACCAAATTTCTGCCCTGGCGGGGATTTGAACCCCGACCTCTCAATTGACAGTTCAGCATGCTAACCACACTACACTATGAAATACCACCTTGATGACTGCATTTCATCTGTGTCTGTTATCTGACACATCAAAGGGCTATGAAGTGGCTTCTGTTACAACAGGACAGTAGGGCAAGCTGATGTCTTGAACTTGCCTTCATGGTAGCAGCGCTCAATGCCATTACATTCATGGGGATGTGGCCTTTGGATTGAATGACCTCTGAACAGAAGCTCAAACAAAAAACAGTTACCTGAAATTTATCTTTGTGCTATCTGTTACTCTAAGTTCATTATGGATTTCACCAGATGTTTTGAGATTTGAACCACATAAATGGTTACTAGTCTGTGCTATTTAGAGATTAAATTGGTTGAGTGATTACCTGGGATGTGTTTCTTTTGCAGATTGAGCTTGGCGGCCATGACGTCTGGCCCGTTCCGGTCGACAGGAAGTTCTGCGTCAGGAAAGACTGTAAGTCCCTGCAGGCAGTTTATGTTTCTGGTGGCTTTTAATTTTTACCACAGATTTGGCAAGGAGCACGACATCAAGAAAGAGTAGCCATCCCAGAATAATGCTATCCATAATTTTTTGAAGTCATGAGGGATCATGTATACTTCGTGTAAAAATAATAATAATATTTAAGAGCAGTTTCTGATCAGCAGCAAACAAAGCCTATAGCATCGATCCTACTCTCAAACTATTGTTTATTAATTCAAACGGAATTGTTGTTCAACCTCATAATTTATTACTCGTATGAGTGTGGCTTATTAAGGATTTCATGCATTGTTCTTTCTTGATAGTCGCTGGAACGGACAAGAAGCCAGACGTGGATTCTTCAAAGAACATGGCCAAGAGGGCATTCTGCAGGAAGTACGATGGATACGAAGACTTTTGTTCTGGTATGTCAGTATGCAGTACTTGTAGTTGGTCGTAAAATTTAAGTAACTCCCGATTTAAGTCCAGTGTAGTAATTATTAAAATTGAAATTTGGACATTACTAGTCAAATTGAAGATGATGTTAAATTATCGGTTTATAAGACTTCAGAGTTCTTGTGTTAAAAATTCCCTATTTTGATGACGAGCGTGTACTAGAAGTGACTGGGAAACCATAGCAGCTCGTCATTAAAGTGTTAATCAACTGTAGCTTGTAATTAAAAGTTACAATTAAAATTTTCTTGTAATTAAAAATGCAAGTAAGACATCGTGTTGGCCCATTATGTGATATTAATGTATGGGCTTCATTGCACTCCAAAGTTGTTAAATCAGTGATTTTGAGGACAGTTCTGATAACTTCCGTGTTCAGTTTTATATGGGACATGGTACCTGATTGGTTAGAGTGCTTACCTTGTAATGCGTGGGTTCAAATCTCCCCTGAGACGTTACTGTGTAAGACCTTGAGCAAGTCCTTCACTCGCAGTTGCTCAGCACCATCGATTGGTCATTAGATAGTGGTGCTTAACAAATGCATTTATAATAATGACGATAATAAGAATGATAGTATTGTTTGTGTTAATAATAATAATAATAATAATTCTTCCTTTATTGAAACAATCCGATTGACACATTGCAAATGTTGAGTTTATTATTATTGTTGTTGAGAGGATTTGTTGTTGATTTTGTGAAGCCGCCCATATTGACGAGCATCCAGTGCCTGCGATGCTGAATGACACAACACTAAAAGGACATCCAATCTTTGACGTTCCAATAATGATTGTCCCAGGTTGGTCATGTGTCAGTGCACAGGCCTTTAGATGTTACCGTAATGATTGTACTGTTTTGGTCAGGCAAGTTTAAACATTGTAGGTGTTGTCTTGTTGCACAGCTACAACTAATAGATTGCTGTAGTTTTTGAAAAAACTCTCTCATCACATTTTCTTTTCCCTTTTCATCTGCATCTTACATTTCTCCCTGACATTTCACTTGAGCTTCTCCCTCTCTGTTCACTCTCCATGTGCCTTACTGCTTTTAACTTCCCTTCATCTTCTCTTTTGTCTGCCTGTGTGTCAGCCTGTTTCTCTGCCTGTATCTCTGTCAGTCTGTATGTCTCTCTGTCTCTGCCCTTTATACCTCTTTTCTTGTCCCTCTCCTCACGTCCCTTCCCATTCTTTCTCCCTCTCTCATCCTCAGTCACTACCAGGCATAAAGACATGTGAAAGACATGGTGGTGAGGAAGTTAGGTACTGCTATGTATTTCCATAAGCCGCAATGAACTGTAGGTCTCTTACTGGGTTTAATACTTCTTTTTGGCTGGAATGACTTCCAAGTGTTAGTTGTGCTTGTTACCCCAGGATTTATCTGACCTTAGCTGCCTGGGCAAAACTTTGACCCACTGTCTTGTGGTCACCATGTCTTTGGCAATGAATGTCAATGGTCATTCTTAATAGCAACAAACTCTGCAGCTTTTGGACCAACCAACTCAACAGTAGTATGGACCAGATTGTTCATAAGTGTTAGTGCACAATCGATGGGTGCCCTGTGCATGATTACAGTCTAACCCTGTAGTGTAATGTAATGCCAGTGTAATGTAGAAGTCATAAGATTAGATTATTGGTTGACTGTGAAATTGATTAACAAATTTAGTTACAAGGTAACTGTTAATTGGTCACGGACTTGGGTCTGAACTGTGCTTGTCTTACAACAGGTCTCGGACATATAGCAACGCTTCAGCAGTTTGATGCTCTGATGGCCATTCCAGGAATTAATCCAAAAATGATAACCGTGAGCATTAGTTTGCCATTTGTCTGAAGTGTAATTTCAAATTTTATATGACTTAAACCTCCCACATCACAGTTGTAGCCATGATCATCATCGTCGTCATCAGCAATGTCATCTTTTCTTCTTGATCATTAGAATCATTGTCTTTGCTGTTATTGTCATAATTATTTTCATCATCCATGCCATCACATCGTCGTTACTATTGTTATTGTGCTATAATTATAATTACCAAGATGCTAATAGCTATGATTAGTTATTATAAAAAAGCTTTTTATTATTAGTTTTATTTCTGTTACCTCTGATCTGTCTAACCTTGTCGTTGTGCAGTAATTGGTTGTAAATAATTATTTTGAATTGAACAGATTTCTCGCCAGACATCAGATCTTGGTTTTAATTTGTAAACTACGAATTACAAACTAAAATTTATTGTAAACAATTTTATTTAGTAAAATACTAATTTGTAAATGTGTTAAAAGGTTCTTTACGACCAGAAATTCGAGGAGTCTGGGCTCTTGGCAAAACTCTACGATATTCCAACCTTCCAGCTGAATAGCAGCACGAAATATGTCTGTAAGTGAACTGAATTAGCATTGTTCTCTGATCATCAGTAAATGAGCATTAGACTGCTTTTATGCAGAAGTTTTTGGTATGAAGTGTTAGCAGCTTAATTTTCTTAATTTTTTTTAAATTAAATAATTATTAATTAATTAAATTTTGATTTTCTGTCACGCCAATGTTTAATTCACGAGACATCAATTGATGGCACTCCAAATCCAAGCTTTTATCAGATCAATATATAGAAGATAAGCTCGCTATGTGACGGAGAGGCAGTCTATGGTGGAAAACAATATGGAGAAGGTAAGTTTTAAGCCGAGAACAAAATGACATTCGTGACTGAACAGCAAGAACCTTGTTATCTAAGGACTGATGGCCAGTACTCTTCCTACTCTCCCTTGCCTTCTGTTCATCCCATAGACATTGTGCAGTTAATAAACTCATTTCGTAAATGCATTCCGTGACCAGTTGGTTGTTGTGCCACTCGATATTAAAGATTGAAATAGGTACTTGCTAATATTGAATCTCATACAGTAAGTCATTAAAGGGGTTACTGTATTATGAGAATCTGTTGCAACAAAAGTAATATCCGTTTTTGACTGTTTTCCTACCTAGTATTGTTTGAGAAAGCACTTGAAGAAATCTGGCGGCTTTATCCGAAAGCGGTGAGTGCTCTGTGAATTGGAGTATATGTGATAACGGTATGTGATGTGGTAGATAATGGTCTGGGAATTTGTTCTTTGAGTTGCAGCGTGAATGTTCAGTTTTCATTTTGTGTAATATGAAATCAGCAGTTCAACTTCATAGTAAGCTGCGCTTGTGTTTTAAGTAGCTTTGCAGAAAATAATTAATGACAAATCACCAATGATGCATGATGCATTGAGAGTAAAATTCCAGACTTTATGGCTGACAGATTTCAACTGTTTTTAATGATGCTTCATTACAAGATAAAATGTTTGTCAATCTCAAATCTTAGCTTGATTTGTTAGATTGATGTGTGAATTTGTTGGTTCTGTAGGAGCATGTTATTGTATTGGAGGAAGAAGTGATTCCTGCAAGAGACTTTCTGCATTTCTTGTCTCAGTGCTGGACGAGTCTTAACAACGACAAAACGCTTATTGGCATTTCTGGATGGAATGAGAATGGTGAGGAGGAGGAGGGATACTTCCGATGATAATCATGTTGCAATGCGGCAATCTTGTATCAGTGAACAACTGTTCTCAGCACTAAAGTTTATGATCTTCTTACATTGCTAAGCATGTGCAGAGTGTGTAAATTGTCAGTACGTATTCAGTCTTTAGTTTTTATTGTGATAATTATTAATAAAATTATGAGCATTTATTGTCTAATCTTATTAAATTGGCTACTGTTTTTAGGATTTGAAAATGTGTCAACAATGCCAGACACGGCCTATCGTGGCCGAATGTTTCCTGGTCTTGGCTTTCTAATCAAGAAGTCCTTCTACAAAGACACGCTGAAGGCACAAATGAGTTCCTGTTGCCACAAAAGGTTTCCATTTTCTCTGATTACGATTTATCTAGACTGAATTTAGGTCCAACAGAGCAGTGCTTCCCAATCTTTTTGCCTATGGACCCCTTAGATCTGAACATTTTTTGACGGAACTCCGACCTAAACAAAGCATGTTCTTGTATATGTAGCACCTGCAAAACAAACCAATATAGGTTTAATTAATGACACAGTTATAAATGACTGAATTCTCTTTTATAGAGTAGAAATTATTGTAAATGAAATTTATCCATGGAACCTTTGTCCTCACCCAGGAGTCTGATTTATGATGTGACAACACAGTCAAACACCACTTTTATCCAATTTCCACATGGAACCCGTGTCTTCCCCTCAAGGAACCATAGGGTTCCATGGAAGACACTTTGGGAAACACTGGTTTAGGTATTGATGATTCAATAAGTTTGGTGTATAAATGCATGCGACTCCTTACTTTACCCTAAAGTACCTCACAGTAGGTGTCAAAATTTGATTGGCTGCCAAACTAATGCAAAAACTTCTGTTCTGAGTAGCAATTTCACTGACATGGTTCTGTTACTTTTTTGTTTCCAGGTCTTGGTATGGTTGGTTTACCGATGTTCTTACCAATCAGGAAATGATTTTTCCTGATGTTTCGCGTTTGAAACGACGACAGTTTCTGGGTCTTACCGAAAATGCAGAACTTATTAAGGAGTACTTCAACCGACCGAGAGTTGTTAGCAGGTTAGAAAATATATGCTGTACAGATTCATTTAATATCCAGAACTTTCCAGGAGAATACTGGTATTAGTTTGCTGGGTAAATGCATCTACTGATTATTATGAAACTCAGATACTCTCACCCTAGTAGTGCAGTGTGATATAGTGTGACAATATTTATCGTATAATACCTTTTTTGTTGCTTGCACTTTCTGTGCATGCAAGGTCAGTAAATGAATGCACTTGCTGTGCATGCAAGGTACGGTAAATCTGTTACATGGTCTCTTGTATGAGATCAGTGTGCATGGGTCCTGTCTTTATATGGTCCAGGGATGTTACATGGTCCTGTGTGTTACATGGTGCTGGGTCGTTACTTGGTCCTGGGTCGTTACATGGTCGTGGGTCATTCCATGGTCCTGTTTTGTTACATGGCCCTGGGTCATTACATGGTACTGGGTCGATTGCATGGTCCTGGGTCTTTACATGGTACTGGGTCATTGCATGGTCCTGGGTCATTACATGATCCTGTTTTGTTACATGGCCCTGGGTCATTACATGGTACTGGGTCGATTGCATGGTCCTGGGTCGTTGCATGGGCCTGGGTTATTACATGGTCCTGGGTAGTTAAATGGAATCTGCTCTGCAGAATCAAACCCACAATTGTTTGAATTAAAAACCCAGCCAGAGACTGATTTAACAATCTGTTGCCCCAAACCATGTTTTTTTGCTGACCCCAATTCATTTTTGAAAGTTTTAAACTTTAATTGTTATCATTGTAATTAAATTTTTATTGTCATCTTGCCCATAGTTATAAATTAAACTTAATGTTCAATTTTAATTTTAAGTTTTGCAACCCTGTGGAATGTGCCACCTTTAGGACGTGCCCTTGTTTGATCCTAAAGTAAATCTACCACTTAACCCATTATCGAACACATCAGACATATTTTATGGATGATATTTAAATCCTGTTTTAGTAAAAATCTCAACTTTTGAGGTTGTTTATATTTTCTTAGCGGTGAAAGTGTTCCTATAAAGAATGCGCAGACCCTGGAGGCAGAGACCTATGAGACAGAACTAAATAAACTTATCTCGTCGAGTACCCCTCTCTCGAGTGACAATGCACATGACTGTCTCAGCGGAAGAGGCCTTGGCTTCTATGTGCCTGACAGCAAAGAGTAAGTGTTAAAATATTCTGATTGATTTTAATTGAGGAAAAAGATGTAGAAACCGATGCTTTTGGGTAGCTGGAATTGTGTTGTCAGTGACGATTAGCAAAAAAATTAAGCATATGACATTGTTAACTTAAAGGAAAACCATGCTGCTAATGTTACTGTTAAGCAAATTTCATGGAATAGAAATTTATGTACAGGCCCACTGATATTTAAAATAGATTCACATTTAGCTGAATCAAAATATCAAGTAAGAAGTGTCGTAATACAAAATAGATTTAATTTAATCTTGATTTACATGTTTTGTCTTTGGCCAGGGTTCATTTGCAGTTGCTGGTCCCACCATCTGGAATTCTCTGCTGTATTCACACTCTCCTCTGTGACTGTCTTTTTACTTTAACCGTTTAACCCATTAACGACGAGCGTGTACTAAAATGTATGGGAAACCATAAGCAGCTCGTCGTTAATGGATTAACAACAAGAGTGTACTAAAAGTGACTAGGAAACCAATGCAGCTCGTTGTTAAAGGATTAAGCTGAAAGCTTACTCTTCATGTCTACCTGTGGGTATTTATGGTTGCCCAGCTTCAATGTGCACTTAGGAAGTTTATGAGCATGGAATTATCAAATTCGATTGTATTGGTATCTGATCTGTAATTTGTAGTTCTGCTTGAATGGTGAGAATGGTATAGAAACAATGATTTACTCAAAATTCTTCATTTAGGGCAGTATCAGTGAGGAAATATTGAGTCATTTGGTTTTACACTTTAACAATGAGAGTGTATTACTAAAAGCATTTGGACTGAGAAACCAATACAGCTCGTCGTTAAAATGTTAAAGTCTTAATTTAGATGGCATAATTCTCAATGGTCCCTATTGGATGAACATTGTAGAGAAGTTTTAAATGAAAGTGATTTTCAGACTGAACAAGAAGACCCTGTTGTTTGGTTTTGTCATTAGGAAGACATATTCGATCTACTTTGAGCAGACGAAGGAGGGTGATGATTCTGTTCTCGCACTGCTGTGTAAATGCTTCAGACTGTTCTATGCAAATGGACACTTTGTCCGAGGGAAACACAAGGACACGATGAGGTCAGCTCTATTCTTACTCTGCTTTATCCAAGATTGTTGATGTCAGAGTTAACGGATTTGCTAGGCCTTGGTATGACTGAGTATTGACAGCTCAGAAAACATATGTATTAACATTTGAATTGTTTGATATTAAGTTATCTCATATTTTATCATTTGCCCAAGGCTTAACTTACAATAGAGGGGTTTGTGATAGTCTAGTGGCTATACAGCCAAGAGGTCGGGGTTCAAATCCCCTCCAGGGCAGAAATTTCTTTGGAGATTTCCGGTCCACCTGTGTCCCTTGTCAACACGGCTATAATGCGTACAGTACACTAACTGCACACTGTTGGTGAGAAGATCAGACAGCAGTGATGTAGTACTCGAGTCCGGCAAAGGACTCGAGTCCGACTCGAGTCCGATTTTTTGTGGACTCGGACTCGGATGGTCACGACTCGGACTTGGACTCGGACTCGAAGACCCTGGACTCGAATTTGACTCGATGACTCGGTTTCCGAGTCACAATGAATTTTTTTGTCTCGCGATAAAATACGACTTTTATACTTGCTTACTTACGCGTCCAAAATAGGTAGTCTAAACTCTGAACTAAAGAGCCCATTAGATATCAACGAGCTAGCCATAAGTGGAGGTTGTCGTTCAAAGAGCATCGGGTGATCATACCCCCACCCTGCTATAGAGACGATATTCTTCGGTGCCTGCTCTTATCGGAGTTAATGAGTACGCCAGACGCATCCAAGAGGCCCGTTTGGCAGAATTTCTGGAGTTTGCAGCCGCTGAGAATTCTTCACCCCGATACCCCCAAGTGTTGGGAGTATCGGGGTAGGATCGCTCCGTTAAAACCGCCAAGCGTCTGATGATCAAGGACATCAAAGGGAGAGTTGATCCGTTTCTAGCTCTTCTGACCTAGCGGAATACCCCATTCTCGCAACTGGGCCAGCGGAATGGCAATTGGACATTAAACGATACAGACAATATATACAACATCCGGCGATTTTGCCGCCCTCTGCAGACAATATATACAACCTCTGGCGATTTTGCCGTCCTCTGCGCACGCTCCTTAGGAGACGTAGCATGTATCTAGAATTCTAGATAGATGTGCTAGCAGTAAAGCAGTGTTAAAAATAATGTAGGGCCTACATTCAAGTCTAATCTCATTTGTTTATAAATCAGTTTCAAACAGTAGGCCTAATTCTTCATATATTGTTGAAGGACTCGGACTCGGACTCGATCTTTTGTGACTCGGACTCGGACTCAGCAACTCACTCGGACTGACTCGGACTCGGCTTAGGTGGACTCGGAGACTCGGACTCGGCAGGTGGACTCGACTACATCTCAGTATGCCGATGCCGATGCTAAGAAAAATGAAGTTGCTAACACGTCATACCCATGGCTGCCCCAGAGCTACCTCTTCTTCTGAGGTACCAACAAGTTGTGTTGCGTTTCTTTAGGCTGAGATTAAGTTGTCTCATTTTCTAAAAAATAACCATGCGGTATTGTTGTTCTGTAATGAAAATTCTAAAAGCCGCTTGTTTCTATTTTGTTCACAGGTTTAGCCACAATGGCAACCACATGTTCTTGGTTGGTTCTTCGTCACCGTACTATAAACACAAACCAACCAACTACAAGTCAGTTAGAAACTGATGAGAACGAACAGTTGCCGTAAACATATCATCTGTCTTTCCGGGTGGTCACGCTCCTCTTGGCCAATGATCTGTACGATAACTTCTTACATATAATACGTAGTTTTTATAAGCTAAGTGTTGCGGTCTTGAAACTGTAAGATATCTTTGAATTTATTATTCATGTCAGCACTTTTGGGTCAGTTAGTGCATGTAGAATGTGAGCACTGAACACTTGTTCTTGGTTTTGGTGTACCAACTAGGTACTCGTAGCTCATGCTGCTTAGTATACCACCAAGCTTTCACTATCGTCACTAAGAGATCCACCGAAATCCATGTATCTTAGTAAAAGTGTGGCATGTGTAAGCCGTGTTGATCACCTGTCTGAGAGTTTGAATATTCCTGTTGTAGATTTTATTTAGCATGTTGTTAAAGACGTCATGGGTATGGAAGTCATTGCATTCAAGGTTTACGCGTCGAGTCAGTTAGTTTTACGCAAGGTTTTTCGTTCATCTTTCTTGTGATGGATAAAGATGTTCTTCTGGGTACAATGCAAACAATGATTTCCATCCATTTCTTGGGTGCACTTAAAACATTTACTGCTCTTGCATGAGTAATAAGCATCATCATCATCTATGTAATGTAATCAAACATTTATATAGCACCACTCAACATCAGCAGCGCTCTCAACAGACATGTGGACTGCCACTCTACTGAGCATTGCCATTTTCACAACATGCTGCCAGTCATCTTTATTTTGGGCTCATCTCCAGGCCATGTGCTTTAAATAAATTAATTATTTTGACTGCGTGTTTCAGTGAGAATTGCTTGTATTTTTGCTCTTGTTTGTGTTTTTGGCTCGTGTAGTCGATAGTATGGTCTACAGCAGCTAGGGTCTATATCCCCTCCATCTGTAGTGTGAAATTCAGCGTCAGTCTGTTTAAGTAGTAAGAAAGACTTCTCTGTTAGACAGTCATGTTCGTATACTACTGGTTAATCCAAAACCGTTTTGCGTGTGGTGTTCAGTAAGTAAATAAGTATGTTCTTTATTTATCCAACTGCATAACCACACTTTGGTTTACATGAAAATTAAACATTATAAAGCATTCTTGTTAAAATCGTTGTCCGCCCGTGGAACAATTTGGTCGTGCAGTCTTAGCCACAGGGAATAGGGGAGTGTCCTTGCAGGAGGGAGGAGTGGGTTCAGAACATGGTATGAAATTGTTTGACTTCTTGAGGGTCAGTCAGTATTTCGTGCACAGGGTATTAATCAATGTTTCATGAAAGCCATTAATTTATGGTAAACTGCCCAAAAATTTAGCATAACCAAACTTTTTATTGTCTTTCCTCACTTTTTATAGCACATTCTGCTATGAACCCAAAATTTTGGCAAACAGATCATTACAATTACAGTTATATTACATCATTACAAATGTTTCTAATGCAAACAGAATTGTTCTGCAATACAAATTTGAGGTAGGTGTGTGCTTTACGGGTAAAGATTAAGGATCAATTTTGCAGGTTTTCTGAGTGGAAATTTTTATTAAACATGGCAGTGGATTTGTTAAAGAAGCAGCTTTGTAGAGCTGTGCAAGTAAGTAAGATGGCTGTAACTTTTTGAAGCAATTTGCTTTTTCTTTTAGAAAAAGATTAAGACTTCTCCTAGAAAAAGATTAAATGTTGAAAAAGGCACTAAAATACTTCAGTATCACTATTGACAAATATTTTAATAATACTTTGTTCTATTCTGCACTGTGTAAAGATGTCAACTCTGTTGCCTGTTGTATTGCACAAGTCACAAGTTGGTGATTGATGTTCGAGGTATCTCGTGTCACAAACTGCTCTGAAACGTCTATACTTTAAAAGCCGGTGTAATTGTTTTAACCGATTCTTTCAAACTTGAATTTTGAGTCTTGTAATTCAACTTTGAACTAACTAAACACAGAAGGGCTAGTACGACGACAATGCTGATCTGCCGGGGTTATTGTTTTCGTGGCAAAACACTTTTCCGTTGCAGTTCCAATTTGTTTGAATGGGGTCTTTGGAAGTTACAATAATGAGGGATAAAGCTTGGATACCTTCATATGCTTCTAGTATAAGAGTTTGCAACTGCCTGCGAGGAAGGTTAATGAGTGTTAAACGAGTCATCCACTTCATTAAGTACATGACAATAGACATGCATGTGCTAGTGATGCAATAATGGCTGACTCTAATAAGTAAGCAGTATCAAAGATTGACTCTGGAGGTATCATAAATAATATGAACGTAAATAATAATGTCCAGACCAAAGATATGATACCGTTTTCGTCACTCCCAGAGTCCCAATTTGTTGGCAACAACCTGTAGATTTTAGTATTTAAACTGTCCAATGTTTCATTTGTTTGGTGTTGCAGTAGTGTTGAATTTCATATGAACAGTGTGTTACGTTTCAGGCATTTTAGTTAATGTGATTTTAAATATGTGGTGTTCCACAAATTTATTGTTGATTTGCCTTAGTTTAGGTTGTCTTGAGTGAAGCTGTGATTTTTAACCACACTGTCCTTTAGTTTAACTTTAGAAGAGTCTATGAATTGAGTCGCCATACAGTAGTTTTGATATTCCTAGCGTCTGCATACAGCTGGCAATCTTTCATGCGCATCCACTAGTATTGCTATAAATTGTAACTACAAATTTACCATGTGTAGCGTTTATTCACACTGTTGTTGTCTCCAAAACTCATGACATAAGCATGCAGTCAAGTTTACAGGAATCTGCTGCCATGGCAGGCCTTCAAAACAAAACCTCTATGGTGAGATATTAAGGTAGAACATAGTTTACACAGGTCTTTACTCTTAATCCGTCCGTTTTAACCACAGCTGGGTTAGCATGAGATAGCATGCAGTTTGTATAGTTGTATTTTCACGTGATGTTGTACATGTATATGCTGCTCATTGTTTTGATGCCAAGGTTAAATTTTGACCGTATGTAGTTGCACCTTGGTCTTAAATGACTTTTAAAGTAGTTTTATAACATATTTCAAGCTACATTCAGATTTGCTGTGGCTACCAAAGCAAGAAATGTACAGTGGACCATTCTGTGTTGAAATACATAATTAGGAAAGTAATAAAGTAGAAATGTAAGTGTAAAAAGCAAGAATGTCTGCAGTTGGGACACTTAATACACTTGGAAGCACTTGACTAAACAATGGATTTGAAAGCCGATACTTGTACAGTAGAATTTTAACGAGGTAACTAATTAGATCTAGTTTTGTTTGTAGCCTTAGCCTTGCACCATTTGCTAGTTTTTTATTTCAGTTGAGTCTTGGTATTGTAAAACTTCCTTCTAAATGGAAATGTCATCTGATGCATTCAGATAGACAAGAGTGACATCCCCGTTTGGACAGTGGAGGTGGATGATTCCGGCAGTTTGTTGACATCAAAGCATTCCAGGAGAGATTTCATGCAGTTCTCTCTTTGTTTTTTGTATTTCATTTCGTTGTGATCAATGGTTTTCGTATTAACTACAGCCCAGGGCGTTACTTGGTCAACTTTTAGATCTTAGTTGTATGTGAAAACCAGTTGACTGGTAAATGTAACTGTATGTAAAAAGATGTTTGAAAAACAATATTATTTAATGAATTGTTGAAAGTGATGACCTTCTTCCAAATTCTCAGAAACCTCCAATGGAGTAAATTATTTGCAAAACCTTCTAGTGCACAGACTTGTCTACGACCTAAGCTTCCACATTAACCATAAATAACTCGTGTACATCACTAACACAACAACCTAGTTTAATTTTTACAATTTCAGATCTCACATGTGCAAAACTCATTAACGTCATCTAACACTTCTAGTTATCCAAAAATTCTAGGAGTTGCGCACCATCACCATTGCTGGCACATGGAATGTTGTGCAGACAAAAAAGTCTGCTTGCTTTGACTCTGCTAACTCTGCACCGGCAAAACAACTCGCACGACACTAGTCAAACAGCAGGTCTTCATCACGTTCTCTGTCCAGCATATTGCTAGGCGCTTCGTATTCTTCTCCCGCTTTCTTATTCCGTTCCGCTTCCGCTCTCATCTGTGCTTTCTTCTTCTGGATCTTCTTCATTCTGAAATGTGTATAATAGTAGGCATTCAGGTCCTGCTGCAATAGATTGCAATGCCGACATTGACATTATTATGCACTTATTAAACGCCACTATATAATGACCAAGTATCGATCAATGCTTGAATTTGTATAGCGCCTCTTCAAGGGAACTACTCAGAGGCACTCCCAACCCACTTGCTCAAGGTCCCTACACAGTTAAACTGTCTCAGGGGAGGCTCGAATCTGTACTATTCAGGTGAGCGCTCTTACAAATTGGCTACCCAGAACAACGATGCAACAGCAGTTTACTTTGCTTAGTAACAACCATTGTACTGTTTGACATGGCTCTGTGGTAAGAAAGTGAGAGAAAACCCTGTTTTGAAATATTACCTCTGAAAGAATGATGGAAATCACTTCTAACTCTACTGTCACTATTTACTTGGCAGCTTATGTGTTCTGATGACAAGTCTTCCAATAAATCTCTCTTCCTGAACGAAGAATTTTAGCCATCACTTCAGCGTAGTTATACAACCAAACATAGCGCAATATTAAAAGTGAACTAAAGACATTTTTCTTAAATGTCTTCTACTCTGACCTGTAGAATTCCTCTCTCTCACGTTCATCAAGTTCTGTGGTTATGTACTCCAGCGTTCTTTCGATCTTTGGAATGATTACTGAAAACATATTTAGCCAAACAGGTAGGTTAGATAACTACACACTTTCAAGAAGCCCTTATTGCTTAACTTCTTGGACTGCTTTTAATGGCCAACTGACTGAACGAATGAATCAATGGAACGAATGAATGATAATGTAATTTTAATGAATGTATGGCACACATAAACACCATACAGTTAATGACAGTATCTATAAATGCCTGGAAAGGAATTATTAATAAAGGTATTTCAAAACTTGCAAGTATGACTTAGTGACATTTACAAATGAATCCTTGTATGAATATGGCATTACAGTGTGGCAATTTTAAAAGTACTGTAAATCCATAATGTTGGCAGCCATCAGAGTTTATGAATCTGAATAGCAACTTACTTTTACACTAGAAAGTTTGTGTTTTGGAGACGTTGAGAACCTGTAAGAATTTGGTCATTAAACACAGCTGCTTATTTGAATTCATTTCATCACTCAAGCACTAACTAGAAACAAAGAAAGATACTGTAATAAACTAAATATGGTGTCGCTAATTGATGAGCGTTGTACCGAACAATATCGGCAGCCCAAAAAGTCTGTGATTCTTAGCCACTTGCAAAATTCGCTAAATAAATGGCGTGGAAACATTTGTGGATATATAGTATTCACCATGTTCAATGGCGTTGACTCTTCTGTTGGTAACTTTGATGACCTCGTCCAGTATAACGAAGGACGACTGAAGAGAAGCCAAGTCAACGAGCATATCAACGGCCTTTGCAAAGTTCTTCTTTATACGGTCAATCTGTTGACCACCTCGCGCCAGACCAGTGTATTCATACGCTGAAGAACAAAGTCCCAGCCATAGTTTGCATTTCAAAAGTATAGAATGAAGTATTCTAATGTCACTGCAAATTGTTTGGGCCTGCTTCTACACATAACAGAACAGTTGTAAGTTGTTGCACTTCCACGATCTCTAACGGAATGGTGAAACGCAATATGTATGTATATGGCACTTGTTATAGTGCCCCTTCAAGATTTCTACTCAGAGGCGCTCCCGACTACAGCGCGGACACTGAATCACGCCGAAGCGCATGAGCAATTGCAGTGAAGGACTTGACCAGGGTCTATGGCGGCTTGAGGTGGATTCTGCAACCCTCCGGCTGCAAGGCACCGAACATACCCCCTACACCACCGCGCTCCACAATAAGGCAGGGATACACAGCCAACATATTTTCTCTGCTTGTTCTGTGTGGCAACTTCTAACAAACGTCTTTAAACATACTCTTGCCACAGCAAGCTGGCCTGAAAACAATGAAGATCACATTGTCTTTTTGAACACATTTCAAGGTATGCAAGCTTCTCAATTAAAACTACAACTCCTCCAGTCAAAGTCTCAGAGTCTAGCTCATTTCAACACATGCCTTCTTTTCCAATAGACGTACCAGTTTGACATTTCCTGTGAAAATTAGCATAATGAATTTAATAATTTTTTCAGGCTCTTCTCTACTGAAAACTTTGATTTCATTGTGTGCTTTGACGTCAAAGATAAAGGGACCGTTATGAACCTTGGGCCAGTTCCCTGGGTTATTTGAAATGGCTCCAAGGGCCTCATAGAACAATTTCACGGATGCATCCTCGCACTAAAGAATGACAATGCTAAAAAAAACTGCAGGAATGTTAAATCTAAATGCAACAATATAAGCTGCTCCACTTTTCAATAAAAACACAAGTGGCAAGTTTTCGTCTCATTCAGCTTACCATCTGAGCCGTCATGAAATGCTTCGAAAACTGGCAAAGTGACACCTACAACAAGCAAAGAAATGCATCACATGCCTTGAACATCGTTACTCTAATTTAATTAAATGTATTAAATGTAATACAAAATTTCTAAACCATTCTTGATAGAACTACTTGAATGTACAGTACTCGTCTAATCCAATAAAATTACTTTTAAAGCGAATATTCACCCACTGAACATTAGACTACACAAAACCTGGAGACAAGACCAGAAACGGTTAGTAGAGTCGCAAAAACAGCAATGCCCTCGAGAGGGTCACACAACTGAGGATGATGATGAGAACATAAATTACTCTAAACCCAGGTTTGTTCATGTTAAGTGTATGATGCTGTATATCCTGTAGTCATTATATTACACGTGAAAAGTACATTAACTCCAAACTGAAGTGACTTCAAAAGCCCAGAAAATTATATCAACAGCTAAAAAGTAAGGGCAAAGAAATACTACTATATTTATATGATAAAATGGAGTCGGTCAGAAACCTTAAACTGACCAGCAACATTGTCCTTCTTGGTTTTGACTTTAAGCTGGGCCTTGTCCGTATTCTGTAGGACTAAGTTGTTGAAATCGCCCATAGCAAACTTGGCCTCAGCCATTGTGAATGCGGCCTCCTTCATGACATCACCCATCAGGGTTTTCGTCTAAAGACAGTATAACACAAACAATCTTACAGCATCCTCAAACTCCCTCAGAGGCATGGTAAAACCAATGACACGATATTAGTGTTCAGATTGTTATCAGTAAGCTGTTTATTTTTACTTTTTCAAATTCATTCATATTCATTACAAAATTTATAATTATAGCACCCCTTCAAGGATACTACCCAGAAGTGATCCCAACCCCAGCATGACTAAAAAAGGACAGTTTTGTGCTTAGAATAGAATGTATCGGAGTGGACCCTGGGGAACAAACATAGTGCCAAGGGAAGCCCATTCCAGACCGAGGGGCCAACAACTGAGAAGGCACGGTTCGGCCTAATACAACCCTGGCTTATACAACCTCTTCAGCAGTATAAGTTATGGTGATGAAAACATACTAATTATGTTAACACTTCAATCCACATAAGTATTTATGACCATTTTGGCTCATATAGCCACGAGTCCTGATGTTATGAGTGGTAGGTAAATGCAAAACACCTATAAAATAATAGTCCTATCAGATAATTTAACTGTCCAACTAATTTACCAAGATACCTTAAGAACTTTGATAGCATAGTGGTAAGCTAGATTGTATTAGTGATGCAATTGCAAGATATGGCTAGATTAATTTCATAAGGGAAATGCCAACATCACGATAGCAGATAATAAACTTTTTTCTATAGTTAGTGCTCTATAAACGCCTTATTACACTGAAGTGACCGAACTTCACTTCTTTCTTCATAGTGATAAAATAACACGAAAGTAGAGATTTACTTCAATTATCTTCCTCAGTATTCCTCTAAACTTGATTGTCAAAGCATCAGACTTCTTTCTCAGCAGACTGTGACCTTTCTGGGCGCCCTTTAATCGTGCCTTCATCAGCGTCAGGGCCCTAAAACATTCACAACACAACTATAAAACTGGAGTCAACCCGAATCCCCGAAACCCGAATACGTTGAAAATAGACAAAAGCCCGATTTCCTGAAAACGGTTTTCTAGAGACCGGCCAAGCTATTCAGAGTTAAATTGTAAACATGACAAAGAACTAGCATGGCCTTGATGTATATCGATATACTGCCTATTTATTTGTTTATTTGTTAATTATGTTCATTCGGGTCTGACTTAGAAAATCAATTTCGGGGATCCGGCTGAAATTCGTTTCGGGGATTCGGATTTCGGGGATTCGGCCCGCACCCATAAAACCAGTTCTTAAACACGGAATGTTGCATCTGTGTTAGTGTGTCAGAATAAACAAATACTGATTGACAGATTGAGAATGATGAGCATATGGTCAAACCTTCATGGAGAAGCTGTGTGCTAAAAATCCAAATAAATATGAACGCCATCACTGCACATACAGCTTATGTTTGCAAACGTACTTAGGGCACATCTCTTTAGATCAATTACATAGTAAATTGTGCAGAACTTTTGCAAGGTATTTCAAATAGCTATATTATTCTATCTCTATTCTATTTATGGACTTGTAAAGCACCTCTCACAGTACAGCCTAATAAGAGGCATTCCCAGTGCGAAGAACCCCTAGAAAAAAGAAGTCTTATGACAACGGGCAGAAACAGTGCCCCCAGTCTCAGTCAGTAGTACAATCATTATAAGCACAGTTATAGCAGGAAGGTCGGCAAACTTATAGTATAGTGGGCTGAAAGATTATACAGTATCTTTGGGCAAGCTGCGCGAACGCAGGACGGTACTAGGTTTTCTAATGACGACACTAACCCTAACCCTGACCCTCACGACGCCTAACCTTACAATAACCGACATTCGCGACGCCAGTAAACTTACGCACTATATCCTTCAGCCCCTGATTCTGTAAGCTTGCCGGAAGGTCATTCCTCTGCAAAGGACCAACAGAGGTTGTGCTGTGGCAGTTCGAGATCGAGGTACTAGAAGGTCATAACGGTCAAGACCACAGAAACCACTGGGACCAATCCGTGTTACCAGCTTCTAATACACAATTATTTTCAGCTTGTAATAATCACAACTTGGAGAACTTAAGCCATCATAATAACTGGAACCACAGTCGAACAAGAGTTGCAATACGACGACAGGTTCCGATGTTTTGTGCAAAATAAACTGCAAAGAGACCGGAATAAAAACCATCATTGAGCAACACAAATAAGGGGTGTCATATGATTTCAGAAAAACCTTCACATATACTTACATACGAGATGGGAAAATGTTAAGCCTATCTTTTCCAGACATGTTGCTTGTTTTCTAAGTCGTTAACACGCAACGAAAAGCTACAAATGTTTGGAGAATATTATCAACTATAAACCGGATTAATTCTGGTTCGATCCAACATCAACCTGCGCCATTTAATCATAATCGTCCCACGTGATGGCTGGATCAACTGACCAACAAAAGTAAGTAAGAAAACGCGCACTTCGTAAGAATTATAATCTCCGAATATTTTGCGCGGTAAAAAAATCGAAGCACCTGCTTATTCACGAGCGCTGCGTTAGGTAACTTAGGTTAGAGGAGGTTGTCCTAAAAAACACCGAGTGATCAACAAAATCTGGTCATCAGGAGTCCATAGAGAGAATGAAACGGAACGATGTAGGCTACTGTTACGGTGGGTTGCATTTGATTAGGATTAGAGAAATCATTGGAAGACGACCGATCGAATGGCTTGGATCAGAGTAAAATTCTTGAGTGGGTCTTTAGTTTGAAATTGAAAGTCTGAGAAGTTATCGATAGCGGAGCTTGAGGCAGATGATGCTTGAGGCAGATGAAGCAGCTCGAGCGTCGATCTGTTCCCTCTCACTAGCAACAGGACTTCGACCTCGAATACAGAGAGTTATAATCTTTAGATCTGAAATGGGTTCATAAATTTTCAAGGATATGAGTAGGCCTACTACATGATGCGTGGGTGCTCTGGTGACAGCTCGGGCAATTAATTAAGCGGTTTTGGTAATTTATGAAGGTTCAGGAAAAGGCGCATTAAGCCAATATAGGTCGATGCATTAAGCAGATGCATATAAAACGTGAAAGTGAAACTAGATAAAATTTGAACACGGTAATAATTTGGGGTAACAATAATAATTATTAAAGAACGGCAATTAAGAATAATTCATCTAATTCGCCTGCTTCAGTCATGTATGAGTCAGATTTGCTCATCATAAGTTTACTGGCTCAGGCACCAATTGAAGGCCATGCAAGTCCATAAAATAAATTTAAGAGAATTGCAGCATGCAATTTAAGAATTGCTGACATTCAATATTATCCTATGATGGAACACCATGTGCTGTAGCCAGGGGTGCAAAAAACCAAACGTTTTTCAAAATGAAAAGTTGGTTTTTTGGTTTTATTTGGTTTTTTGCTGAAATTTTCCTATTTCGGATCATAGAACTCAAATTTGCATAATTAGAACCGTTCAAATTAATCAGATGCATATAAATGAAACCTAGAACAGTAGAACCGTAGAATGTCATAAAACGAAGTTAACAATTAAAGACCATAGGCCTACAACAATTGAATTGAAGAGATGACATTTTAGGTATTTATAATTTTGAAATTTAAAAAACCCCAAAAACAATATTATCTATCGGTTTTGTTTTTGTTTGTTTAAAAAAACAAACAAAACAAAAACCAAAAAACCAAGCCTCTAACAGCCCTGGCTGTGGCCTATTATTGGAATCTGAAAGTTATAAATAGCTTCATAACAAAGGCGAGTCAATAATTCTAACAGCTGTTATAAATGTTGAATATTCATGACTAACCCACGTCTCAATATTTTGTGAAATTTAAAATTAAATCAGACGAGAATAAAATATATGATGGCAATTATATATGGTTGCATTATTCTGTCGTTAAGTCAATTGTTAAACTGCTGTTCAAAATGATATTTGAAGATTTTGCATAGAGTCAAGTCTCTTTCATTGTAATAGAATGGTCAAGGTCATATAAATATTTATTCCACATTTAAGGTCAGTGCCTCTTCATCTAATTGCTACAAATATATTTAGCATAGTCGCTCTGGAAGAATTTGAGACAAACATAACCAGAACATTCTGAGTCATTAAAAATGCCCTGGTATTACGCAAAGTTTTGCTGAGACACTTTTTATGCAAATATATGCATAAATGACAAGTTCCCAACCAATCGGCTGCGGTACACATCTGGTAGGCGTGTCTTTGGGCGGAGCATGGATATTTAATACAAGCGAAAACAAACACAGAGAACAAGTCATTATAGGCTGATCAGCGAAGGAGGTAACAATGAGAAATCTGAGGAATTCTGTCCCTCAGTTTTCCGCTTGTTTGTGACAGAAGGGTATGGTTTCCTTAGCTTATTCACCCAGAGACGAATTGCACTAGTGTTTTTTGGTTTATTGCAGTTTAGTAGTTTGGACGTGCAAACGAAGGTTCAGCTGTGTGCGAAAGATGAAACATTGTATATGTGTATAATTATATACACACACACACGCCTGCAT
Source organism: Aporrectodea caliginosa (assembly GCA_020284085.1). NCBI lineage: Eukaryota > Metazoa > Annelida > Clitellata > Crassiclitellata > Lumbricidae > Aporrectodea > Aporrectodea caliginosa. The sequence goes on from JACEVL010000470.1 coordinate 347,641, forward strand.
GTGTACGCACGTATATATATATATATATATATATATATATATATGTATATATATATGTTTATATGTTTAAATATAATATTATGTGTGTTATATACATATAAAATCTGAAAATTATCTTTTTGTAGGCCTGCAGTATTGCAGTATTGGGTCCTTGATTTAAAACATCCTGGACAGAGGGACATTGAGGTAAGAGAAAAGTTGCATAACAGAGTAACATAGGGATGAAGTTTAATTAGTGATGAAAGTGAAATGGAGATGTATAAGGAAGTTGTTTGAAGGGTTAGCAGAGGAGATGCACTGTGGTTCCATCTCCATCAGAATTGCATTTGAATTGTCTTGGTCTAAATTGTCTCCAAGTATGAGCAATTTCATTTTTGTTTACATCACTCTATAGGATTTAAATTTTAACCATGGCCTGGGCACAATGGATTAGGTTGTTCAAGGTCATCTGTAATTCATTCTACATTTGGTCAGTGCCTCTTCATCTAATTGCTACAAATTTTTAACAGTCACTGACAAAATTTGAGACAGATTGATTACTAAAACAAAATTATTTTACTGATGAGAGCTGTAAGCCAATGCTTTGGTTGAGTGAACATTCACTTTGGAATTCTACAGTTACTAAGTATAGCGAGGGGTTCCAAAGATAAGCTAAAGGCTGTCAAAAGATGCCACTGAAATTTAAAGGAGGTAAACAAGATATTTATATAGCGCCCCTTCAAGATTACGATAAGACATTGGGTAAAGCCTTTTTCTACAAAACAAAATTTATACATACTGTATATATTTCTATAGAGTTTATTTTTATAGTGTTGTCATAAACACAATGACGAGAAGAAGTGTATTGAGTTGCAATAGTACAGGCATCATAGTACAAGTGAATGGACAATGCTGTGGGCTGCATCATGAGAGGTCAGTATATAGGTATGTACCTATCAAGACACTTACTAATGGGCAATTGAAGCATGCATCCAGCGAAGGCATAGAAGTTACATTAGGTAGAAGTAGATGACTAATGTTGTCGACATGAGACTCCAACGACAATTTGAAATAAATCATGTGATTTGTAAACAAGTAATTGATGTGTTTGAAGTTATTGAATTATTGCTACAACAGTTCTAACCATTGAATTTCAGATTGAGTAGCGGTGTATGGACTTAAAAAGCATTTGACAGAGGTGCCGCTCATTCCAAACTTCTGATACTGCGACCAAGAACCAACTTGATTGTTCTGGCATTTCATCACTGTTGCCGAGACTTATCAAACGATTGTCAATTATTTTCAAAGGCTTGTAATAAAGGGGTGACCTGTTGCAACCCTTTGTGTTGAGCTTCAAATAGACGTCTGAGATGGGTCGAGTTTTCCTATCATTTCTCTGTGGTCCGCGCCTCTTCCTCTGCGCTAAGTGTCGAACTCCTCTGACAACCGACAAAGAACTGTGCTCAACCGGTTTTGTTGGATCAACCGGCCGCGCGTACCTCTTCAACCGTGCCGTCAACATCCGACACAGTCAGGTCCATCATCGTGTCATGACGACCGGTCCTCACTACGTCCGTGACGTCTACTGCAAGAGCTGCAACACTCGACTCGGATGGATGTACGAGTTTGCGATCATGAGCGACCAAGTCTACAAGGAGGGCTGCGTGATCCTGGAACAAAGACTGTTTGTCGAGGTCGATAACACGGTCACCTGTTACGACGACACGTGTAGCTGCTGACGAACAACCGACCTGTAACACGTCTGCCAATCTAACAGCTGCGACACGAGATTTTGAAAGGAATAGAAGTAAACTCTTTCGAGCTGATTCAGACTGTAATTTAGCATATCTGTAATTATTATTTTAGGCCATACCGGTCCATTGTTTGGTTCAGTTTTGAGGTAATTGTGTTGTTCAGTTCTTTTGTGTTTGTAAAGAGTTCGCCTGTCATAGTCTGCTTTGATCAGTTTAACATAATGCAGTGTGGACATGTTTACACATTCCCGGTTTACGCACCATTCTGCTTAATGCGTTCTGGTGTTATGTCCCTTAGCACTTGTAACGATGAGAGTGTACTAAAAGAGACTGGAAAGCCAGTCCAGCTCATCGTTACAGTGTTAAAGCTATTCACATGCCATATGGGTTTACAAGCCATATAAGATTTAAAAATGTTAAAATTTTAACAATACAGTGTGGACATGTTTACGCATTCCCAGTTTACACACCATTCTACATGTAACGCAATGTGGTGTTATGTCACTTAACACTTGTAATGACAAGAGTGTACTAAAAGTGACATGGACGCCAATGCAGCTTTAAATAAAATTTATGGTTATGGTTAAAAGAACTGCTATAAATATTTACTTTATTATAAATATTGACTTTCAGCATTAGCCCTTTAACGACGAGCTGCCTATGGTTTCCCATACATTTTAGTACACACTCGTCGCTAAAGGGTTAAACCTTTCTACATGCAGACTAGTTGGTACGCTGTACTGTAAGGCATGTCGCTCAATGACTTTGTGTTGACGAATCAAGAATGTAATTCAGTAATTGTCATTCAGTTTAGTTCAGTCCAGAAATCACCTATGACTCAATACAGTTTAATTTAAACAGATGTTTGCACTCGAGGTCTGACTGTAACTTTACGATGTAACTGTGCAAAGTGCGTATTCAGTTGTTTCTGTGTAATTATTATGTTTAGACGGTAATTTTGAAAACATTGCGTGCACTGATCTTCTTTATCCAAGTTTTTCTGAGTTTACTGAGTCTGAAATGTTAATCTCTAAATGTCTGTATTCCTGATATTCATACAGAAGTATTTGTATTTTTATTGTTATTACTAGTAATTATTATATACTGGATGACTGCTATTTAATAATACTAATGACTTACAGATATTTATATTTTTATTAATTATTATTTAAAACTTCCTTGTTTCAGGTGTTTTATACAACAAAACAGCGCAACACGGTGGTATGTGGGTAACATGTCTGGTCATAGATCAAGTAGTTATGGGTTTGACTCTGTGTAATGAACTTGTGCAAGTTGTTTGAACCAACATGGCTCTGTCACCAAACAGCATAGTTTGATACTGGCATAAGCTGGGAAATAAATGGCAAATCCACATGTACAGGACCCTGAGATTCGTCCATTGCAAGCTTCGGGGTGAAGGGAAAGAAATCCGTGCGTCCCTTACATTCTACATTGGATATAGGAGCCGACTTCAGGGATGAAGGGTAGGAAATCAGTGCCTCCCTTACATTCTACTTGGGATATGGGAGCTTTACTCACTACCCAGTACATGTATAAGACAGAGCACAAGTCTTCCAAAATCTAGACCAGCACATTCTTGACATTTGCCAACAGTGAAAAAACACACAGAATGTTTAGCATATTGTTTATCTGATCACAAGAAACGTCTCTACAGCTTTGAATATTAACTTGTTTTTTATTTTAAACATTTTCCACATTGTTCTGAATACATTCAACAGATCTTTGGTGACTTGATTAACTGCAACAGTGATTAACTGCAGTCTCGCACTGCAACGGAACAGACAACAGATGTCAAAATGAAGCAACGCCTATTAAGTCCTACCCAGTAATCTTCTCCAAATCCCGTTGAGAGTCATAAAACACAGACCAACTTTCATTAAGGAAATGCAAACATAAAGTTGTGCTTCTATCTCGACAGCTTTCTAAAAGTACAAATTGATCGATTTTCATAATCTCTGTAGCATTCATTGAAAGCACACTGATCGCTTTTCGTAATCTCTGTAAAGCACTACGTGTATTGTAAGATGACTTTGGAGTGCACAACAGTGTGTATAAATTGTGTTTTATGAAAAGGGTTTGTGTCATAGTCGCCAAAGCAACTACTGGCAAGTACAGAAGTTCTCAATGCAAATGGTGGACAGTACAGTTGACGAATCCAACCAGCAAAGTGTATGTTTAAAGAAAGCCAGTGTTAACATCCACTGTGTTCTATCTACAACCGATTCGTAACCTAAAGTTTTAGCAAATTACTAATACTATATCAATTAATGTACGAGTTTTGAAGAAATTTTTAAACTTCCTCGGAATTTGTATATTTTGCTTGGAACAAAATTAATAATAGCTTCACATTTTAAAAACTTCTTGTTTAAAAAATTTAAAACTAAATAATCACGTAATAGATGTTTCCCGAAAGATATGTTGTTAAACAGACATAGAAGTATGAAATTTAGAAAATAATGTGGGGTGAACAATGGCTTTCTTGCTGTCTGTGTACCTTTGAGAAGCACTGTTTGCTTAAATTGATGTAAAACTGATGTAACCACAGCTTAACAGAACAGTGGGGAGGTATTTCATGTTGTAACTTTCAGCAAATGCAAACCCTCCAGCTGCACACATAATCAGGATTATAAATGTTAATGCATGCATTGACTTATGCAAATGTGCAAGGGCATAGCCAAGAAGTAATTTTGCTCATTTCAGAGGTTTTCCATTTTAACTTTCAGCAAATGCAAACCCTTCAGCTGTGGGTCACCTGTACACATATTAATCAGGATTAGAAATTCCCAATGTTAATGCATGCATTGACTTATGCCAATGTACATAGCCAGGAAGCAATTTCGCTAATTTCGGGGTTTTTCCATTGCACATGGCTGCAGAGTACTGTGTCAGTTTTGAAAAGTTAACGGCTTATGTGTATTTATTTGGGGAGGAGGGGTTAAATGCATACCCCAAATACGCCCATGCCAATGTGCAACAGTTAATGGCTGATATCCAAAGAAAATGCCCATCTGTGGTTTGCAGGCAATAAATTAGAATTATTGCTAATTTTTCCTCTTACGTAACTGTATGGATGCCACATTATTTTTACTGTTCTGATGGCAGTGTTATTTTACTTCAAAAATAATTTCTATTTCAGTTTCAGTTCAGTTCGGCTGGGAGTAATTTCAGTTTCAGTTCAGTTTCAGTTCTCAAATAATTTCAGTTCAACTTCAACTGTTCGAGTTCTTAGTTTAATTTCAGTTCAAGTTACAGTTCTCAAACAATTTTAGTTCAAGTTACAGTTACAGTTCTTAAATAATCTTACTTCGAGTTCAATCAACGTAGTTACTTGAAGTTGAAGGTCTATCAACGTAGTTACACTAGTACACCGCTGAACGACAATACTGTGAACGATAATACCGTGATATACCGAGAAATCTCGCGAGATTAACGATTTCTATTAAGTTCTTAACATAGTCCAACGAAAGACTGGTTCACCGCTAATTTAAGTCAGTATTCAGTAAGTAAATTACTTCATTTCTATTTTTAGTCATAAATGTGTATAATTTCCGTTCGGATTTTAATTATCGTTACAGTTTTTATTCTGTTCGGCATCATTTATTTCCGTTTCCGTTCAGTTTTCGTTCTTAGAATATTTTCAGTTATCGTTATACTTATCGTTAACGGAATGGATTATTTTCAGTTCGACTTATCGTTTCCGTTAACGAATATAACACTGTCTGATGGACAATGGGATGACAGTATAACACTGACCTCTAGTTCTTTTCTGAATGATGACAAATCGTGCTCATAAACTGACTAATATATATTGAAATGTACTGTTCTGTTGCTAGTTTAATTGCAGCCATTTTGTGGCATCTTAGACATACATACACCTACCGGTACATTAATTTCTAGAACATTTAGTCCTGCGACCTTTTTTGTAAATTCCATTAACAATCTGCTGTAAAAATAAAATCTCGATACATTACTGGGTAATATCAGTGTTCAAATAAAATGTGTAACTGTTCAGCAGCCCATGTTCATAGACTTGTTAGATACACGACTTCAGAGAAACCTGATTCTGGCTTAAAATTGCACAAACTGCCTGAAAACTGTTGTGACTAGAATGCTCTGATGTTAACTGGCCGTGACCAAACATTAATTATGTCTTTGCAGCTGACCACAGTGATCACCAAAATATACAAGCATGGTTAAGGGTTCCACTCCATGGAATGCCCGTCCATCGTGTACTAACCCGGCCTTCCATCTACTCTGGATCTGGACCACACGCAGTTAGAAGTTTACAAAATGGATGCCCTTCCAAAATGGTGGAATCTGAACTGTTGGATGAAATTCTTACCAGTAATGTCAAGCCCAGAATAGAGCCTGCTGGCAAAGTGTTGTTCACAGCAATGCTCCAGACATAAAAGCACCTAAGTTAATGATGATTATCAAAGAAAAGTACCAACACAAGATAAGAGGTGAAACCAGGTCCCCCAGCTGTTTGAATGCTGTGGTCATTTTGCACATTGCATGTAAGATCCACCCCAAGAACAGCCTTCCCAGGAGCCTCCATAGCTTTATGCACAGAAACAAGTTTACAACCTTTCTCTTGCATCATGAGCACTCTAGTCATATCAGTATCTCCTATTACCAGACATTAGATAGTACCATCAAACCAAACCACAAGAAAACCTTTAAACATCAATAAAACAACTGCAATACAAGAACTGAAACATAGATCCAAGAGGACAAATCTCTTGAGGTTCAATAATACATGTGCATAATAGAAAACAAATAAACTCGTCAAATGGAGATTATTTTACAGTGGCATGGCTAAGTTGGAAGTTATTAATTATGGCCATCTAGTGTGAACACAGCACTTTGTCATAGGCCCAGATAACGCAGTTCCCTTTAAAGCCATTCACCTGAAAAGCCAGTCTAAAAATTGTTTAAAAAGTTGTTACTACATAACTCTAACAGTAACGGCTTGGTTTTCGTGTGCCATCGGTTGATGCCTCGCCTTGTTGCTAACATGAAGTTGCTAATTACAATTACAATTTTAACATGTGTAGTTACAGATTTATGCACTTCACAAGACTAAGACTGTATACTCACATGCAATATTCACCCACAAGTTGTTCTGTGCATCAGCCTAAACAGAGAGAATCGTAATCTCCAGATATCTTAAGCACTAGCATAAAGTTAAGCACATGAGCGCTGCATCAAGTCAGAGGGGTTGTCCAGAGATATCAAGTGAAGATCCGAGTCTGGTTGCCATGGTGACCAGAGAGAGGAGGCAGAGGAGCTGCTAAGGTGGGTTTCGTTGAGGACAAGAGAGCTTGGAAGTCGGAGGATTGGATGGATTAGGGTAGGAATTCCTGCAAAGCTGGGACTTTAATTTGGAGTGGAAAGCTTGTGAAGTGATAAACAGATGATCCTGAGGTAGAATATAATGGTGGGTGAGCAGCGGTATTGGTGAAGGATGAACAATGCCAGCCCCATCGCTTGTTAAATCTTCCTTTCTTGTTTTATTACCAGTAATCAGAGTAATAACATACAATTAGGTGCTTTCTATAAGGATGTTGTGTACCAGTATTCTTGCCAGCATCTTTAGGACAGGCATAATGGGTACACAACTACACATACTTTCTTATACTATTGCCCTAGGACTTGATTTGTCTTGAGATATTTTTTAAAGACCTGATTGTTACAAAACTAAGAAAACTTCAACAAAGAACAAATGACGATTGAAAGTGCACCCAAATATCCAGAAACACACGAAAACGTGAACCAACACATACAAAGCGGAATGCTAGAATGCATACACTATTAACCTTCCACCTCACAGAATATTACAATGGTTCACTGCTTAAACCTACAAATCGTTTGCCAAGGTAAACCAAACCCATTTTGTGATGGTTTAAAGTTTTCAATATAAACCTGAATTTTACAGTACCATCAAATAAACCAGAACTTTGCAGTACCATAAAATAAACCCAAACTTTGCAGTACCATAAAACCAAATCAGAAGAAGGTATATAATGATTTAAACTCGTTTAAAACACATCTCGGTTCTAAAGAAATTGTCCTGAACAGTTTAAGGTGTAAAATTTACCTCATGATACACAGGTTTCTAATTGCACTACAAAGACATTAAGGACTATCTACAAACAGACATTATCTTTGAGGCTAATCTAACGTGACAGGTTAAATTTACAAATGTACAATTGATTTACAAAACTAATAGTGAGACAAAATTAAAGAATAATCCATTTAAACAAATTTAACATTTAATTTAAAATTTTCTTCAGATATGAATTCTTAAAAGGCATTTTTCATCTATCATTTTTCATCTATCAACTTTTGAAATCTATTTGCTGGGATTTTAGTTCAGTTTAAAGGAATTTCCCAAGCCCAGTTTGAATTTTCAGCAATTCATTATCAAACAAAGCCAAATTTTATTGAAGTACTGTAAAAAGAATAATAGATCACAAGATTTTAATCACAAAAGCTTTGCTGTCACACTTTGGTCAATAGTGCAATACAACAAAACATTTCAAAAACTTCTCATTGTTTACATTACAAAACTCATTGTTTACATACAAACCTCATTGTTTACATAACAAACCTCATTGTTTACATTACAATCGATGCAGACGTAATCACAAGTAATTGGTTATGTCACATGACTCTTCAATGCCATTCACGAGGACTCTGAGCGAATAAAAAACATTTAAACCCAGTTCCAACAACTTTGAAAAGCCTACGAGTTCAGATGTGGTCGTACGAGGGTCGTTCCATGCAGCACAAACGTCCTTAGCACGAACAGTCTGATCTTTGCTGACTCTGCATCTGCTGTCGATTCAGTCGTCGAATCGCTGAATCACCAAACTGTATTCCAGATCCCATTCTCTCTGGATCAAGCTCACCTGAAGATCACCGATTACCAGTAAATATAAGAACATGTAAGTAAGTCTAAATTATTAAACTGATTGAAGAAGAGCCACACTCTATTGTACAAAACATCATAGGACAAAATCAAAAGGAGTGCTCAGAGGATTCTTCTTATATATGTTTTCCTCATATTGTTGTATATACGAGTCAGGACCATGTCATGAGACGTGGGAGGACATAGGTAGTTGATTTCCTTGGTGGCAGGAGCTTATTTAATACATGCCCCAGGTTTTTTAAAACAGCTGTGAAGAGACCCATTACGCATATGGCCATTTCGTCGGTACAGCTCTACCACAATCACTACCATTGTGGCTAATAAGGAACTTGTATCTCACCTGAATCAATTTTAGACAGAATTGTTCGCGAGCATTTGAGAAATGTCTCCTCAACGTTCTCTCCCGTCAGAGCACTTGCCTCCAGAAAGATCAAGTCTAGGTAGAACAACATACCCATTTTCATTTGCCTTTTTTAGATCAAGTATTTAAAACATCAGTAAATATTTAAATTATCTAATAAGTAAGGTATTCAGCAATTCTAACCACTCTTCTGGATTCCAGGCATTAATGTAACAGCAAATATGTATAAGCAATACATATACCTGAATATGTTAGACAAGATTTTATGTCATATAATGATAAGGATTATAAGGAAAGTCCAGCTGTACTGTCTGCCAAAAATGAATTTGTTCAATGAAATGTAATTCTATGTTCAAGATTATTTTCTGTGATGAGGTACGATCTTGTAGTAGATCTGTGAACATTCATCAACTGGTGCTAAGCTTACCATTCTCCTGTGCAAATCGACTGGCTTCGAGATACGTGACCTCACGTTCGGCCTCAAGGTCCTTCTTGTTTCCGACAAGGACGATGACGATGTTTGGACTGGCCAAGGTCTTGGCATCGGTCAGCCAATTGGTCAATGCATTGAATGTCTCACGGCTGTCAAGGAAATAACACAGATGTCAATCACAGAACTGGGAAGCCCATTAAATAAGAAAACAGTCACAGAGTCACTATCCTGATTCAGTTGTCTCTCCCAATTAATTAAAAAGTCTTATTAGTGAATGATTAATTACTTCAGCAATTTACCAGAACCACCGATAAAATTATATTATCGAAATTATAGCATTGAGTCAGCTAAGCTCATATAATCAGGTACTGTTAATAATTCAATTAACGGTGCATAATTTAATTAGCCACAGACAAATTGAATCAAAACAAGACCAGCCAATTAACTTCTGCGACCCGAATTGAAGTGGAGAAACTATATTGAATGTCCATACTTTGACAGCCATAATTTAACTTCTAATAAGTGAAAATAAAACTGCTATATAGAAAGGAAATTCAGAGATATTGAGAAAGCTTCAATCGATGGTACATTATTTTTCGAAATACTTTGGGGTTATGCCTATAATTTGACTCCTGCAAGGTGAGTATTGTCATGACACATTTGCATAACACCCCATGCAGTTACCTGGTGATGTCGTAGAGAAGCAGAGCACCAGCGGCTCCTCGGTAGTAACTTCTTGTCACTGATCTGAGACAACATAAACACACACAAAATTAAAATGCACTCTGTGACAACAATGCAAGAGTAAGACATTAATACAGACTTTCAAGCACACACTTGTTTATAAACAGTACATCTTTAGACCTGAAAATCATCACAGATTCAGCAGAAGAAATGCAACACCAGGAATAACATCCCCTAGGAACCGTTTCAAGAAACATACCAAAATAACAAGAAACCTTAATAAAATCAACCGGGTCAACCAGAATCAGTAAAAAAAACACAGCCTAACAATACAACCTCACCTCTCAGAAACAGTAAATACGATACAACTGTATGTTGATATTGCCCTCCTTCCAAAGTTCAGAAGTGACCATACAACAGAATCTCAATGGCAAAGAGTAACTGTGTGTGAAGGACTTGCTCAAGGTCCTACACACGAGGTCCAACTGAGTCCTACTGACTGAGTGGAGGCTCAAACCTGTACTCTCCATGTTACAGTTTGAGTGCTCTGTCCATTTGGCCACCATGACCCATGCATAATGCAGATAAGTGAATTGCAAGTCATCCAGAAATCACAGAATTAAAATACCCAGAATCTTACCATATCCTCCCAAATGCATAGAATTTAGGTAAACAATGTCTGATGAATAACACACAGACGTACATAAATGAAAATACTCTAACATCTAAAACACGAGAACCTCCCTATGACACACAGCCTTACAAGAAGAATTCTAATAAAGTATAGTCAGAAATATCGATCCTAAATTCAATTCAGCTTTATCTTACTATAACATAACCTTGTCATAATGTCATGCTCATGAACACGAGCCTCCGTTAAGCATAACTTCCACAAACCTGAATCTCTCCTGGCCAGCTGTGTCCCATATTTGTAGTTTGATAGTCTTTCCTCCCACGTTTACTAACTTGCTGCCAAACTCGACTCCGATGGTGTGTGTAGAATTCGCTTTGACTGCAAACCAGAAACATAATATTCTCTAATAATAACAATTACTATCCAATCCCATGAAGAGCATCTGCACCATAGTTTGGCAAAATGTTCATTCTGAGAAAATCTGCACACTAGTTTGGGGAAAAACATGTTGCTCCCCATGTGCTGCAACCTTACATGCTTCCTGTCCCTCCTCACCTTTTCTCCCTCCCTCCCTCTCCCTCCCTTCCTACTCTACTTCCCTCTCCCTGGTCAAGTTCTCCTATCTTTCACAAGATGGTGTCAGCATTCTAGACCGTCTTATCTAAATGTACTAAATAGACCGTGGACCATGTACAGGTCTAACCTTTAATCATATATATATATATATATATATATAAATTATATAAGTGCATATATATATATATATATATATATATATTTAATATTCAGTTACATGGTGACTAATTAATTGCTGATAGTTTCTGACCTTTAGATAAAGGTCAAGTTTTAACACATGGACAACATATTTGTCTAAGCCTTTTATTATATATAAAGATTCAATGTCACATTACATTGTGACCAATTGCTGATACTTTCTGACCTTTACATCAGAGGTCAAGTTTTAAAAATCCCTGTCAAACCTATGAATATGATGATTCACTATCAAGCTGTGTTATGCATAAAGAGTGTTGATCTGCTGTTAGATTGTCCTTGATGTCGTTCAGTGTTTTGACCGAGAGTAAGTCAACAACAAGTACTTCACATCATTAACAGACGTGTGCAAAAGATAAACAATTACTTTATCTAAACTTCAATAGTGCCGCTCTCATAAAACATACAGTGAGAAATAAATAACAAATGAATAATTTAATATTTATTATTTACATCTGTATTTCTGTTGACTTAGTATAACTCTACATGGCATACACCATGTAGATTGATAAAGTGAAGTTTAACTCTCTCACTTAACGCAAAATAACATTAATTTTTAACAAAATAAACCTTTAAATTCAAAGCTACAGTACATCACTTTACAATACAATAGTTTTCAACAAGCTGATGAAGTACTTCACGTTAACATACATTTGTTTTCAACAAACTGATGGAGAATGCACGACTTTCCAGTTCCAGCGCTTCCAATGACAAGGAATTTGAAGAGGAAATCTGAAATATTTAAAAATTAAACTACATGAAAAATCATCACCAATGTCTCAGGATTTACTCTGGTCTCCTATAATTTTTTACTTCAATCTCCACTACTAACTGTTCTGGCTTTAGTGTTGCTCTGCTTTGTCATTTAGATGAGTACTGTCTAATTTTTGAATCAAAATGGCAATACTGAAGTAGATGACTTGTATAGGACATCGAATGACACCTATGAGAACTTGAAATCACCCAATTTCCTTAGCTTCCTGAAAAAGCCTGGTAGTGGGAACCAGCTTATTTGCAGGTGCTGATTCAACTCAAAATTAGTCATACCAGTAGGCTCGCGATCAGTTTTGGGTCTAAATCCAAAGGTCATGCGGATAACCAATTTGGAATGTTTGGAGTTCGAGCATGCTAGATACAAAGGGCAGGCATCAAAATACAAGATGTTTGGAAAAGCAACGCTTTCATTTTCAAGTGAAAGGCCTGAAACCTCTGATGCGAGTGACTATCACATTCACATGACACCTGAAAGACTGGAAGGATTTGGGCAGCAACATAAATGAAAAAGTTGCATAGAAATGTTAAAACCTAAATCAAGTCAGATTTTCTTATGCTGTTGGACACTAAATCCTACACATGTTCTTGAGTAAATTGTAAGCTTGAAAATTAGGTATAATTATGTCACTGGTTCGTATACGAGGTTAATGAATTTCTTCCGACAGTCTCATATAATGGAGTATCACATAATGTGATACCAGTATGCTAAAGTGATAAAATATATTACAATACAATATAATACAAACCAGTGAAGTGGTCTCGAGACCGTGGTCTTGGTCTCGAGACCACAAAAATGCGGTCTTGGTCTCGAATGTACCGGTCTTGGTCTTAAAGGCGTGGTCTTGGTCATGGGCGTCTGGTCTCAGTGGAGTATTTGTTAAATGTTGTTGTTGATATTTGCCGGTTATTGGAAGTGATGGTCAGTCATTCAGGGACTTCTGAGTTATTCGAATGCATTCGACGATCCGCCAAGGACAAAGCGAGAGAGGACCTCGTTGTTCGCTTCATATCAGACGTGACAAGAAAACGTTGAGGCGCGGTTAACCCTGACTGCTGGTGCTGTAGTGACTAGTTACAGTGACGCAGTTTCTTGAAGCAAAATGCACTATCAGTTTTTGGGAAAGCGTTGCCGGTCAGGGATTTTGTGGACGTTTCCGAGACTGGAAAAGTTTTTCTGCATCGCAGCAATAGCTGGATCTGTTGAGAGAGAATTTAGCTGCAGTGGACTTTTCATGACACATCACAGGGCATGACTTAGGGACAAAACCGTGTGTGATTTAGTACTTATAAAATGTCATAAACATCTGACTTGAATGATGGGATTCGGTAACACTTCAATTGAGAATTGCGTTTATGGTCTTGCGACTGTTGTCTTGGACAACGCGGTCTTGGTCTCGGTCTTGGACCACACGGTCTTGGTCTTGGACCACGCGGTCTTGGTCTCGGTCTTAGAGTTTTGGTGTTGTGCCCCACACTGATACATACTATTGTTTGGGTTCTCCTTCTCATCTGCTCGTTCCCTGAAGACGTTTCGCTTTCCCCGGGGCTTCTACACTGAGCGCGCCTCTGAATAGTCCATACTGTAAGAGGCGCTTTATAAATGTTCAGATACAATACAATACAATACAAGGAAGACGAAAGATTGCATGCCCTGCTCCGCCCACGATCTGCAAGTACTACGACGGATACCTCAAAATGTACAGTTTAGAGACAGCATATTTCAATAAAAGATATACTCAACCACGCAAAACAATTATTTTCGTACCGTAAGTTTCAGCCATTTCCAAGAAATCTAAAAACCGCTACAATTGCAAATTATCTGTTTTTACAGAAATAAACAAAATTGTGCGTGGAATATGATTTTCAGATTCAATGCGCCATCTAATGACGTAATCTGTGTTGGTTTCCATCTGGCGGTTGAATGATTTATAATTAATCAATCAAGTGTCGTTTAAGCTTTAATCTCTTTGATTAGTATAATTATTCCTTACCACGAGAAATAGAGACATCGAAGACCTTATACTTGAACGCGCTCTTGTAAATTTTTAGGTGTTTTACATGGTGCCCAACAAAATGTTTACATTGCTTTGTAACTTCCAACTTATTCTCAAGCCTGTACCATTTCTGATTTGTGACTGTTTGGTTAATTTGTGTTTAATTAAAATCAAGTTAAAAACTTTGGCACTAGACTAATGTACATCTACGGACTTTTGCTGGCAGAGAAGTGTAATACTGAAGCAAGAATTGCTTCACCTTATACTTTACCTCTAGGCTCTCCCACTATTGTGTCAAGATTTGTCAACTGAAATCATGAATTAGTCCAACCCATCCATATAGCCTTATGGATGGACTTTAGTGATGGATAGATTGTAATTATGAACAGCTGGATGGATGCACTGCAGTGCAGGTATAAGAAATATATGTACAGGTTATCCCAGTTTTATTCTGATAAAACTGGAAATGATATAGTTTCGTGATAGTCTCTAAAAGTAGCCCTTTTACAAAATTATGTCTACAGAATTAATTTTCACCTGCAAGTCCATATAGTATACTCATATTTCATGGTGTTGCTTCATGAACTGGTATGAGATAAAGCTATGAAATTGTTGCTCATTTCTCTCCATCTAACAATTATTCCAACCTGAGATGGACGCTTGACAGGTTAAAGCACCCAGTGTGGTAAGTTACCTACCATAATCCAACAACCTTCCATTTAAGATATTTCAAGTAGTTCACTAATTTAATAATCAGCTCCTTCATCTGCATGCCCAATCAGTCTAATGCAAAAAACTCACAGTATCTTGAACCTATCTGCTGCCAGCATGCACACGTGGAAACTATATTGGAGCCATATTCCAACATGGGACCCTTAAACAGCCCATGTCGGTCCCTTAAACAGCCCATGTCGGTCCCATGGACAAGCTGTCAGGTTCCATCTGAGATATTCACGCTAAAAAAGCTTTGAACAGCTATGCTAGAACGCAAACATGCTGGCAGCAGATAGGTTAATCTTGCCATGTACAGTGCTGTGTGTTTGCTAGTACTTCTCAATAAAGAATATTCTTACTTACTTACTTATATGGAAACGATATGGGAGTCATATTCCAACATGGGACCCTTATACAGCCCATGTCGGTCCCATAAAACGTTCATGGACATCTAGGACATGCCGTAAGGATCCATCTGAGATATTCACGCTAGAACGCCGACTCCCATCTGTTCTAGGACATTATCAATGATCCAGCGCACGTTTGACATGGGCCACTACTCTCCATAAAACCTGCTTTATGCTGTTTACGTCCACAAGCCCACAATAGAATAATACCCATAGCAGACTGTCTGGCTCGTAAAACAGGTATCATAAAAGCTGATTTACTCTTGATCGAGACATGGTAGATAGTATGGTCCGCTAGACATTTGTGACAAGTTAGGCTCACCTGTATCGCAAATAGAACTACCGGTATGTAAACCAAAGTGCGGTTAGCAATTGGTACAGTAAAGGATATATTTACTACTTACTTAAATGCTTCTTGCTACAGTGCTGACACTACTGGTATTAAATAGCAAAGCCCTCGAGCTCCACGACAACCTATTTCTTGAATATTGCAGTCTTTCTAAATAACCCACAATTATCTGAAGTCAGATCACTTTCACTTCTGGTTAAGTCTAAACTGGAATGGTGAACAGTGCCAACTCAGCCCGTCATCACTTAGGAGTTTGGTAGATGGGAGTATAAGAAAGGTATCTTGTTGGGTTGTCATATATGTTTGAACTTCGATTTAGAGATACCATACTCTCAGTCGGAACGAAGACTTTTCTGTACAAGAAATTAAAAAACACAGTGTTACCTTTTGAACCTTCTATCACAGCAGTTATATCTAAGTTCATAGAACTATCAATCTATTATACAATACAATACAACTGCAGTTTGAAATTGCCATCCTTCTGAAGTTCAGAAGTGCAAACACAACCGTACGACAGAACATTGATGGCGCCATGTAACTCTGTGAGTGAAAGACTTACTCAAGGTCCCTACACAGTCACCGTCTCGAACTCGTACTCTCTGGATTACAGGCCAAGAACTGTAACCAAATTGCTACCATGCCCCATATAGTTTGACAGTGTATGCTGACAGCTGGTATATCATGTCAAAGCCCTTTGCAATCAACCAACTGGCTGCAATTCATACTGAACATTAACATGTATACTATAACCTCTGTGCCTCCCTATATGGTATAAACTCCGATCCACCAGTTAACTCACCAAGCTCCACACCACTGATCCACCAGCCTCGGTGCCTCTCAGCCAATTACCAGCCTAAAAAACATTGTTTAACACCTTTGTGAGGTTCCAACGGGGGCTAAATATATATATAGACAATAGTCACACATTCATTCATACATAAATATATATCCCAAAATATCTGGTTGTTGCAGTGCCTTTGTGAGGTACTTAAAATATGCTGTACCAAGTGTCTTGATACACACATACATACCGGTATATGTATGTACTTACATACATACATACATACATACATACATACATACATACATACATACACACTGTCTGTTTCTCTGTGAACCAGTCAGGCATGGACCTTAGCAAGCACTGGATTCAATACTACAAAACTAATCATAGCTCTTGAAAACGTCTGACAAATTTACGTAGTGTTACAGATTTGAGTACAGTCGAACACTGAAAGGCTTTCGCCATAATGAGACAACCACATACCATGCACAGCTGCCAAGATAATCTATACGTACAGCAATTATTAAAAAACAAGATTATTTCGGTTAATAATTAACGTAACTGTTCTTTGCATATAGATACATCTTATTGCACCCTTAGAGGCATTAACTAGCACAAAGTATGCTGCACATACTATTACCAAGGCAAAGACATTATTACATACATGGCTTGCCATACTAGCGGTACGCAGCCAAGTTATACACTGCAGACGCTTCTGTATATATATCCAGATATAAATCTTACATTTACCTGAACGTATAAAACAACCCACTGCCCGTTAACATTCATAATCAACTGACGTCATTAACCACAAGTGAATTAAATGCAAGTGCACAAATAGAATTCAAGTTGCATGCAATTTTGGAAAATATTAGATGTAATTTCGAAGAATGTTGTACAAGGAAACCTATGATTACCACAGTTTACCTTGTCCGATACAAAAGCAAACACATAATGCAGCATCCAAAATACATCTCATGTAATGGCAACACTGTAAAACACTTTAATGTTATAGAAATACAATGAATTGATGCAGTAATGTAATGTAATGTAAATCTCAGAAATTCTCAGTGCCACACAAGAGCCTTGTCAGGTAGACCAGTGTAGACCGTTAGCCGGTGCCAGGTCAGAATCCGGGGGGGGTCCAGCCAAGGACTCAGTATGGTGCTACGGGAGTAATCGTTGACAATGGTCGTGTGTTTGTGCTGCTATAGAATTGGCCCAGAGGCACACAATTGTCTCAGATGAACTTAACAGGAAGTAGCTGTCACAAGAAACCTTTGGCATTTTTTGCAAAGAATAATAATTAGACATATGGCATTCCATTAAAAAATCATCAGAAAAGTGGCTTACCACGAGACACAACTCAACGTATGACCAATCTTTTGCGACAAAACTTGACGAAAAGCACAGCTTAACCTAAATATTCTGAGCGTTCCATGACCAATCAAAGATACGGCACGATAATCACCAAAACACATTTAAAATACCACAAATGTGGTATAAGCCATAACTGAAACAATACTTGATTCTCATCAGAAATATGGTCCATCAATTATACTATGCAATTCTAACACCACAGCCTATCAGAGCTATGGCACATAGTACAAGAGACACAAAGCTTCACAAGTCAATCTAAACAATTCATTGTCTCAGAACTTTAAGACCACTTTAGTTAGCAGGAGCACCTTTGACAGGTTGTTACAGGTGCTACATAAAATGCCCAAACACATAACTGCAAACAAAAGATACAGACATTCGTACAAAATGAGTCATTAGCCACAACAGACAAACATCACATTCCAGTATAAATCATACAAAATATTATTAAAACAAAGGAGGAAACCATAGTGTTGAGACAAAGCTGTAAACAGTAAACAATTTTTTCCTTCTAGAAATTTTAGAAAGGAAGTTGGACTCTTATGAAATCTCCTTCCATTAAAATACTACTTAATTAATCTCTATTCCGCAGGGGATCACATCTACCTTAGGTAAAAAAACAATAACAATAAAAATTAAATAAAAGATCAATTATAACAATTTAAGAATAAGGAAGAAATATATTGGCACAGGCGTAAAAATACACTCTAATTTATTTTTGCCTCATTTATCCAACTACAGAATTCAAAGCCGTCAATCAATAAATAAACCATTTATAAGCTTGCTGGATAAAAAGGCTTAACATTACGAAATTGCGATTTCGAAAGCACCAGCAACCACTTATGCAAATTCTGTTTCATTTCGAGAAAACATTTCATTTAAGCAACATCAACAGTACAGGGAATCCATCAAGGGCACTCCGAACCTCTTGGCCAAAAAAACAGTAACAGCTGAACCAGTACACAGTATGAAAGACAAATGTATTTTGGACACACAGGCAGTCAAAGGTAACCGGTAATCTTATTTACAGGACAGAAACCATTCACACATACACAGACGACCTTTAAATGATTCTTAAAACGTGGAACACACATCACAGCAACAATGGAATGTAATCTGTCAACAGCTGATGAGGAAATTCTTGATTCAATATGTTACATCAAATCCACCTACAGAACACATCGAATCAATAACGTGTACCACACGATTTAAATAATAAATACACAAAAATTTCTGGCTGGAAATAAAAGTGAATTAAAGTATTCACTGTTGAATCTTCTAAGGCAAGCCTTTAACATTAACGATGACAGTGTACTAAAAGTGACTGGGAAACCAATGCAGCTCGTTGCTAAAGTGTAACAGCACTCAAGTGCATGAACAAGTTGACGCCTATCTAAACACGAGACTTACACAGCGCCGTAATCATAATAACCCACACACCAAATGATAGTTGTTTTGAAGTCAAAGCACAGACCATAATTTACAGACCATAATTTGTCAGGCAGGTAAAGTCAGGAATAAGCAGAAATAAAAATGACTGCAACTTAAACAGCAAGCAATGAAACATTTTAAATCAACTCAGAAACGGCAAACAAACAGACCAAAGACAACAAAATAAGAACTCACTACGATTGGACGCAATTAAGCAAAGAAACCATCAAGACTCAACCCAGGCTATCGCCGCAATCGACCCTTGGCTATGCAGATTACAATTACATCAGTAACCTGTACATCTGTTGTTACATTTCAGTTCAGATTTTATTATTTACAACACCATTTTAAATCTCAGTTCTTACAAAAATCTACAGAAATAGCAAGCTAAATCGTACACATGATTTAATAAATGTACACGTCCAATAGTTTTAAATTCCATTGATATTAAACATCGAATAAAAAATATACATATTTACACTGTCCTTCTAAAAAGTGACATTGATAGACACCATGAACTGATGCAGAGAAGGGCAAAATGTACCAACTGCAAAAACAGTTCTCGGCCATAAACAGACATTATATCAAACATACTAATTTCCAGATTTACTTAGCAGGCCCTTGTGTTCGCTTACAACAAACTTACACAAACGCAATAATGAGAGTACATCAGAACTGACATCAAGCACCATTACCATCTGAATTCTGAAGCAACAGTTGTTATTAATAGTAAAACCTGTCACACAAGCAGAGTCACAAAGAACTGTGTCAAGTAAATGCTTTCCACATTAATTCCACTTTAGAAAATAACTTCACTGCAGCACAACACTTGACATAGCTCGCATAACTTGATGCAGTTTGCATCAAGTGTAGATTCAAGCTTAAATAACGGACAAAACCAGAAAAAGAAATTTAATATTGATTCAGTTTCATACACGTAAACTCAACACACAACTTAATGAAAACGATTCGTAGTTGCGCACATTTCAAAGTATTCCTGACTTTACAGGAAGAAATTTTCACTCTTCACAAATGTAAACGTTTCCGAAGCTTTAGAAAAAGAAGACACTGATTCCTCTCGATAGATGCAAAATACTACAATTCCGGTAAGTTTGGGCCACTAGGGTAATATAGCAGCATGAGTTACTAAAAGTCTTAAAATCTCTCTTCTGGCACACACACACAGTCACCAGATTCTGTACAAAACACATATCACAGCCGAAACTCACTTGAAACATCCGAATAAAATTCACAACCAAAAAATCTCTGTTATATAATTAATATGCAACAGATAACAACTATCTAATTTACATCTGAAAACTAACAGCGAATGAAAGTACATCTACTGCGGTTGTTCAGTTAAATAAAAATAAAATTTTATACAGTGCTCACATAAAAGGAAGTACGCACACGCACACATACACATACAAAATGGAAACCATGGCTTCATTAAGATAGTCATAGCTAATTTCATACAGACTAAGATGTTCTTTTCGCTAAACTTTAATTGGCCTAAACCTGTGTTAAAACTACATGGAATGTAGTAGGCCTACTAACGAAGAATGTTGCCCCAACACGCCAACACAAATAACTGGCCAACCAGTCGAAGTCAAATCTAGGCGAGAATCTCTTTTCTAGTGGCTCTCCTGTTTCTCAGAGTGACCATGTGGTCAATCAGCAACACGATCAGTCAATAATCACGCAGCTGCGGGTTCAACACCGGGTAACAACCCTGGAAAATTTGTTTGCAAATATGTCTCTGCCACCAAGCAGTATAATTTTATACTCGTTGAAGCTGGAAAGTAAATGACAAGACCTACGACTCAATGGCTCCGTGTCTAGGACCCTGGGATTCCTCCATTGCTGGTCCAAGCTCCACACACTTAACTGTCTCAGGGAGGCTTCATGTTACAAGCCGAGTGCCCTAACCAATTGGCTATTGTGCCACGCCAAATGATAAACGCCAAATGATAAACGCGACTTGTTTAACTTGTTCATAAAATATACTGAAAATTTCCGCATGAAACAAAGCCACGTATTAAGGAGACTTAACTCATGTTGCACCACAGTAAAGTTCAACGCTGATTGTTACGCAACAGCTTCTCATGACCATCTTCAGACAGTTAGACATCTGCAACGGGTTTGGCAAGGTCTGTATCTTGCGAGCCACAGTCGTAATCTTACTCTTTAATTACGCTCGCAGTGGTTTAAAAAATAATTATGATAAAAATTCCAACAATAGTACTATTCCAGTGTTCTCTGGCAGTTCTTTTAAACTCACAATTTCAGTCGGTAGAGATACTGAGTATTCGTTATTAAAATAATAATAATAGCAAATTGAGCAACAAGTAACAACCTCGATCATTTTCTTAGTAAAGCAACAGAGAACTAAACTGAAAACTCTTGCTACAGAATAACACAACACCGATGGTCATCCCCTTCGACCACTTCCTGTGCGTTGCTGTACTTTCGCTCGGGTTTCTCTCCACCCACAGACGACTGCGAACCGCGGGGCGTGATATTGTTTGCGTTGCGGTCGTTGGCATCGACAGCATCCCCATTGGAGGTGGCGCTCGATACGGAGCCAGGTCTCCCATTCTCCTTCAATGCGACGGATGCTAGCGTGTCCTGCATGCGCTTGGCACGCTGCTTCTTAAGGTCGGCTAATGTTCCGGTTGGTGCGGCCTGACCTCCCGTGTGGCCGTCTGGATGATGGCTGTGTGGGGGAGAATGTGTTGCGCTTACGCCACTGGCTGGACCATGTGCAGTCTTTAAACCCTTTGAGTGGTCCTCTGCACCTTTGATTGGCGCTTTCGAACTCCTCATATCGCTCAATGGCATCTCTTCTTTCGACCTGTTTTTACTATCGGCAGGTGCTGGCGTTTTGGCACCTGCACTTTGAGCCGGTGTCGGTGCTCTGACATCTTTCGAACTCACTGCAGACGGCACTTCAGTTTTACTGCCCGAAGGTGCCTTAGCAGCTGTTGGCACTTCCCATGGCGTTTTTGCATTTTTAGAAGCGTCCTTAGTAGAAACATCCTGCTTCGTGCTGCTGGCTGCCCCTCCAGTAGCCACTGAAGCTTTCGTGTTTTTGGACGCTGCAGAATTTGTCGAGTTTTTATTTCCATTTGCAGAGGGTGCATCAGAACTGTTTTTACCTCCATTTTTGTTCTTATCCTTCTTGTTCTCTTTTTTATTGTCCTTTTTCGCATCCTTTCCCGCTTTTGTGGAAACATCGGAAATTTTCTCCGGAGCGCCATCTTGTGATGTCTGTGACATCCAGATGTCTGTGGCGACAGGAATCGACGATCTATGCTGTGAACTTCGTTCCTGACTGCTTTTTGAAATGATCGATTTTATTGGCTTAGCTTCGGCTTGCTTTTGCGAATGGATCAAGCCGACTCCTGGAAGTTCAGGAAGATCAAGCGTAATGTCTTCATCCTGCAACATAACACTTAGTTTAGCCAAGTCGCTTAACATCATTTCAGATCAGAGCAAAGATAAGTATAGCTAAAGGAGTTACGCTTTGAGAAGAAGAAGAAAAGCAGTTCCTTAAGCTAGCTTACTTACTTACTTACTTGCTTAGCCCTGTGAGGTTGTCATGGGTACGAAGTGTTAGCGACTTCATTTTTCTTAGCCTCAGCATAGTAGGGGGGGTGGCCCCTCCCTTGCCATCTATTCTTCCCACCAATAGTCCGTACACTCATCATAGCTGAATTGGCTAGGGGGCGCCAGTTGAGCCGAAATCTCAAGCCTAGGAGAACAGCCAAGTAGCTGGCATAATTGTAGCAGATATTCCACAAGCGGACAATCTCTCACGCAGATTGTTTATAATAAGAATGTTATACTCTGTATAAATGTATGTACGCCAAAGTGGTTGAATAAAGAATATACTTACTTACTTACTTACTTAGATAGAACTGATGGCTGTGAGCAAGCAACACTGTGGCTGGGGTTCAAACCCAACATCAGGACAAACTTTAGCCCTCAGGCTGTCTTAGTGGCTGATTCAAAGCCTTAGAATTCATTGTTGAGTCCTGTGCATTATGTGATCGCATTAATGTCACTCAGGTCTAGACATCAAGTCTATGGTTTCAGTTGAAGTGACTATTTGATTGATTGACTAATTGATTGATTGATGATTGATTATCAATTGATGTAAGCATTCAGGTAATGGCATTATACTAGAAGTCTATCGATTAGATAACACTTCACACAAAGCTCTTGAGTCAAAAGCAGCAGTCTGCTGCAAGAAACAAATGGTATAAATTAACGACATCTGTATGTCAGTACACAAAAGACAGGTAAATAAATTACAAACCTATCAGAAGTGTCTATCCCGTTTCCAGCTGCCAATGCCCTTCAACTCATATAGGCTTCCTATATGAGTTCCTATATCTTCATCCGGGTGAAGAAAAGACTAAACAACCAGGACCCCTTTCTGTTAAACGTACCATGCTTCACTTCAGTACAACCCTTCCGCAGCTCAACAAATGTACAGAATGACATCATAATGACATCACTATAATTATAGTCTTTTTTCTTTAGTTGTGGCTGGGCCGGGAGCGCTTCTGAGTAGCTTCTTGAAGAGGCGCTATATAAATGCTCGGAATGAATGAATGAAATCATAAAAAGTCTTGAACTTGAGTCCAAGCCGTGACAAGCCATACCTGCACAGACTGTGGAACCGTAATGGCATCGAGGACAATACAATTTTCATCCTCTTCATCTTCATCGTTGACTGAGTTTATGGATTCCCGCAGCCGCATCGCCTCGTCCTGAGCCTCGATATGAGCGATCGAACTCTTTTCATGTGAATTTGTTCGCCGCATTGCGCTGAACATAACCAAAACAAATGGTTAGCGATCCATCACAGTATCAATACACAGAAAAGTAGTCTGTAATAATATAAAACTTTAACGTTTTTCCTTATTCTTCAGTTTGTTTCTTTTTCTATTACTTTCCATTCTGTTGCTTATCTTTCTGAGTTAACATACTTTCTGTGTGATCACTTAAAATTGTTAAACAATACAGTAGCCCTGGTTTCTAAAATGCACAATGCAAAGACTGAGTTGCAGAACAGCCTACTGAATCTTTCATCAAATTTATAGGTTCCTCTACCACTATTGTTTCATCTTTGTGGTCATCGCTGTTGTCTCTGGTTAGTTGCTGTTGAATGACACTGCTTCATAACAAAGATGAATAGCGTTGACCTCCTCCTTTCTCCAGGCTTGAGAGTGGCACTACCACAATAAGGGTAGTATTGGAGTTATACTGTTGTTTCTGTTTCCTGTCTATGTAATTATAGTCATCATCATCACAACCACCACCACCATCATCAAGAACAACATCAATCAAGAATTTTCTAGAGAATACCTGTACCTACTGCACTACCATAGTGCACCCAGTTATAGAATCCAGTTAGAAAGAAATGAAAAATTGTCACCAAGTCCTTAGCGAGACCTACACCCCCCCCCCATCATCACACAGTGTTCGACACCAAAACACTTCATTAAAGATAAATTATAAATGCCTTTTCAGACGATACTTTGCATGACAGGAAATTTATCGAAGAGTACTTACTGTTGGGTGGCTGTACTTCCCCTGAAAAACAAACACACATTTGAATGTTACAGTCACAGTGTCCGTTGAACTTAACGCTACCATAATGGTAATGGTAATTGCAAATTTATATAGCCCCACTTCATCAGAGGCGCTTCCACCTAACACAATGAAACCATGATTTGATTAACTCATCAAAATTGGGGCTTCAAGTTTATGGCTGATACTCTGGCCAACCACAATATTTAAAATCAGTTCTTATTCCCCAGACTTATCATTATTCAATGAGGTCATCTGATCATCTTTTTCTGGTCATACCTGAATCAAGAACTGTTCTTGGATTCTGGAACTACATTTTGGAACTCTCTTCCTGTCTGTCGCTTGTGACATTTTGTTCTCAACTGAAAACCTCCCTCTTCAGATTTCTCATCTATCATAGGCTTCCACTTTGTCTTACAGACTGATCTTCTGGATGTTGACCTGATTATGGCTTGGTTTTGGTGTGCCAACGGTTGATGCCTAGTGGGATGGGCGCTGTTGCATGCCAGTACGTGTTTACTTTAGCTTAACATTTGACTGGTTTACGAAATTTATATTAAAGAATAGAACTTACTTACTTACTTAGTGCATTAGACACCAGCACAATAGAAGTTCTAATTACAATTGCTTTGTAACAATCATGCTTTAAAGTGCACTGTTTGAGACAGCACATTGCAGTTGTTCCATAGCAAAGTGCACCTTCAACTGCACTTGGTTTTAGAGCAAAGTGCCGCACAATGCGAACTTACTTTCTGGCTGCACTGTTTCGTCGTTTCATGCTACTGTCTCTCGATTTATGCGGCTGCTTGTTTTCTACTTCTTCGACGATTTCCAGGACCCTCTGTTTCATTTCAATATCTTCACAGAGGTCTAAACACACAGAACAAACAATAATAGGCTCAATGGAACAGTAGAGATGAATTCATTTACAATGTGGACGTCATTCTCTGAAACAACACTTTCAACACAATAACAGTGACCTTGTTTATGACGATTATCAACGATGATATTGATGACTCTAGCCTCATAACTTGCATTTTTTTAAAGATTGTGTCGTATAACTCGTACCTGACACAGTTGATAGAAGTAGAACCTGTAAAAGAAGTTCAATAATAAGAAAAGAAAAATAATAATAATAATAATACCAACTTTTGCCACACTGGACCTTACAATAATAATCGAATTTTACTGTAATCATAATGTTTAACTGAATACCTTGGGGCATAATAATAATAATAATAATAATAATAATAATAACAACAACATTTTAAAGAAAGTGAGTGAGATGAGTGTCACACATTGAACCTACCCAGAGTTGTTTCCCCGTTTCTAGTTCGAGCCTCAAAGTCAGCGCCATTTTGCAACAGAATATCTATCACTGGAAGCTGTTCAGATAAATGAAAACAAGAAATAAGTGAAAAATACACCAAAAATAGGCCAGAAATAAACGAATCATTATCATAAAAAGTAAAAGTAATTAAATCTTAAGATTGAGATGTCATAGTCAGAACCGAAGATCACCAGACACAGTGGCAAAACAACAGAATAGTCTATTACAACCATTTGTATAATAGGTGCCACAGTTTGAACATGATGCTATCTGTCACAGGGTTTCCACAAGGCTAATAAAACAAAATTCAATGACTTTCCATGACCCTTTTCCATGACTTTTAAGACTTATTTTGAACTGACCTGACCCCATTTTGAACTGACCTGACCCCATTTTGAACTGACCAGACCCAATTTTGAACTGACCTGACCTCATTTTGAACTGACCTGACCTCATTTTGAACCGACCTGACCCCATTCTGAACCGACCTGACCCCATTCTGAACAATCTGACCTCATTTTTGAACTGACCTGACCCATATTGAACCGACCTGACCCTATTTTGAACTGACCTGACCCCAGCAGGCAGCACAGTGCAGTGGCATCCATCCATCGCTGTCGGGAACGTTGACCGCTACGTGATGCGCCAGAAGAAACTCCGTCACGTAGACATAGCCATTGCAGGCTGCTATGTGAAGCTGCCAATTCAAACCACATTTAACATATCAGTAATAAGTAATGACTTTCACATTTAAGTTAATAGAAAGAGTGTGAACGCAGTAAAGTTGTCAGCATCAATGTATCTGACACAATCTTCAAACTCCAGCAAAACAATAACTAAAAATAAACTTACCGGTAAAAATGTAATTTTATGCAGCAGAGTAACATTGTTTACACAAGTAATCCATTGTAAACTGTAAATCAGATTTTAATCAAAATTTTCTGTTCAACTGTCAGTTCACGGAGTAGTCTATAGTATTGGCATGTTAACCTTTGGAGTCTACAAACCGGTTCTGGCCAGAAGGTTCATAATTTCAGCAAAGGTTTCTTCATGATCTCAGGTACAAGTGAGTTACAGTAGTTAAGTCAACTACAAATCAGGGTATTAGCTAGTGAAACCACAGTACAAATAGATAAACGATATATGATTTTTCTACAAACATCAAGTGACTAATTGCCTTGTGGGCTTTGCTCCATCTAATTCTTAGGGGGTTGGGTGTCCCGGTCTCATCCATTCCTGGCCATAGATTTCTTTGCTCTGCATTGCAGTTTGACCTGGTAGTTACCCCAGCTCAAACATCCACAGTACAGGACAAAAGCTTCGCTGTGGTCGATCCAACTTTCTGGAACATCTTACCAAGCATCTTGTGTCCTTCTTTACCTCTGTTCCATAAGTGATTTCAAACCAATTCTGTCCAATCCTGGTTTTCCGTCATAAGGTCGAGATCAATTCTGATGAGTCTCTCTTGAAAAGGCACTATATAAATCTGTGAGACAAATACAATTACAAAATACAGAGACAATTGTCTCAGCCAAAGTGCCAATGCCAATCATAGACACGAGAGAGTTATTTTAGGAAAGAATCGTCAAGCATTTCCTTTACTGGCGTTTCTCCGTTGGATCCAGCATGACCAAGATCACCACCGCTCTGGTGTAGTTGCTTCAGATCCGAAAGCATCTTGTTCTCCGCGGACAGTCGGATATCGTCGATCATTTCCTGAGTAACACCTAATGTAACCAAGGAGATACGACACCATATACAGATGCATCAAAAGACACAGTCAAACAGAAAGACTGAGAGATACAAAGACTGACAGAACATGCAGCCTCACTGGCTTGAATGGGAGCCACACCATTTAAGGGCTCTGTGTATGGACCATGCTATACCAAGATTTAAATCTGTGAAATTAGCCAGCATCAGGAGGGGAACTGCAATCCACATGCACTCTAGCGCAGAGGTGCAAGGGACATATGCTCTAACCAATGCAGCTAACTGGGACAATGATGTAGCTAACTGGGTCAACAATGTAGGTAACTGGGTCAACAATGTAGCTACTCGGTCAACAAT
This sequence comes from Aporrectodea caliginosa, assembly GCA_020284085.1. Lineage (NCBI taxonomy): Eukaryota > Metazoa > Annelida > Clitellata > Crassiclitellata > Lumbricidae > Aporrectodea > Aporrectodea caliginosa. The sequence continues at coordinate 376,043 of JACEVL010000470.1, forward strand.
GTAGCTAACTGGGTCAACAATGTGACTGAGTCAACAATGTAGCTGACTTGATCAACAATTTTGGTAACTGGGTCAACAATGTTGGTAACTGGGTCAACAAAGTAGGTAACTGGGTCAATAATGTAGCTAACTGGGCAAGTAAATCATAACAGAAAAAGAAGTAAGGAGAAAACCAGACATAAAGAAACACAGGAATCATGAGAGAGAGAGAGAGAGAGAGAGAGAGAGAGAGAGAGAGAGAGAGAGAGAAGAGAGAGAGAGAGAGAGAGAGAGAGAGAGAGAGAGAGAGAGAGAGAGAGAGAGAGAGAGAGAGAGAGAGAGAGAGAGAGAGAGAGAGAGAGAGAGAGAGAGAGATTATGCAAAGGAGAAATATGCATTCAATCAGTCAAAGCAAAGGAGATACACGTAGTACAGCTATGAGACCTAGTCAGTTAATTACCAGGTCAGGTGCAAAGGCAGTGTGTGAAAGGTCTGGTTGCAGCATACAGAACTTCCAGGCCTACATGTAGTAATAGCACAGGGGTGTCAAACCTTATTTAATGGCGGGCCAGTGACAATATTTTTCCAGCAAGTGGTGAGCCAGGGTGCCAAAGCCGCCACAGCAGAATGGGGTAGGGATCTGGGAATAAACTCAGTGAGCCTGTCCCCAGAAATTTTTTGCAGAACTAAATCTTAAATGGTGCTTTTTTAGCACACAAACAGTGAAATTAGTTTTTAAAATCTTAATTTTGATAGATTATCAGTCACAAACATCACATAAAACTCATTAAGCCTTAAAAATGACAAATTATAACTTTTATTTTGAAATTGTGTAGTAGTCTTCAGGCAAAGTTCCGTGGGCCAGAAATACATGGTTGGGGGTGAGAGAGAAATGGCCCGAGGGTGGCTCTTTGACACCTCTGTAATAACAGCATATCGAGTTCACTCAGTCACTGCAAAGCGTTCCAGCGTGACAGACAAGTCATCCTATTATACACCAGATATCAAATTATACACATCACAACACCAGACCTCTAACCTCTGACCTCTTGTTTGCTCTCTGGCTGCCTGCTTGCCTGTCTGTCTATCTGTCCACCTACCTGCTAGTTAACGGGTCATCATACACCAATTATTCATAGTGCTACAGTATTCGGTTGCATGACAGCTTAGCAGTACACTGCATCATGAGGCTGGGGATTAAATCCTAGGGATAAAATGGAATTTTACACATCTGTCCATCAAAAGAATCACACGTACAGCAGCATAGTAAATGGAAATGCATCACCCGGTTTAAGCACCGCCCACTGACCTCGTTTCGCCATTTCTGATTCGATGTAATCAAGTGTATCGGCATCTTCACACAGGTCATATGGCATGTTACCGTCGGAATTGACAGCCAAAAGTTCCGCCCCACTGAAATAAAAATCACAAATATGGCATAAGCATCATCATCATCATCATCAGTTCCTGACACCAGCCAATTGGCGGTAATCTGAACGAATAATTGATTATTGATCTTGGCTGTCTTCAGTCATTTGTCAAGTCGAGCGCTCCTCTTCCATGGCCCTGATAAATGTCAAACTCTTTTGAATTTGATGGACAGTTCAGTGTGCCAATTTGATGCAAACCATGTTTAAAAATCAGTCAACTTCAAAACCTCCTTTCAGTTATGTTCTGTCTAACAGAAAATTCAGGATAAATCCTTGATGTATGCACCCAATTGTTTTTACCTGACCTAATTCTAAAATATTTGAACAACAAACACAAAAACACTAAGATCAGAGGCTGCAGCTTGAAGTGCAACAATACAAAAGATAATGACTGACCATACAAAAGAGATAAAGATAGACCACACAAAAGATAAAAATTGCCCTGACTGTAAGAGATTCCGACCTTTCTAAGAGATCTGTACCCTTACGACAAGTTCTTACCCTAACAACATTCCTTTTACCACTATTACAGGGCTCTTAATAGCTCACAGAGGCTATTGTAGCCTCATTGAGCCTCTTTGTGGGACATGGTAGCCAACTGGTTGGAGTGCTCACCTTGTAACGCGAACAGTATGGGTTCAAACCTCTCCTGAGATGGTGACTGTGTAGGGACCTTGAGTGAGTCCTTCACTCATAATTGCTCAGTGCCATCAATCGATGTTTAGTTATTACCTAGTGATGCTTAATAAAAGCATAAAAATAATAACAATTTGAGAGGTTATACACTATCTCTGATCAGATATTTTCTGTTATTATTTCTTATTACTGCCCAAGAGATGACCTTACTTCTGCGATAGAGGCATTGTGCCTCCGAGAGGTTCAAAATAGGAGCTAAATAATCTAACTCTTTTAACACATTTGTGACACTGACTGTTCGATTAGGTATCTGCACGCATTCAGGTGACCGCAGGTGGCTGCCGCGTGTAGTGGCGTCCAAAGCTCCGTGTCGGAGACATTGACGTTGGCTCCAAACTGGATCAAAAGTCTCATCACTTCTTCCAGATTATCGATACTACACTGTAAAGATACAAACGACCCAATAATGACCAGAACGGAAAACATGCACAGGATTCAATGCAGAAGAGTCAGGAATTGGCCTTTCTGCAACTGGTGCTATACCATGTTCCCTTGAGTTGCTCCACTGTGCAATTGTATTGCAGCTCTAAGCATAACAGCAAAAGGTTAAAAATGTTTAATCAACAAAAAACTTCTGCACAGCAGCTTCTGAAACTTGTAAACGTCATTTTTTGCCTCAGATGGCATTCAGTGCAATATCAATTTCCCCAGCTTCAATACATCACCATTTTATCTCTTAGAGTTTGTCTTTAAATAGAGTTATATCAGTTTCCCTTCAGCAACACATTAGCATTGCCACTGGTTACATTTGCGATATGCTTTATTAGTCGTCTGTGTGCCGCTAGTACTGAATTTACCAGATTGCTTACTTTCAGACACTCCATGAAGTCCTTTTCATACAGTTTAAGCAGGAACAGTTTGAGGCTTAACTGATTTGTATAAATGCTCTCTGGCTTACATATAGAGGTTCCAAAAAGGCATCATACAAATTTCAGGTACATACATTTGTACATACCAGTTCATTTGCAATGCTCACAGTTTTAAGGATTTCAAGAAGTTCAGAATACTTTGAAGATTTATGTACATTACAGTACAGAAATGAAACACCATGTAATGTCAGAAAGTGTCAAAGCATGGATATATGGAAGTTTCTGTATATTAAAACATTTGACTTCTCTACAATGAAGCATTTGTCTATTGAAGCTTCACTGTATTGAAGAATTTGTTTATTTAAGCTAAATTTCTGTATTAAAGCAATTGTCTATTGAACTTTCTATATTGTATTGTATTGTATTGTATTGTATTTAAAGATTTATATAGCGCCTCTCTCAGAATAACTATTCCGAAGCGCTCTCAGCATGAAAACCCCGGGGGAAAAGATACATATTGAAGCATTCATCTTTTGAAGCTACTATAAATTGAAGCATTTATCTATTGAAGCTTCTATAAATAATAAAACATTTCATTTATGCATTTATCTATGGAAGATTCTGCATGTTGCTAGTAACAATAGAGATAATCGACCTGATGAAGTGCTCGCAGTCCATCTTCATTGCTTACGTTGGGATCAACGCCAGCGTTGAGCAAATTGTTGACTGAAACAACAGATCAAAACAACTGTATTAAATAACCCATCTACTTAAATCACACTTTAAGCACCTCTTGAGTGGCCTTTAAAAGGTGCGATATATATATATGCATATATAAGGCCAATGTCCAGATGCACAGGTTCACGTTACACTCTGTGTGTGTGTGTGTGTGTCTGCGTGTGTGTGTGTGTGTGTGTGTGTGTGTGAGTGTATGCGTGTGTGTGTGTGTGTGTGTGTGTGTGTGTGTGTGTGTGCATCAGACGATTACTGATACTAAAACCGATAATAGCATAGAGTGATGATAAGTAATAGAATGGCAATATTAAGTTGCACAAGAGAGGAAGGTTGTACAGTACGAAACACGCATCTCACCTGCTAAAAGCATAATAAAGTATCAAGTGCAAAACCCTTTCAACCTATCTAACCAGTAACCACAAGTGACCAAGAAATGCCCCCACCAAGAACGGCAGCTTCAAAAATGACAATAAATATGCACCAAGTGACCTATTTCACTGGCATCACACGAGGCGCCAGTTTTTGTCACAACACGGTGCCAATAAGCGCCCAACACCTGCATACCTTCTTCAACATCGTTCCTCATTGTTGCCTCTAGCAGAAGGATGCTGGGGTCGAACTGCAGCCTTGGTGGAGCAGACCGTGAAGTGACCGAATGAGTTCCACTGCCCTGACCCTTCTTCGCCTTTTTCGCAATCTCCTTGTGTAGCTGTTTCTCGTACTGTGCATACGCCTTCAGCTGCTGAGCACGCCGTTTCTTGGCGTGCTTCAACCGGTCTGGCATTGACATCTTCTCGATCGACGTCATTTCGCCGATGAGTTCGGCGTGACCAGCGGCCATGACTCAGGTGGCGTGATTCCGGCCAGCGGGAAATGGTCGACGCGCCAAGTCAACCTCGGTGACTTTGTACTGGTTTATTGGTAGGGATGATTGCGGATGAAAACGGTTCAGGTGCGGATAACGGTGGTAATTTTACGGCTCCTTTTTTTAGGAGATTTGATGGCGATCGTATATCCTGCCTGATTGAAACATTACGTGCACAAAGTATTCCCAGTCAGACAATGGAAGCGGTTGAAGAATCTTAGTAATTGCTACAACTGAAACGAGTTGAGCTGTTGTTCGTGTTTTCAGTAGCTCCATTCAAGTGAAGACAATGATGAAACAGGTTGCATGAAGAAGCTGGCAGTAGTCATGACTATCGCCCACGTATGGAATGCAGCTTTGTTAAGTCATCCACAAAGATACGGTCCAATGAAAGATGCTACGAGTTGACGCGAATGAATTCAGCCAAGGCAAATTCTTACACCAAGAAAATGGCCAAATTAATTGTCACCATTCTTAAAGCCTTTGTACCTGTAATCAAAAGTAATAACAGGTTAGTAAAAAAAAACAAAAGTATAAATTAAATCATAATCGAAACACCAGCCATCATGCAATGTGCTTAACAGTTAGTGCATAAAACTATACAAAGAATTTGAACCCCTGCAAATTAACCAAACTGTTGCTAATTTATTAGAAATTGCTTAACATTGGTAGCACAGCATAAGGAGAGCATGGAATGAAAGAAAAGCATAGAAGATACACTCCACCAGGGCCACAACTCATTTGTTGATCTACAGTAACAAGTAGTCTAGGAACTAGACGTGTGACTAAGCAAAGTGGTCTGTAAGTGTTTCCCAAAAAGAGACCAGGAAACTGTTTTGTTCTTGATCTCAGCCAGCAGACCACCCACCACTCCACAATCACCTTGACCCAATACCAGTCTTAGCCTATAATTCATTTACTAGTACAGTCAGCATCTGATCAGAACGATTAAAAATGGCTGGTAACAGAGGATAGAAAAAAAAGAGCAGTCCCTTTATTAAGTCAGCCTTACATGGTACAATTTAAACTTCCACAAAAGACAGTAAGGTACAATAAAATCACCTGCATATATTTTATCACCCATTCATACTGGAATTGCCTAGATACACGACACCTGTATACGTCATTACTTTGTAATTGTGGTTTAAAAAATCAAAGGCTTTGTGAAACCAGTTTCATCTAAGATTGCTATGCCAAATTGCAAGGAACAAAAATCAAGATCGATTATACATAACAGGCTAAGACATGAATATCCTTGTGCAACCATGGTAACTGGCCCAATGGACTGGAATGCGCTGCCACAGTATGTCCGCATGAGTCATCACATCTTTTGCAACGCCTTTCTATTTGCACTCAGCGTGGTTTTTAGGGGCACTTCTGTAGAGCCCACTAGGTATGAGGTCCATTGATAGTTCCACAAGTATTTTCCACTTATGAAAAAAATTACTAGTAATAATTAATATTTAATAACAATTAATAATAATAATTACTACTAATAATAATAATTAATAATCATAACAATAATAACAATACTACTTGTCACCCTTCAAACAGGAAACTCCCACTCTCTTTAGGAACAATTAAGAGACGGATGGTAACCTAGGACCAAATGACATTTTATAGGTACAATTAGCTTAATGGTCAAACAGTCAATTTAATGAGTCTGTCTTCGAGTTCGTTGGCATTATGAAGACATAAATCATAACTATCATAATAAAATAATAATAACAGTAATAATAATAATAATGATATGATAATAATAATTTTTTTTTAAATAACAGTAATAAGAAGAAGAAGAAAAGCCGAGCTACCACTATAACATTTTTAACCTCCTGAGAGATCTGAGGTACCTTGGGGCAGAAAAAATAATAGCAATACATTGGCCAATCAGCGGTTCATTTATTCCAGATAGGTGGAAGAGAAAGAGGAACAGGGAAAAGGCAGGAGAGACAGGAGACTTTCCCTAAAGGGAAGTTTCACTGTACAGAAAAGGCTAGCACAGTATAATAAGGCTTTACAAACGAAGAAGTTTCTCAAAATCAGCTGATGCCTCTGGCAATTTAAAAATGTTGCTGTTTCCAAGTTCCAACTTCAATTTCTAGAAATCGCCAGGTTTCAAAATGCATAAGTGGAACCTTACACCCACCGATGTTAAATTTTCGTTCATAATGACATTCAACATCACATAGGCTACGGCAGAGAGCGCCTCTGATTTAACAGTAATCATAAGCTCCAAACTTCTAAAGCGCCACTCGAAAGCCAAGTGCAGGGCACCAGCTTATTCACAAGTGCTGCGTCAAGTCAGAGGGGTCGTCCAAAAGGGTAGTCATACTGATTAGTTCTGGAATGGCACTATATAATTTTCGTTAATAAATTAAATAAATAAATAAAAATTCATTAACTTCAAGTTCTCTACTGTATGCCTAGATATGGCCTAGAAAGCAAACTTAGTTATCAGTTTGTAGATAATTATTATCTCACAGCCCACACATGGATGGAAAGTATTAATGAACCATCTTGTTATGATTTTGCTAATGCTGTTGAGGCGGGTAACATGAAGGCATATGTATTGTTAGCAAATATGACTAACATGATTTACAGCAGATAATTACTGTAATGCAAGAAATTCCAGAATAATAATGGATCAGTAACATGTGGAACCCTTGTGGACCAACATATGTAATCACTGATGATTAAGCTTTTGCTCTAAATGATCTTTAAACAATCATCTGACTGGTTTGATTTGTGAAGGCATGTACAGCACTTTCCTTCGGCCTCGGCTGTGCTACGGCGCTATACAAATCGTCTTATTATTATTATTATTATTAATTAACACCAGGTTGGTGCAGGCAGTACTTTTGTATGGAGTACTTAAAATGTAGTAAGCATATATGTCTAGATATACATACACAGACATACATACATACATACATTGTACACACATACATACATACATACATACATACATACATACATACATACATACATACATACTAGGGAACAAATACATACATACATGTACACACATTTATGTATACATACATACATGTTAAATACATACATACATGTAATAATGAACAATTAGATATATATACAATATAACTGGTAACATAGTTAATAACTATACGATACATACATTAGAACAATACAACCACACTAAATAGCGATTCGGTTAAATACTTAAATTGTTGCAGAAATTTAGTTCAGTTGTATAATACTTAAATACATACAAAAATTGTAGGTATTTGTGTGGGTATTATACGAAAAACATACCTTAGGTAGATGTACACACACATACAATACATACATACATACTTAAATACATACATACATGTACACACACATACACACATAAATACATACATACATAGACATACACACATAGTAGTCAATTAAATGGTCCTGATATGATATTTCAGCTCTCAAGTGCAAACAACTCAGACTTGTTAGCTTTCATCACGCATTGCATGACTTGAGAACTAAGCCACAATTCAAATGTATTCTAGTCACACTTCAGGGCTAAGACGCCCTACATAACCAGACCATAGTTTGCTATGGATTAACAAAACTCTAATAAGGAAGAGCTGAACAAGGTTAAGTGAGGTCATTCACGACACACATCCACCAACATCTGTTCTCATGAGAGGTATGGCTTCAACCTAGTAAGCTGGTGCCCTAACTATTAAGAGGTACTTGAGAAATTTTTATATTATGATAGGGACCTGCCATTCACAAATTTTTAGTCAAATTGAATCTCGAAGAGTGGATACCAGTTTGAGATTCATGTAGTGTGTACTTGAAAGTGCAGGCGTACTACAGTAACCAACATATCAATGTAGGCCTAATAACTTTTCTGCAGTTTAAAATCACTTAAACTAAAATGAAGTCTATTACCAGAATTAAAATAACAAAAATAATTTAAAAAATTAAAACCAATTATACTGTTCTGTTCTGGTTCGTTGTTCATTAAATTTAGTCACACACCTTGATAAGTTTACAACAAAGCGCGTCAAGGGTCATTAATTTTTCAAATCATGGCGTCATTTTCGAATCCAATCGAATACTGCCGTCCGATTCGTTTTCGAATCGAATATCGAAGCTTTGCAGGTCCATAGATTATGATTACGAATCTCATCATCTTGAGGTTGAGGCATACTTTCAGCTGAACTGCATTCACCACAAACAGCATTTCAACAAACAACGGTAATCACAATTGTAAACTAGAAATGAATTAATTCTTTGGTATTCTTCTTGAAATTTCTACTTAAAAATGATTTTTAAATCTGAATTCTGCCTTGTCAATAATAACAACAGAATTTCGTTTTGAAAATCTGATTCCGAATTTCTGTTTAACATCCCTAAAATCAAAAAATTTCTAAAGTGCCACCCAAAAGCAAACTGCAAGGCACCAGCTTATTCACGAGTGCTGATACAACATTTGGTTTTCATATTTCACATGGTGTATCAGCATTGGAATCTAGGACCTGATGTGAAAGGCAATCTGTCACCAAACTTGAAAAGGGAACACCAAACATCAGGCTGACAACACTGTGAACAAAGTAAATAAAGTTTTGCTCCAGACATTTACTCTGGCCTGAGGTCATATATATATACATATATATATATATATATATATATATATATATATATATATATATATATATATATATATATATATATATATATATCCAGGTCTCCCTAATGACCAAGATCACCAATGCTGTTCAAATTATTTGTGATGTATGTATGTGTGTGTACATGTATGTATGTGTGTAAGTCTGTGTATGTATGTATGTATGTATGTAAGTGATGGTCTTTCCCCATCTGCAACATACATCATTCACAGGACAAGACCTACTTATTCAGCTTACAATCATTTTGCAACATATCACATCCATACCGTATGCTGTGTATGGCTATCTATATCTCACAGATCAGTTGGACCTGTCAGACAGACATACACACAGACACATACACAGATACAAACACACAGACTCTATCGGGTGGAGTCAACTTTCGGTCTCTGATAGGCCTATAGAAATGCTCCGTTACAATAGAATAAAAAAATAATACGGTACAATACAACTGACAAAATGCAACATTTTATGCCTGTGCTCACAACACCCATTGCAACACAGGCCACAGCTGCAAAAGCCTGCAATAATATTTATGTCGGATTAATGAGCCGTGGAATGTCCCGCATAGGACAGAAGTTTTCTCAAACTGGCTCCATATGAATGTCCTATTAGGCTACATTATCAGTAAGTCTGTTACAACTGTGAAATGATGATGTGGCTGTTTACGGACATCACAAGAGTGCTGCCAACGTTAGACTAAACATGTCTCTAATTCAGAAGCAAACATCTAGCCCTTGCAGAACAGTATGTGTGTATGTGTGTGTCTGTCTGTATGTATGTATGCATGTATGTCTGCATACTACATATATATATAATTATGTATATATATATACACATAATTATGTGTATATAATTTATATGCTTATATATATGAAGCCATTAATATCTATATAGTGCCTTGTAAATGCTTCAAGGAAGTGTTACCCAGTCTACATAGGCACATGTTTAGGCTGTGTGAAAATGCATGTGGACAGAGTCTAATGCCACAGTAGGCCTATGTAGTATTTGCCATAAAGACCACAAGACTAGCAATCAAGGGCACTAATTAACACCCTTACCTTCCTTGTTCCTAACCAGTCTTCTACACCCCACACCACATGACCTATTTCAAGGCACTTGAAATGCCAATAGCATTTGATGGTTATTTTCGTACATGCCCAGCTGTACACAGCTATGACACAGATCTTCTCTAAAGTATCAGGCTCAGGCCAAAAAAAATATAGGTGTGTTTCCGGTAACAGTGGTTTTAAAATCTGGGTAGGTAGGAAAAAAATGTTATTTTGTAAAATATTTTTATGCAATGCCGCATCATTGATAATAATAAACGAATATATCGTCATCATATTTCACCTTGCTGAGGCCAAAAAAATATTTTTATGCAATGGAAAGCAATGTTATCAATGTCGCAAAGGTTAAATTCACGTGTTAATTAAAAAAATTTTTTTTTTAATTAACAAATTTTTAAAAATAATTTAAAAAAATTTTCACAAAATTTTCCCAGTCGGGCCTAAAAAAGTGACTCGGTCGGGTTACTGGAAACATAACATTATTTTGTTTTGGCCTCACACAAACGTGAAGCGTTTTTCAATAAAATGCTATTGGCCCACTAGTACGGAACCCCTTCCCGATTATCTAACGAAAGTACGGACTTTAACTTTAAGTCAGCTTAAGCCTTAGGCGTTGCTTGACTTGTTTGCATATTCTCTGACTGAATACTGCATTCAAAATGTGTTGCATAATGAACTGTTATGTTTTCATTTGCTTCTGCTGTTTCGTTCAGACACAAATATTCACTATAAGCTGATCATTCAAACAAGCCGCCTGTGACATTAACAATGGAAAATGAACAACCCTGAGTCAAACGGGTTCTTCCGGGTTGTCCTTTTGACATCTCAACTCTAATACCTATGTTCTATTGTATTATTGAAAATGTCTGTAACATCTGTTTCGATGACTCAATAAAATGGTCATTGTTGTTTATTTCTTTCTGCTATAGATTGAAAAGATGAGCAATCCCTTAAGCTAGTCAGAGAAGTAGCCATGGGTATGAAGTGTTAGTGACTTCCTTTTCTTATCCTCAGTTTATGAGGGCAGGTGGGCCAGTCCTCTCCCTCGCCACCTCGCAGTGTACAGTCAGTGTACTCCTTAGATCTGAGTTGTCTAGGGGTCCAGGTGGAGTAGAAATCAAATTTCTGACCTAGGGGATTTGAACCCCAACCTCTCGGTCAACAGTTCAGCACACTAACCTCTAGACTATCATTGTGCATCTCATATGCATCGGGTATACATAAGGGATGGGTTCGAATGTTTACCTTCCAACCAATGGTGGTATATTTTCAAACTACCTGAAAATGCAATTCTTTAGAACAGTCAGATTTACAGTGTGCATAGCTTTTGAGACGTACTTTACGCCGCTATATCAAGTACATTGATGCATACTTGGATACATTCAGCCTGCTCTGGCAACCATAACCTCAAGATAAGCTCAGTGTTAGACATGACCATTGTTCTGGAAGGTTATATTGCATGTTTCAAGCAATTGAAATTGCACTAACCTTCACTTAAGGTACACGGAACACGTGTACCTCACGGAAACCAAAACCGTGACCAACAGCTCAAAGTGGCAATACCAGGAAAACTTAAGTGCTTGTAGTATCACCTCCAAAGAGTTCATACACTTACTTATCTCAAACTTACCTATCTATCTAATCCTAACTTAATTGTCTTCCTTTTCAGTTTAACATAAAATTCTCCACTTTAAAGATCAAACTAGGTGGTCTATATCAGTACATTTCTACACAACTATCCATTTCGATAAAAGCACATGGACAGCATAGTTCACATCAATAAACAGCTAAAAAATCAGCAAACATTCGCCAGCATATGGCATGATGCAAGGTGGACAGCGATGCAAAAGGCACGAACACCAGTAAAACTGAACAAGCTTGTACAAGAGATATATCATAAATCTTAGACTTAGAGTATGATAAAAGGTAGACACAAAAGACTGTGGAAATCTTTGAGAGCAATAAACGTAGACACGAGACAACAGATCGACACGGAAACTTCCGGACATAAGAAGAGGTACATCAAGAATGCAGCTTATCAACAGATACCCAATTCAATCTATTATTAGAAGCAATAAATTGCAAGCAGGTCAAACAAAACTAAGACAATGACGCTATACGCAGACGTAACGAACAGTCTTCACTTTGCTGACAACATTTGCCTATAGATGAACTAGAATCAGAACAGAACCACAAGATATTGCAATCTGTATTGACAACGCTATGTACCATATTCGTGCCTTCTCTGTGGTTGGCCCCTAGAACTGGAATGGCCTCCCTCTAGCACTTTGCTCTCTTTCCTAGAACCCCTTCTCTGGCATTCCTCTCTCAATTTAAAATGGTCCTATTTGGACGTGCTGTGGTTGGTAGCGCCGCGGAGTAGTTCCCTTGTAGAGGCGCTATATAAATTCAAGTAATGAATGAATGAATATTCGGATTACTCTTAAATGAAGAGGAAACTTAAACTAAAACACTGCTTACCGAAAACACCAACCATATGCTAATATATTTCAGCATTCATGGAAACTCAATGAACAGAAAGATCAATTCATCTATCATGGATATATGATACCGCAGTTGGTTATATCAGAAAAGCCACACAAGGTGAACTGAACCCATATCGTGAGCATTTGATAGAACGGCCATGATATGGACAAGCAAAGAAGTAACGAAGAAACAAAGGCAAGGCTATATGAGACAATAACACAAACCATTTTTTTATAATTATTAGAATGCAAGACAATGTAAAAGCAAGATGAGAAAGGAATTCTCACAACAGACATGAGCTGGCTAAGAAACACTAGAGGAATCTCACGATTATGCAAAGTGATAAATGAAGAAATACTAGGATCCTTGAACATCCAGAAAATGATGCTAAATGAAGCCCTTCAGCGAAAAATCGAAAAACCTAACGGTTTGGCAATTTGGAAGAATGCCAGCTTACCACATCCCACACAATGAATAATGCAGCACAAGATCGGAATGAGAGAGCGGCCAAACAATGCCTGGACGGAGAGTAAAAACAAGGATAGAACAAGACTTGGACTAAACATCAGCAGCTGAACAGCATGGAATCTGACAAATGACGAAAACAACGAAGATCGTTTATTCCGACCCATCTCTGCTGAACGGCTGGCAACAGGAACTGAGGAAGTGATGATGATGATGGTGATGAACACATATTTATGCTGAAGAAACTTCATTAGTCAAACTCAAACATGTATATATTTATTCAAAACTGGCACACTATAACTTCCGAAAATATATCCCATATATTATACACATTCACAGCATATTGAAAAATTTAATTAATTATTCATTCATTCAGTCAATACGAGAATTTGTATAGTGCCTCTTCCATGGAACTACTCAGAGGCGCTTCCATCCCCAGCGTGGCCAAATACAACCATCTTAAGATGAGAGAGGAATACCTGAGAAGGGGTTCTAGGAAGAGAGCTGAGAGCCAAGGGAAGGCCATTCCCATGCCTCTGCCCCAAAGGAATGGAATCGACAGCCACTCTATCTACGTAGCTCACATTCACTTCCTTCCTTCAAAAAGCGGCTAAAAACTCACTATTTCTACTTGGCTTTCAAGCACTTCGATATCTAACTACATCTTCTCCTGGCGGCTAACTATCCGCGCCTCAGATTCACATTCGGTGTGACCATGCGCACGTTACATATTTATTTATAATAATAATATAATTCCCAATCGAGGGGCCAACCATAGAGAAGTCACATACATATACAGTGTATAATGTATATATGTATGTCTGTATGTATAACTTGATATCCATATTGCTAATCTCATAGTGCTAATCCATTTAGAATTCCTGATGTGAGATAATCTAATTTAATCCAGTGACCGCATACTCAATTTGGCTGCAGTGGACAGCACTGATGCAAAGCAGTTTTCTGACGACTGCTATTGTGCAATAGTCACGCCTTTGTGTCCACAACAAGCCATGCAAAGCGCAAGGAATGGCTGTTGGAAAACTCTTGTCTTTTTTGTATTTCAGCTGTAAGGTTTTCAACTCCAAGATTGTATCACTTAGGAATAATCTTGCTAGAGGCATGCCATAAAAAAGCATCTACTTTACTTAACCTTACCTTATATGTGGATCATTTGTGACTCGTTTATTGACACATCAGCATCAACATATAAGGAAGTATCACAACCGATACAATTGAACTGTAGCTTGTTCACAATAAGCAAGCATTGAGCATACATACAATACTTACATACATACATACATACATACATACATACATACACACACAGACACACACACATAGATTTAACACAATCTTTACAGTCATACTTGGTCACCTTATCCTTGCTGTATCTTATTTCATTCTGATCTGGATAACAGACTTACAAATTGTAATATATCACGAGGTTTGTTGCACTAGACAGCTTTTCTCTCTGACTCATTAGACGAGCCCTGCAATTTAGTCAGATTTATTTGTAGGATTTCGTGTGCCCATGACTGATACCAAATCATTCCTATTGCCATAGATCCTATAGCTTCCTGTTCAGGAAGGAAACCATTCAAGCTTCTTGGTCAGTATTCCTCTTTCAGTCAATTTGACAGGCACCATATCAGTGTTCAGACACTGAATAAAAAAATTAGATTTGCTAATATTACACTAATACTGCATCATTTTCTATTTTCACTGTGCTTTCTGTTTCAGTGTTTTGTATGCACTGTCATTGGTAAAAATGTAGGTTTCTTGTCTTGTGCTAATTAAGATCACTTACTTACTTACAAATCATTTCACACGAGTGTTGCTTTAGAGGTTCATAGCAACCATCATTTCACACCTTGCATATTGTTTACATGGTACTACAAAAGTATCAGTTATAGATTAGATAAGATAGATAAGGGTGGGGTTAACATTCATAGATAACACAGGTCACTGTCACAAGGTTAATTGTCACTCGAGCTTAGGTACGGTCGGTAATACCGAAATAAACAGATCTGAACGTTGGAATCTGAACTGACCTCACCATATCATCCACATGGCACCAACTGATGGCAAATGAACACCGTTAAATCCCAATATCTAGAGTGAATAATTCGGGTCATTTGAATACTTTCCGTAACCTGCAGAGTTGTGTTTTTGATCTAAGCATAGAGCAGGAAAGTAGCAATATGAACAACAGCATCGACTAACACAAGGAAAAGTTAGAAGAGTAACAACAGTAATAGTAACCCTATGCAAATTCGTATCAGCAACAGCAAAGGTAGCTTGGGGCTCAGAGAAATGAACATACTGACATTAAACAGTACTGAACACACTGTAGCTCAGGAGAAAATCCCTGTACTATGGTTAAACTTAAAAGCTAATAAATTCACAAACGAGCACCTTCAAATCCTAGTTAGTAGTTAATGAACCTTATAAAGAGTAACAACAGTGAGCAAATAGCCCAGAATATGTCTCAAAGCAACTTTGAGTCATAAAACAAGTGACTTATTACCACGTCGCAAACGCTGCTCAGAACACGAGCCAACAAAACAATTATTAAACACAAAAAACTTACAATATAAATCCACTAGAAATTCACTTATTCCGTTTCTTTTTAGGAGGAAAATGTAAAACCCGGTATCCTCCGTAAAACAAGCAGCGTGAAGTACGTCGAACAAGTACACGCTACGAATAAATGGCCTACAAGAGCCTTCCCCCAGACAAGTTACCCTTCCGTACACTGACGTTTGAATACAGTGAAAAGCAGCGTATACAAAAGTGCGTTGGTTGAAAAGAGGCATTGCTGTGGTGTATGCATGACTGACTGCTCAGCAGCGAATGCCTGAGTAAAGCTGCCCTGTCTGCGTCAGAGCATTGCCCACAAACAGCAAAGACCCCGGTCCATCAAGCGGAACGGCGGTCGCTGCCCACGGCATGTCTGCCACCCGAAACACGATCACAACGAGCGGTTCATACGACGACAAAAGCCGACAGAGGCACCGCCGAGGACAGGGCAAGAGACGAGACTACCCCAAGACACCTCAACACCTACAAAGCTGTACAGAGGGTGTACAGAGTTGTAAATGTAAAAGTAGACGTATTGTATTGTATTGTATTCAAACATTTATAAAGCGCCTCTCATAGGGTGAACCATTCAGAGGCACTCCCAGTGCGCAAGGCCAAACAGAAGAATAAGGTTTTGAGAAAAGCAAAGGTGGAAGAGAGGTTTAATATAGCTAGAATTCGAGAGCGAGTACATGGAGACAGCGCATTCCAAAGAGAGGGACCAATTGAGGTAAAGGACTGGGACTGAGCCATAGATGTTCTAGTTACTCTAGTATGATCTCAACTCTGCTCATATTTCAATGAATTGATTGATTGAGATCCTTCACCGACACTGCCCCTGTTCTAACGGGTGCCACGCCATGTACTATGGTAGGCCCTAGGGTTTGGATTAGCCTCCCTCGGGAGCTACGCCTGTTCCCTAGATCATGTACTGATACTTTTATGGCCATTTGAAAACCTAACTTTTTGCCTGGGGCTGGAGTTGGGAGCACTTCTGAGTAGTTGCCTTGAAAGGGCGCTATATAAATTTAATGAATTTAAGGTCCCCGTGTACGGACCGTTCTAGCCCGGGATTTAAATCTCTGAAATAAGCCACCTTCAGGAAGCGAACCGCGATCTGCACGCTCTCTTAAACAGAGGAGTATGGGACGCAGCCTACGCTCTAGATACCCAATGTAGCCAACTGCACCAGCGGGTTACCAAATTTCTGCACGGCTCGGAAGTCGTGATGGGTTTGAACAGACATAAACATGGCTGACTGAGCACCAGGACATCGAATAGTTTGGCTGATATTTATCATGAAAAACAGACCAAGGTATACGATGAATGGGTTCGAAAAACTTTAGGTGCACATAAAATACCGATGATGAAATCCAGGATCCAGCTGATCGATGATGACAGTTGTAATGGGTGTCGGGAAAACGTGACACAGAAGCGTGACTGAACACAAGGAAGTTAAGTTCAAGGTCTTGTGAAAACAACACATGTATGCATACATACTTTTGAAAGGTGCTACAGGAAGAGTCTTGATATACATAGACACATAGTAAGTAAGTAAGAATATTCTTTATTTGACTACACCAGCAAACGCAAAGTAGCTTACAGAAGAAATAAATAATAGAAACATTTATGCAAAAGTCATATAACATTCTCATAATAAAACTTCTTTTTGCAAAGGCATCAACTCTAGGTAGGGTGAGATCATGTGGCCTGGGTCGCGTATTGTATGGAGTGACCTTACGGGGAGGGAGGAGGTCGTGAAGGAGGTGACAAGGGTTTCAGAGAATTGAACGGAAAAGAGTAGAATCAGCTCCAGAACAGTGTTTGTCGAAACTAGGAAAATCGTCAGGGAGGAAGCCTGAATGGGTCAATTTTTTTCTTCTGTGAGGCGCCTATAGGCACCATTGCAAGTGCTTAGATACTTACATACATACATGCATACATAAATACCTAAATTTATTCATATTTCATATAAATATACATACACTTTATGTTCACAAAATATCAGTTCAAAAGTACCAAATCCAAAGTAAAACACTGCAATACAACACAGTACTTACAGTTCTGAAGCCCAACAGTTTTTAATACTCACTTGTAGTTCCCGTCTATTGCAGCCCCAGTGGAATAAAATCCAGCAGTTAACTCATAACAGACACACTGTACATATTCTTTGGTAGACCCACTGATTCATAACAATTCATTTGTTGACACTTTAACGACTAGCGTGTACTAAAAGTGACTGGGAAACCAATGCAGCTCGTCGTTAAAGTGTTAACAGAACTGCATGGGCCAAGCAGGTTAGAAACTTCCCCGTGTTACAGATTCCACACCCATACAAAGCTCGTCTTTTGTAAAAAGCATCAGGCTGCAACTGTGCGACAAAGCAGGCATGCCAACAGGTTCATGCAACTCTGAACTATTTATAGGCACAAAGCCTGACAAGTCCCATGGTTAGCACAGATCTTCGAAAGCAACAGCCAAACGTCTAAGCTGAAGAGCCCCATGGTTAGCAAAGGCCTTAAAAAGCAACAGCTTAATGTCTAGGCACTTCAAACCAGGACTTAAGGCTAGCTATTTGAGACACACAGGAAAAACAAAAACAAGACAAAAATATACGAGATGATGATACAAACCATTTTCCTGTATGGATCTGAATGCTGGACAATGCACGATGAGAAAAGAACACTCCCAGCAGAAATGAATCAACTGCAGCAAAATTGCAGGGATTTCAAGACTACAGAAAATCAGAAATGACGACATAAGAAAATTATTAGGTATTCAACAAACTCTGCTCAAAGTCATTAATCAAAGACAGTCTGAACATGTAAATAGAATGCCAGTTCCACACAATGCACCATATGCAAGATTCAAAGGAAAAAGAAATAAAGGCAATACAGGACTGGGTTGGACAGACAATATCACCGAGGACATATAGCAACATTTGCACTAACACTGAGTGGAGCTTGACAAATGACAGAGAACAATGGAGATCATTATTCGTACCATCACCAAATGGCTGTGTCAGGAACTAACAATGACGACGATGATGACTTAAGTAATATATATGTTCATAATGCATATATATATATATATATACGTATGTATACATATATATATACACACACATATACATATATACACACAATACTTTGGTTTCAAATTAATCAGTGTTAGCCAAAGATTGACATTGAACTGTAACACAATAACATCAACAATGTGACCAGCTTTATCTATATGCACAAGCCAATGACATAATTGATGGATTTACATCACCATAAATTTGCTCGACTTCTATTGATTAAGACGTCCTTGTGGGTAGCTATCTAGATCAGCAGTGTTTCTTAAAACTCTTCGGCTGGGGATCGGCAAAATCCATTTGCAGCTAATCACTACACTACCAGACAGTGACTGAATGACAAAATGAATGCATAAGTGAATGTATGAACAACAATACGAAAGACTGAGCCTACAGCCCTACAACCAGGGGCATAGCCAGGAAAAAATTCCGAAGGGGGTTTTAAGTTTTCGGGGGTTCCATTGGAAATAGTCGTATTTTCTACATTTTTAATAACAGAAATGCATTCATTTTGGGGGGTTTGAACCCGTAAAACCACCCCTAAATATGCCCATGCCTACAAGTCTACAACTGACCAGGCTGAAATACCACAGATCAGAATGCTGGACAAATGTGACTTCAAAATAGTTGGCTTAAAACAGTTCTGCTGGTCACTTGTCGATAAATCCCGATAGCGCTTTCTCCCCGGAGACTGAACTCGACTTCACGGAATCAATTACGTGGAGCATTATTATCAAAGTATGACAAAACATCGTCATTCTCTGACTGCAACGTGATCTGGGGTGGGGGGTGTGCAGGGACCACTGCAATTAGGATCAAATTATCGCTAACAGTCCTCGGAGAATATCTGCAGTGGACAACTAATTGCAACAAAAGCAGGTCGGGAAATAAAAACATGTTTTCTGTATGAACAGTCACCGACGAAGGCTCCCTCCCCCCCCCCCCCCCCGGAAAATGGGTCACATGAATGTTCTTGCTGCTAGGCTATAAGCGATAATTACGAGTGCAGCAGACATACAATATGTAATAGTGTATTCTTGTTTGAGGCTTGTCATTAGCTATGTGGAAGTTCCATCTGCAGAGCTGACCTAATGCCTGGCACTTTACATTGGACACCAAACACATCAACACGACAAGGCGTTCTGCATCCATTTTCTAATTTATTACTTTGGAAATCAACAGTGTATAGCCTAAGCAGAAATGCCTAACATGGCAGCCTAAACATAGGCTATGCAATTGTAACCACAGATTTATATAGCGCCTTTTCAAAAGAGACCCAACAGAGGTGCGCAGAGGAAAATGGAACATAACAAATCAGTCTAAATAGTAACCTCATCACTCTGCTTATAAGATAGCCTAACATGACATCCTATATTCTATATCTGAGGGGTAATCATTAAGCAGACTTAAGGGTTCACTGTCCAAAATGATAAGCCAGACTTGCAATATATCAGGTTGGAAAAGGTGAAGGGGTTCTGGGCCTATAAATTCTAACCGAGATAGGATGGATTTTTCTGGGCTTGATACACCAGGATGCCACACCATAATACTATCAATTTTGTTAGAATTTTCAACATGCTTTTGGGGCCTGTTGAAAGTAGTAAGTGGGCTTTCAACAGCAATGAAATACTTCTGTACCATGCTAGGCAAACACTGGAAAATTACAGCAAGAAAAGAATTGAAAAGTGCGAGACAAAAAATGTCCCAATAATTGAAACACAGATCAACTAACAAAAAATGCGGATGCACTATCATTTAACTAATTAATATCAAACAATTTTCCTTTATTAAAGATAAATGTTCCTGATTTCAGCCAAAAAGTAGGTCTTGCATAAATATTCTTCAATTACCATAAGTAAGCAAATATTGTTTCACTATTGAGAGCCTCTGAGTAGATATCTTGAAGGGGCGCTATATCAAGTTTCTTTGATTGATTGATTGATTGATTGACCCAGTGAGAAAACGACAATAGCCAATTATGAGAGTGGCAATTTCAGCGCAGTCAGTGCCAGGTCCCAAAACAGACCTAAATAATGATCAGCAAGGCAACATTAAACTTTATGACAAATGGCAAGTGATAGTCAAATCTTTTCATCAGTGCAGCAGACTGCTTCAGACACACTTTATAAAGCCATATCACGAACCAAATCATAACGAGTTGTACTATAACTACCGTAGTTTATTTTCTGTAGGTTAATTAATTTTGAAATCCATGCAGTGGTGAATGATCTCACTCAATCAATTCAATGAAAAATGAGCAGGGTCAATGCCATATGGTTGTTATAGAAAACATTTACATTTGTATCAGAATTCATGCTACGATGAAGTGGTTCATAATGACTCTAGGTACAGTTGATAGGAGAAGTAACACAGAACACCAGACTGGATCAGGCATTAAGAGCAAGTACATGTAACTCATACAGAGTAGGGCAATCATAGACACTTTTGAGAATCATAACCGAGTTGCATATGTCTAGACAAGTATGCACAAATGTCAAGTTCCACAATCTTTTCCAGATGCAAAGCCAAGATTTTGGGTCACAATTCAATTCCATATACACTGAAACTTCTTAAGCATCTATATATACATGTATAAATGAGCTCAGTGCATTCTAATGTCACTGTGCACTCCAACACAACAGTATTCTTTCAAAGGATTGAAATCTGCCGACACTTTTAATGTACCAGCACTGCCAGCAGGTTATGCAATGTGATAGTAATGTACATTATTCATGTGATTTGTCCGACATGCTGTGATGCAAGTTTAAACTTGTGCAGTATATTGCAAGGAGGGCGCCTTAAACTGGTTGGGTAGCTTCTAACTGACTGACCGACAGCAATTTGGAATTTGACACCTAGGAATAAATTTGTTATGCACACTGAGTTTGCCTAGCAGTGATAAGCGACTAATGCCTTAATTATTATTACAATAACAGAGCCACAGAAGTAATCGGATTATTATTTATTATTGTTATTACTGTCACGATGCTAATAATGATGGATCAGAGCACCCTTAAATTTACAGCAGACCATTCAACACTAGTCAAAATAAAATTTACGTTGAATTTCCATTTTCTTAAGAGTGAATTTTGTCCTAGTTTTTTACCTTCAAATCAGTCATGCACTTTTCTCCGCTCTTACTCCCATTTGTAGCAACACATGCTTAGATTTTCTGCTGCTCACGACTCCGCAACTTGGTAAACATCCCTTTGCCATTAATACGAAACAGACATCAAATGTCTTAATACGGGTAAACATATCAGCTCTGCCCTAATGTATAAACAGTATCAATCCCAAAGAGATACGTCTGCAGTGCTGCAAATCCATTTCCACTATAGAGAGCATGTACTGTCAGTAGCTTGCATGCAGCAGATGAAACAATCGCTACACTTAGACTAAATGTCAATGTTTCGTCATATTATTGTAATCTTACTCGTCTTTTTTTATCTGCTATCATCTTTGTCGCCATCAGCAATCTAGAAATTAACAGAAACTTTGCATCGAATGTCCATTTCGCTGTTTTTAACCATTTCTCTTCACTCTATATATACACGCACCCTCTGACTAAACGTGACCGAATGTAAACAATGTGCACTTCGGCACGTCTCAACTTCAAAAGCAAATGACGCATTATACTCTTCATTTCGTCTAATTATTACTTTAATTGACGCACATGAGACCAACTGCAACAGCAAATGCGCTGAAACAACACAGAAAATTGATAACCAAATAAAATAAACAACATACCATATTGCCAGCAACACGATCCCTTTGACCAATTCTATATCGGCTGCGTTTCTATGCGAGCTCTCGCAACACAACCCTGTAATCGATAGCGTTGATTATAGGAACGCATCCTTAATTAATTTTTTTCCAGCTCAGAGTGGAGTCGTTCTATTCCATTTGGAGGTCTGCCCGGGATCTATTATACACACATATAATAATATTATATTATCGATCCCCGGGAGATGTGCAAAGGACGAAGGGGGGAAGAATATTGTTGATAAAAATCTGTGGTCGGTACTTGTCGGTTTAACCGATATCGAACCGATATCGCGACGCGATATTCAGACAAACCGAAGTCCGTAGGCCTATACACTCGGGAAACCAAAAAATACTGAAAACCAATGATAAACTGAGAAAACCGAAAAGTCAGTATTCAGTTCACAGAATGCAAATATCAAAATATTAGTTTCTCTAATTAGCCAACCACCCTCTGATCCTCTGGAAATCGGACTCGGACCGCCTTCGGACTATTCTCTCGGACAACCCCTCTGACTAGACGCAGCGCTCGTGAATAAGCTGGCGCCCTACGCTTGGCTTTCGAGTGGCGCTTTAGAAGCGATTACGGTCTGGCGCGGATCCAGGGCTGTTAAAGGCTTGGTTTTTTGGTTTTTGGTTTTTTTGGTTTTTTCAAAAAACCAAAAAACCAAATAAATCGCAAATTTTGGTTTTTTGGTTTTTTACAAATTTAGAAATTATAATTGCCAAAAATGGCGTCTTCAAATCTCTTGGCAATTGTTGTATGGTCTTTGTAAACTTAGTTTTATGACATTCTACGGTTCTACTGTTCTAGTTAATTAATTTCATTTATATGCATCTGATTAATTGAATGGTATTATGCCATTTTATGAATTTTATGATCCGAAATAGGAAAATCTTAAAACAAAAACCAAAAAACCAAAAAACCATATAAAACTAAAAACCAAAACCAACTTTTCATTTTGAAAAAAGTTTGGTTTTTTGCACCCCTGCGCGGATCCCAACAGCCGCCAGCGCTTTTGGAAGCATTTGACATTATATTTTATGGGCCTGTTGTTAGCGTTCTTGCAATGTTTTTACATAATTATTTTAAATGTTTAGGTCATCTTGACTAGTTCGGATAAAATTAAAATGCAAAAAAATCATAGGGATATCACTGTTTAAAAACTTATAAGATGATAATTAAATTTTACTGAAGTCTGATAATAATTCTTGAAATAACAATTGCAAAATCCGGAGGGGAGCAAACGCTCCCCCTTGCGGACGACCGTGTGTTCACTTCGCGAATAATGCAAAAACCTAGCATTGCAATCGAAGATCTTTGTTGTAATAATACTCCACAGCGCTTGCAATCACCTTGGATACGGGATATTTCCAAAATGTTGCCATGGAAACGAGGACGAAAATTCGTGTACATAAACAGCTGTCCGGTATTGAAATTGCACGATTTGCATATTTAATTGTCGGTAAATAAGCCTAATAATAATCTTCGTTTAATTTCAAACTGACTCAACGCAGGATGATTACAATTTATTCAGTTTGAACGGACGATCACAAGTTATTACAGGTGTCGAATTTAACTGTATTCGGCAGCCATGCAAGGCGCCCATCACGTCCTACATCTCATTTTACCAACGCGCCATCTCGCAAATGATAGGCTGAGTGGACCTTAGGGAGGGTACGGGAAGCGATCCCGCTACCTACTGCTCTTCACGCCAGTGATATGTTACCCCTACACTTTGGATCCCCCCCCCCATCACGCCAAAGATTCCGAAATATGTCAGCAGCATCTCCGCCACTGTGGTAGTGCCAGTCAGTGGCGTAAATCAGGGGGACTGCCCCCCCAAAAGGTTTGACAGGGCATATCTGTCTTCCTAAAAAGTGCAAAAATCCGACCCCCAACAAAATCTGTCCCCCAAAGTTATGTTCAGATTTTCGCCTCTGGTGCCAGTCCCAAGCCTTGAAAAAGGAGGACGATGCGCTAAATCATCTGTTATAACAGTGTCGTTAACAGCAACTAACCAACCAAACAAAATCTCAGAAACGGCTGCAGAACTCTCTGTTGCTGGTATTCCTGTTCATGCTATTTCTGATCCAATTTATCTACTCCCAATTTGAAGGGATACCGCTAGCCTACTTCTCAGCAGTTGCTATTGAACATCTCGGCTGGAGTGTAGCCTACCTCATGCTACCCTGCTCATGACAGTTTTATGGAGTGCAATGCGCTGGTCGTGCCATAGGTGTTCTGCTTTCAACCTGTACGATGAACCCTCGCACAATGCTGGTCATAAACCTTGTGCTCACGGTCGGTCGTGGCCTATATCCTATTACTGTTTCTCAATGACTGGGCCACTCCTTGTTGGGCAGCTGTGTCTCTCGATGAGACATCACTGCTTCACATCATTCTTCTTGTTTTCCTTCTTTTTTTGTTATTAGCTGGAAAACAAAGCTCTCAGACAACTTTAAGGATTGAGTAGTTTGTCTAAACGCTACTTCTGCTTTTGTAGGGGAGAAACAATATGGTGAGCAGAGTTGATCAAGTCATCAGTGTCAGGTGCTTCACGGATTTGTTAATTGTTGTGTATACGTTGGTTTCAACGGAACAAATTCTGCAGCTTCTAACCTCGTGGACCTGGGCTATTTCTGAAGCAATATATTATTGATTTATTGCTAATGACTAATTGTTTATCTAGTGATTTACATATTGTTTTGTTAAGGCACTGAACGAGGACAACTATTCATTACACTTTAACCTCTTTCAAATGGTGCTTTTTGAGCCGTAACTAGTCAGCTTGACATCTTGCAACAACTTTTGAACTATCAAGCTGCCTGTTTTGTATTGCTTCTGACTAATTTGTGTGTGTAGCTGTATGAAGAAATATAACAGTTACTGGTTTATGGTCATACAGCAGTTGCTGGCTGCACTGTTTGTAAAGTTTCTGTGTGAAGTTGTGTCATAACAGATGATTAGCATCTCCATCCCCTTTATCGAGTCTTGGGACTGGCATCATTCAGAGTGTTGCCACATTTTGTCTGCAGAAACATTATTTTCATATTTTCATAATTGATAGGAACATATATAAATTGTGTTGTCTTTGTTACGCCACTGTTATTGATTGTTGGTATTGTCTATTCAGCCGAGATTGGTACCAATGGAAGCCATATCCATGTTGTAAAAGTAGACGGAATTTAGAAACCATCAGAATTTATGGCTCAGTGGATGATGTATGGTCAGCACACCACATGAAAAACACAATTACCAGATCACTGTTAATGGTAAAAGTCGTAGACCTTATGAAATTATCAAAAAAAAAGAAATCACTTACTAAAATGATTTATTAAAAAACATGCAATTTAGAAATTGAATTCAATGATATTCATGTTTACCCAGATGTCAGAAACATAATCTGCAAAGTGCTGTTCCAGTCTAGGAAATAAATAATTATACAATAACAAAATATTCATAGTAATACCCCTAATACAATCTACATATCCGTAATACAACAACAAGTTAAAAATACTTAAAATAAGAAATAACATATGCATAAACTCATTTACACATATTCACAGTAATATCTAAACTAACCAATAAAATGTTCAGTAAATGTTCTTCGACATCAATACGATGAAGGTTCTCCCTATATAAATAATCTCACATTTGCACTAAAAGTACTTAAACTTACGTCTACATTTGAAAAATCCAAACAATATAACATTAAAGGTTTAATGAAACTGATTTAAAGGCTCAGTGTAAAAGTAAAACATTAATTGCACATATTATTAATACTTAATTAGCATGAGGCACATGTTTTATGCAGAAGATGTAATACTGTTGTAATACAGGTAAGATGTTGGCATTCTAAAATGGCAGGTGACTCCTTGTTTCCTCACAGCGTTGACAGGTGGGAGATGATGCGGTCGGAATGTACCTTGACAGCGGTCGCTATGACGATGCAAATACCAAATAGGCAATTACGGTAATAATAATAATAATGATAATAATCTTCGTCTACCGATTCAAAATGACATGAACGCCAGAATGATTACAAGTCATAGCATGAACGGATGATCACAAGTTATTACAGGAGTCGAATTTAATGTCACGGCAGCCATGCAATTCGTCCATCCGTCCTACTGCTCATTTTACCAATGCCATCTGGCGAATGAAAAGCTGACCTTGGTTGTTCATCTGTTCAAAGGTGATTTATACTTTAATGCCAGATTACATAACCCTCTTAAAGTAATGACCACAGACAGGAGGAGTGGAAACCAGAAGGAGCCAGAACTACTCATTTGTATTATTATACTAACATTACTTTTGTACGATTATGATTGAGTATATATGATCCCTTAGGATCAGAAAATTATGGATAGCATTTTTTGTGGAATGGTTACATTTTGTTACAGCATGCTTGCCAACAAACATGACTTCAACATTCATTCCCATTTATTATTAATGTTATTCTTGTGATCGCCATCATTTTTAACGGAGGTACATGTGAAGGTACGATAAAACATCATGATAAATTCCAAATAAACTATAAAATGTAATGACCCTGGACAAATTCTAGCATGACTGTCACCAAGCAGTGTGATTTGATACCAGCATAAGCTGGCTTTTAAAGCAGTAAATCCTGCAATGCACTGACCCTGTGTCCAAGACCTTGGAATTGGTCGTGTCCAGGAACATGTCCAGGGTCATTACATGTGGAACACTCGGCACTTTCAAACCCTCAATCATTTGATTATTGTAAAATGTTAACTTACAAAGTGTAATAATATTGATGATGATCAAAAAAAAACAAAATATAAATAATAACAACAGTGGCCAGGTCATGGGCCAAAGACAAGGAAACGAGTTTCTCCCCACATTCCAATATCGGATAGAGCAGCTTTACTCACTCCATACCCTGTAAGTAGTGAGATATGTGCATAACAGCCACTTACCCTCCAAGAAGCTTCTACTCCAGGACGCATGTAGCGAACAGCATAGCCACTGAACTCCAAGTCTGACAAATGCAAAACGGCATACCTCAAGTTGTGAAACTGTGTTAAGAGTCTGATTTAGACAAACACATATCGTGACATTTCTTGCCGTTGCATAATTACTCCCATGAATTATTCATTATTGCATATCCACATTATTGCATATCCACAACCAGGACTTTGCCTCATGAAAGAGAGAACTGTACTGCAATAGCACAAAGTTTATGTTGAGATTATACAGTCTGTATCTGAACATTAAAATAGCACTTTTACAGAAACTTGCAAAGGGGAAGTTCAGATGCACTAACTTTTGATGCATCACTTGTGAGTTCTTTAACGCCATTAACACAATAATCACAATTGTAAACTTCTAAAGCGCCACCAGCTTATTCACAAACACTGCGTTGAGTCAGAGGAGTTGTCCAAAGAATGGTCACAAGGAGGTGCAAGTCCGGTTTCAGGTGAGACTTCAGTTTTGAGTGGAAAGCCCGAGGAGTGATAGATAGAGGAGCCTGGGGCAGATGATGGTGGGTGATGGGCAATGATGGTGGAGTACTTGGATGAATGACCTTCCATTGAATGATCCATCAGAGCTAACTCAGCTTGCTATCTTTGCAAGAGTAGGTACAGTCAAAAGTACCACAGCTGGCTGGGAGGTTCCCGAGTCCATGCACATGAAGAGTTCTGTAAATGCCTGTAAACAAGTGTTGCCTCTATATTTTTTTAAATTTTAGACCATGCCAGTAAAGAAAATTGGTTGCACTACACCTCCAATTAGCTGCTACGCAGTTTCAGAATTCAGTGACAAAAACATTAATTACAATGTGTATAAAGTAGTGGATATTTGTTTCTGCATACCTTTGCAGCAGTTCTCCGGTAACTCATGCAGTCGGATCTTGTAACGCTCTGGACTTCTGTTCAAGAACCCAGACCAGTCCAGCCGTGCACGCCTTTGGGAAAGCAAAAAAATAAAAACGTTATTTAGTAACTCTATGGAATATCAATGGGACATATTCATTCATTGATTCATGGTCCATCAGAGCTAACTCAGCTTGCTATCTTTGCCAGAGTAGGTACAGTCAACTGTACCACAGCAGGCTGGAAGGTTCATGAAGGTGTCCTTTCCATAAGCTGCTGTGACTATACTAGTGCCCAAGATAGGACCTTTTGTCCCTGAACCCATGCACACGAAGAGTTCTGTAAAATGCCTGTAAACAAGTGTTGCCTCTATATTTTTCTAAATTTAAGACCACGCCAGTAAAGAAAATAGGTAACCCTACACCAACAATTAGCTGTTATGCAATTTCTGAATTCGTATATGAGGAACATCCAGTAGTAAAAAAAACATTAATTACAATGTGTATAACGTAGAGGATATTTGTTCCTCCATACCTTTGCAGCAGTTCTCCGGTAACTCGTGCAGTCGGATCTTGTAACGCTCTGGACTTCTGTTCAAGAACCCAGACCAGTGCAGCCGTGCAGGCCTTCGGGAAAGCAAAAAGATAAAAACGTTATTTAGTAACTCTCCATGGAATACCATGCCATTTAGGCCATACATGACAGGCATTAAGAGCCCTGGAATAATTGACAAGCTGTTTAATCCTTGTGACTTCATCATGATGATATCTATCTGCTTATCCAGTTGATGTCCAACCATTTATAATGTCATCATCAGCCTCTTCAAGAACTCCTACCCCAACTCATCTGATCCAGCTGTAGTCTCACCTCTTCAAGAACTCCTACCCCAACTCATCTGATCCAGCTCAGGCCAGTTGCAATCCAGCCAATTCAACTGACCGTCCAGGATACAACCTATCTCATAAGGTTAAACACGGGGAGATAGTTGATTGGTAACATGCTGTCACAAAGATCAGAAGGGCGCAAGTTCAATACCTCTAGCACCATAAGGTTGACTCAGCCTTCTGCTCCCTAGGGCAACTGTAAAATGAGCAGTAGGACAGATGGGTTCCTTACAGTTAAATTCGACTCCTGTTAAACTTGTTATAATCTGTTACTACATCATGTAATCTTACTGCATACTTGTCAGTTTGAAGTAATAAACTAAAATTATTGTTATTATTAAAACAGAAACCAGAAAGACAGCAAATATTCGGTAGTAGAGGGAGAGTCGAGAAAGTCTCAGAGTGTAAAATGTGTTAAGAGAATGCATGCTATTAATACCTTAGTTCATCAGGTGCATTGTGGTGTTTGAAGACTTGCCAGCGTGTCCTTGTTATTCCAGCCTGAAGACAACAGTCACAATCACTTAATGACTAACTTAATAAGGTAGAAAAATGTACACAAAGGGTATTGTTATAGCCAGAGATACTTATGACACATTAGCTAATGGGAAATAATTTTTAAAATTCAACTTGTAGTAAAAATTAGTTATTATTTTATTATTACTGAGTTAATGATGATGTTATTATTAGTATAATCATTATGTAGCATTATTATACTACCAAATGCTGGTACTGGTAATAGTATATTGTTAATAATTATCATCAACATTACTATTTCATCCAAGGTAAACTAAATCCATCATATTTTTTAGAGTCAGATTACATTCAAATTAAAAAATCCGGAACTGTTGTCATTCTTTATTGTATCTGTAGTAAAGCGTAATGTAATGGTACTACCCCTACCGGAGGCTGTGCTCTTTCTGGTATAGCTGGATACAAGGAAGACTTGGAGTACAGAAAGTCATCTAAAATAGTAGAAAAAAACACCTTGAAAACGTTAGAGCTAAGTTTGCAGTTGTAAAGCAACAAAAGTCATCATTAACAGCATTGACATCGAGGCATACAAGTGGAAACTGTTTGTGTCGGTTTCAACATAGTCTGCCAATCACTTTGTGAAGATGTTCTAGTACCTCTATACTGTATAGCAACACAAGGACACTGTGCACTTCTACACGAAGGTCTGTATCGGTAGATTCGGTAATTTCAGATTTGGCTTTGACCTGAGAACACCATGATTAAATGTGATGCTTACATGATGCAACCTGTTGGATCCGTCAGCCACTATCGCTATGTTTAAGAGATTCTTTAAAGGAACCATATAAATGTTCACATACAAGCAATTATACATGCATGCATACATACATGTAGGCCTAGATACACACACGCACACACTCATTTGAGGTTCTAGAACGTGCAATAAATAGTCAGATACAGGCTTGTATACGAACATATGTGCATACCTACATACATACACGCATACATACAAACCTACCCTGGTACAGAATGATGTACATCCAGAAATACATACCTGCATGCATTTATACAATTTATACTTTTAAGTTGCTTGGCTACTGTACCACTTACCACGAGTACACTTAGCGACCGGTCTATTTGGTTCATTCAAGCAGATGACCGAATCCATTTCCATGCGACGATGGGTTGGAAGCATTGGACGAAACACCCCTTCTCCGGTCGTGCCCAGAGTGAAAGCCTGGATTGACGGATGGTGGTAGTTGTAGCTTGGGAAGTCCAGTGGCAGCACACGCTGACTTGGAAACGGACGCACGCCTATCGTTGTCATGGTTATTTCTAAAGCATCATAACACAGAAGTCAATCAATTGGGCAGCACGCTATGTTTTTTTAGCTCAAGCAAGTACCAATGCCTTTCTTAGATTAATTCTGTTCAAGTCATGTGTGTTATTAATAAACTGCGGTCTTCAGAATGTTTTTACAGTACACATCAAAATAAACATTTGGAATACCGTCATTAACTCTGCTTGGTCAGCTGCATTGGTTTAAACTGGCTTGTCTTTACCTATAAAACCTCAAAACGAGCACTCATGTCTACCTTCAACCACTATAATCTCGCCTTACATTCCATCATGGAGTCTACAATCTTTGGGTATGGGTCTTTTGGTTGAGCCTCTACATAGCCATCTCAAGCATTCTATTTTGCTGCCTCTAAGAAATGGAACCGACTACCAATGTATGTCCGAAGTTCAAACTGTTTCTCTTCCTTTAAGAAAGGCTTCAAAAGTCACTATTTCTCATGGACTTTCAAGAATTTGGATATCTAACAGCTCTTCACCCGGTGACTGACTAACCGCGCCTGCGATTCGCATTTCTGTGTGACCTTGCGCGAGTTAAACATTTTTGTAATAATAATATATATAATACCTAGTTCTCACTTTCCCGCTAAATGTCGTAATCGTAATCTCCTAACTTCTAAAGCGCCACTCGAAAGCCAAGCGCAGGGCTCCAGCTTATTCACGAGCGCTGTGTCTATTCACAGAGGTTGTCCAAAAGAGTAGATCGCAGGAGGTCGGAGTCCGGTTTCCAGTGGATCAGAGCAGGTGTTAAGATGGGTGTTGTTTAAGTCCAGAATTGGAAAAAGGAATCAAATTCGGCCATTTAAAGAACTAAAGCAATCTTCCTCATTTAAGTGTCCGTCTTTCTTGGATATAAATTAATATCTATAAACAAATATATTATATATATACCGTTTAATAGAATTTGATGTTAACATGAATGGAGCGTCGGCGAAAACTATAGTAACACGACCAAAGATCATATATATCGACAATTCTCATAAACTGCGTCTTTATTGTAGATTACATATCGAGTGGAGTTGAAAGGAGGCTACTCGCGACCTTCTAAGAACCGTGGTCAAAGATGTTAGAGTCGTTTGCCGTGGTCTACTCGGCTTGATCAAGCGGCAGAGTTTCACGTTTTGGGCATGAAACGTCCATAATAAACAGTCGGCCAAGGACCTATAGATATAGCACTCTAAGATCTTTGGATATTGAGTCTCTGCAGTCGGTAAAACGAAAAAAGTCAAATTTATGTAACGCAACGTTATTATAGCGTAATACTACCATTGTTTCCTGTGTATGCAAGAGGGATCAAGCTTAATTAGTATAAGCTATTAGCTTTCCTGGTTCCTGTTGCACTGCACTTGCTGTTTCATGATTGTAACATAAGACCTAGCTGTTCTGTGCAATAAATAAATTCAGTTCAATTCAATGCTACATGGAAAACTCGTTGTTTCAAATCAAAGATTCTAAATTTTTGTTTCAAATTTAAACCGAAGAGTTTAAATAGGTGTTTCAAATTACACTGCTTAATGTTAATATAAATAATATTTAACATTATAATTATTATGTTATTAAACTTCTTAAAATCTTTGGCTTGATTACCATAGATATCAACAAAATATATCTATCTTTAGATCACAGCAACGTTCTTCCTGTTCTTACTGTTGCCTGTGTTGAAAACTTGTGAAGTAAAGATGCCGAAGCCTAAAATTGGTTGGTAAATTCACTGCAAATTATGTACTTTGTAAGAACAATGTGATCTGTACTGCTGATATTTACCTAAATCTGTCGTATCTAATTTGATCTTTATTTAATTTCAGGCAATAAAAGCAAGCGGATTAGCTGTGCTAAACGTTACAAAATCGCGAAAAAGGTAAGCACATGTTGAGCGATATGTTGAGCGTGAGTGTCGGTTAGGGTGAGGTTAGGCGTCGCGAGGGTCGGTTAGGTAGTTCATCTTTCTAATTATACTGCTATTTAGGCGTTTCAATAAAATTCCAGCCTTTAAAGTTTCGGTGAGAAATGTACTAAGTTCAGTTTTCAGAAAGTCCAAAAATTAGCTGAAGATTGTATTACGTTGATCATTTTAACTGGAGCTCTGTGAACCAGGGTGCGGGCCGAATCCCCGAAACCCGAATCCCCGAAAAGGGCCGAAAGGCATTTCGGCCGGATCCCCGAAATTGATTTTCTAAGTCCGACCCGAAAGAATATAATTAACAAATAAACATTTGAATAGGCAGTATATCGATATACATCAAGGCCACGCTAAGTCTATGTCATGTTTACAATTTAACTCTGAATAGCTCGGCCGCTTTCTAGAAAACTGTTTTCGGGAAATCGGGCTTTTGAGTTTTGTCTGTTTTCAGCGTTTTCGGGGATTCGGGTTTCGGGGATTCGGGCTGACCCCGTGAACCAGAGTCTAGTCTGAGACTTTTTGGCAGAATTATATCAAGGAAAATCAGCAAGCTTATAGTATCGGGGGCTGAAGGATATAGTGCGCAAGCTTACTGGCGTCGTGAGTGTCGGTTAGGGTGAGGTTAGGCGTCGCGAGGGTCGGTTAGGGTCAGGGTTAGGGTTGTCATTAGAAAGCCTGGTACCGTCCGGCGTGCGCGCAGCATGCCCAAAGATACTGTATAATCCTTCAGCCCCCGATACTATAAGTTTGCCGAAAATCATTCAGTATTCAGGTGTAACTTGCATTTTATTGTAGCATTTTAACTCAAATTTTCTCGCCGTTGCAGCATGGCGAAATTGCTTCTCAATCAGCGTCATGTTGTGTATTGGAAATAGGTTTTAGTTTTGGGTAAATTTGTCATTGCATAGTGGTGATGTGTTTGGTGTAGGTGAGACAACACAATAAAAAGTTGAAGAAGGCTAAAGACGAATCCTCAAAGCACAAGAAAAAAAGTAAGTGCTTAGATGTATTTTGGTCAGTGTGTACAGTTTAGGTGTGGACATTTTTTGTATCAATTGACTTCCTTTTGCCGTCTATATTGTGCAACTCAGTTGCTGTGAAAACATAATACATGCAAGTTCAAATTTTTTTACATTTATGGTGAATTTATTGTGACTCGTCTGTCCTGTTATTACCAAAAAGAATGAAATTCAGAGGGTGTGGAAAACTACTCTAAAGAAGAGAGAATGCATTTTTGGGATAACTAGTCATTGCAGTTCTCTGGCTTCTCAAAATAAAGTTTCAGTGATAAATGAACCCGGAAAGCAAATTATTATTATTATTATATTAAATGAAGATTTATAAAGCACATGTTAAAATAAATATTTACACTAATGCACGTATTAGCTTTTCTGCTGATGTCCTTGCGATTGCTTTGTTTTATAGTACAGGTGTAAAAACGACTTCTTCATAACGACCTTGTGCGCTTTTCAGTTGCTTCTGTTGCTGAGTGCTGTCGGGTTGCTTTTGCTGCTTTGCGTCATTCGGTTGTTGTACTTGGTTGTTACTTTTGGGTAGTTGTTGCTGTAGAGTGCTTTTTGGTTGTTGTTTAAGGTGGCTACTCTTAGTCTGTAAAGTTCTTATAATTCCTTTTGTTTTGTTCGTACTGCAGGTAAGAAGGACCCAGGTGTGCCTAATAAATGTCCTTTTAAGGATGAGATTTTGGAAGAGGCAGTAAGAGTTAAGGCCAGAGTAAGTATTTCAAATCCAGGTACTTTTTGTAATCCGTTGACTAACTATTTTCCATTTTTACTGATGGGCTTCTGCAGTTGTCAAGTTTCATAACTGGTTTTAAAGTATATTGTTAAGCATGTTTGAGGGTAATAGTTAAACTTTCGGTGTACTTGTATTTTGGTTTCTAATAATAAATACTTATGTTTGTGTGTATGTGTATATCTGATGGTATGTATGTATGTGTATATCTGATTGTATGTATGTATTCAGACTCTTACTATGTACCTTTTTGTACCTGAATATTTTGATAGTGCCCGTTAAAGACATTTAAATGTTTATAGGATGTATGCAGGATGAACCTAGGTCACAAAGGACAAATGTGTCATATATATATTTGTCATTTAGAGTAATTTCGCGTAATTTATATTGTGCCTTTTAAATAATTTATAAAATGTTGCCTGTAATCATCAGAGAGAAGAGGAAAGGCAAGCAAAGATGGAGAGACGAAAGAAAGAAAGACAAAAGCTTCTCAACGAGAAACGTAATCTCGAAGGAATCGTATCTGATGCTGCAAAACGTGCAGACGATTTTGAACGACAGGTAGGTTTACAGTCACTGTCAGGGTTTGTGACAGTCACTGTCAGGGTTTGTGACAGTTGCTGTCGGGGTTTGTGACAGTCGCTGTCGGGGTTTGTGACGGTCACTGTCAGGGTTTGTGACAGTCACTGTCAGGGTTTGTGACAGTCACTGTCAGGGTTTGTGACAGTTGCTGTCGGGGTTTGTGACAGTCGCTGTCGGGGTTTGTGACGGTCACTGTCAGGGTTTGTGACAGTCACTGTCAGGGTTTGTGACAGTCACTGTCAGGGTTTGTGACAGTCACTGTCAGGGTTTGTGACAGTCACTTGGATGATGTGATACTGTTGATATTGCTGTTTGATGACTGGTTAAGTCTGATACTGGTTAGATTATCCTTTGCAACATTATTCTTGACTAGCCTTGTTTGCTATTGTGATTATGGTTTTTGCCTAGGATTTTGACTATCGATTGATGCAGTCTATGTAACAGTAGAAGTTTTCAGATTAAATTATCATTCATGTGATGAAGTATGCTTTCACCTGCTTCTTCTGTCTTTGTATCTGTAAAGAGTGTTGTTTAATTCTGTGATTTTTCATCATTTAAGTTTATTCATTTATGTACAGGAAGGTAAATAAATCTTCATTATTCACTGTTTGTTTAAGTCTAAGTGGAACTGAGGCAATTTAATATAAAAGTCCACAGAAACTAGACATCTTCTGTGATTAAGTCACATTTTATTCTTGGATTAGCCATGAGAACGTTCTATGATTAGAACCATTATTTTGTACCTAGATAAATGTGTCCAAGTGCTGTTCAGCTAATCCACTTTCAAAGGAAGGTAGGTGGTAAATGCTACTTACAGACGCTTATCTAGCATGAGAATAACTTGGATGAATGTTAGTAAGCTAGATTAGTTTCTGCTGGTATGTCTGTCTTTCTGTTTCACGCTGTGTTGATGTCTTTTGTTTCATAGAACCAGTTTGTAGAATCCAAGGCCAAGGATTACAGTGGAGGAAAAGCTGTGGAGAGTTCGCTTAAGGCATATTACAGTGAAGTTAAAAAGGTTGAAGTTTTCACTACCATTAACTTGGAAGCATTCTAATAGAGTCAGTTTTAAAATTAACTCACTTGGTACTGTTATTAATGACAGAGTTCATGAAGTCTTATTCTAGGTCATGATACTCTCATTAATAGCACAGCTTATGAAGTTATTTTTAGTCTAGGTTTAGGCATTGTTAGGCCGGCATGGAAGCTTTAGGTCACTGTAGAACACCATTTTGTATGTGTTTTCCTTTTGCTAAATAAACAAGAGTTGTTTTATTGATCAAGGTAGAATGTTTTGACTGTTGTGATCAGCTAACTGTCTGTGAAACTATGATGTTTGTACACCAAAATGCAGTTAGCAATTGGTTTATTAAACGATATTCTTACTTACGTCTATTATGTTGAAAACTGTAGTCTGCCTTGTTATTGAACTAATTTTTTGATTTATCGTTTTAGGTGATAGATGATGCGGATGTGATCATTGAGGTTCTAGATGCACGTGATCCTCTGGGAAGTCGTTGTGCTCAGGTCGAAGAAACCATTCTTAGTTCTGGCCCAAACAAAAAGCTCATCTTACTCCTCAACAAGATTGGTCAGTTCAGCTTGTTTTGATGTCTCTTGCTATGTCTAGTTTGGATCCAAGCTTCTTTTGCCAAAATTCTGTGTGTTTTTTAGTATTAATAACCTTTTCTGTAGTTTAACTCTTTAACGACGAGCATGTACTAAAAGCTCTCTGGCAAAATAAATCTTTTCGTTGTTAATGGATTAAAACTACTTTCTCTGACAAATGGCAAGAATAGAAGTATTTACAAATTTCATATTTAAACTCTCATGATCTACATACAATTGTGTATTTTTTGTGGAGAAGGAATAAGTTTTTGCATTTCTTAAGTTAAAGTGGATTAATATGATGAACAGATTTTGAGAAGTTGATTTCTTTCTTTTCCAGATCTTGTTCCAAAAGAGAATGTAGAGAAGTGGTTAAAATACTTGAGAAATGAGTTTCCAACGGTTGCATTTAAGGCCTCCACTCAGATGCAGGCCAGCCGCCTGGTAAGACCACACTTGTAACTGCCATGACAGCTTAATAATGTCGATTTAAATGATTGATGACAAAGAAGTCCTGGAAAGTCATGGGATTTGAAAATAGCTAGGCCATGGAAAGTCATGGAAAATGAGAAAAATCATTAATAGACATATTTTTAATCATATTTTTAAATTTCAATAAATATTACGTCGATAAAACAATTAGAATGTAGGCCCTTTTGTTTGAAATAAGTCTTATAAGTCATGGAAAAGGTCATGGCAAGTCATGGATTTTTGTTTTATTAACCTTGTGGCATTCAATTGAAGTGCTGAACTGTTTGTCTTCTGACAGAGTCAAAGTAAGGTTGCGGTGTCAATGGCTTCGGATGATCTGTTGAAGTCCAGTCGATGTCTCGGTGCAGAAGTCCTCATGAAGCTATTGTCCAACTATTGTCGTAATAAAGACATCAAGACGTCCATCACCATTGGCATAGTTGGTAAGTTTCTGAGTTCAGTCTTAACAAGTTAGAAAGTATTTTTAAATGTAGTTGTAGGTACAGTGTATTTTAACCCTTTCAACCCGGTGCTCCCAGACAAGACGTCTGGGAGCACCGGTTGAAGGGTTAAAATACACTGTACCTACAACTGATATGACGAAACTGATATATCGGTTTCTCGGGTTGAGAGGGTTAAGCAATGAAACCTTCAGAACTGATGTTTTGTGCAGCTTGAGCAAACAGCCTAACAGCATTTATTTTCCCTGATGGGTTCTAATAATAAATGTTGAGTACTGTAAATTTGCAACAATTTAGGCTGACATGTATTAGAACTGTTTTTTAAATTTATTTTTGAATGAATTGTATGTTTATAGGTTTCCCAAACACTGGAAAGTCTTCTGTTATCAACAGTTTGAAGCGTTCCAAGGCGTGCAACGTTGGATCGACTCCTGGGGTTACAAAGTTCGTTTCTTACGTTTTTCCTGTTATAGTTTACACAGAGGCATTGTTTAGTAGATCTTACAATACTAGCCTCATAGATATTGTGGAAAATCCACTGCTTGAAAATCATGTTTGGATAGCGTTTCTAGAGGGATTCTAAGCATGATTGAGGCTATGTGCCGTCTCTATGTGGATATTTACAAACTACAGAACTTCTTTCTAAACTGTTTGAGCCTTGTGCAAGAAAAAGCTTTAAGTAAACTAGTAGGTTAGCTGTTTGTCATGTGCAAATGTGAACCTGTGTTGCTAAGCATGAAATAGGGACTGGGTCTAGATGTATGCTTTAGCTTTTACCTGGCTTCTGTTGCTCGGTAGCTTATTTGGATGGTAGAAAGTACTTTTTTCTGCAATCAGAGTTGAAAGTTAAATATAGAATTCAAACAGTTCAAATTTGTAACTGTTGGTAAGCTTATTTTAACAAAGTTTATGTCCAGGTCTCTGAAAGAAGCTATCTGTCTTTGTGTCTCACTCTCTCTATGTGTCGGTATGTTTGTGTGAGTCTGTATATTACACTGAGTTTGTTGATGTCTTTTAGAACAGCACAGACTGTGCAGTTAGATAAGCACATTAAGCTTCTTGACAGCCCAGGAATTGTCATGACAACCGACATGAGCGATGAAGCCGTCATTCTGCACAACTGTGTAAAAGTATGTAACTATAAACAGAATCTAAGTTGAGGCTTCTTTCCTTCTTATAATAATAATAATAATAATAATAAGACGATTTCTATAGCGCCGTAGCACAGCCGAGGCCGAAGGAAAGGGCTCTGTACATGAGTAGACAGTTGATATTAAATGTTACTGTCGTTGGATCAGGAAAAGCCCAAAACGGCCCATCAGCTATTAGCAGCTACTATATGAGCGCTTCTGACGCTCGCTTCAAGATGGTAAACATCTTGTGTCATATTTGCTTATGTCTTTAATGTAGTTATGTATTTAGTTATATTAACTTAGGGGTGCTCGATAGTATAGTGGTTAGCGTGCTGGACTGTCAATCAGAAGGTCGGAGGTTTAAATCCCCGCCAGATCGCAGATTATGTCTAAGATTTCTGCTCTGCTTGCGCCCCATAGGATCCTGAGTGGCCGAGTGGGTTGGTGCCCGCTCTCCGCGCCGGCGCCCCGGGTTCGCTTCCCGGTCGGGTCGGATTATCAGAGATTAATTTCTCGGATCTTTACTGCGGGTGGCTCGGTCGCATTATAAACGTGGAGTACAATACAACACACAATACAACACATCACAATACAACTGGGGCGCGGTGGTTTAGGGGTATGTTCGGTGCCTTGCAGCTGGAGGGTTGCGGGTTCGAATCCACCTCAAAGTCGCCGCGTAGGGACCCTGGGCAAGTCCTTCACTCGTAATTGCTCATGCGCTTCGGCGTGAAACTCCGATTCAGCGTTCGCGCAGTAGTCGGGAGCGCCTCTGAATGGGAAATCTGGTAGGGGCGCTATAACAAGTGTTCAAATACAATACAAATACAATACATAGTCAACTCAGCTATAACGAGTACACTGACCATACACTGTCAGGGAGAGGACTGGTGACATGCCCTCATATGCCGAGGCTAAGAAAATAAAGTTGCTAGCACTTCATACTC
The DNA here is from genome assembly GCA_020284085.1 of Aporrectodea caliginosa. NCBI lineage: Eukaryota > Metazoa > Annelida > Clitellata > Crassiclitellata > Lumbricidae > Aporrectodea > Aporrectodea caliginosa. The sequence goes on from JACEVL010000470.1 coordinate 416,043, forward strand.
ATGGCTGCCTCAGGACAAGCGTAAGAAACTGCTCTTTTCTTCTTCTAACTTGCACGTGATTCATCTTCATATAATAATAGTCAGTAGAGCCATTTTGAACAAGTGAAGCATTATGTAGTATTTGCATTTGTTTCTAACAACATGCTGATGGCTGACAATTTTTGCAGTTGCAGAGCATTGAAGATCCACTGAAGCCAGTATCGATCATCCTATCAAGAATCCCGAAGAAAGAGGTGAGTCTTGTGTTTCTGTTCTCTCAGACTTGGTGCTCTTTGCTTTTTAAAAACTAATGTCATTAAAATTGATGCTGTTCAAGTTTTCCATTATGTTATTCATACTTTTCTTCTTTTTAGTTTTCATTTTGTGTTCCTAGTCTATGCTGTAATGAAAGTGAAGAATGTTTGTAATTAAAGTTGATATTGATATCAGGTGCAAGAATTGATTGATTGATTAAGCCCCACTAAAGATAAATTTACTGACTGAAAATAGTGTTCTGTTAGTCTTTTCTAACTACCTCTTCAAAAGGAAAATTGTTCACATATAACTGTCAAGTGAAACTAGATTGGAAAAGTGAATGCCATAGTAAGAGTTAGAAGCCCATACAGTCGATGCTGCCATAGTTGAGAAAAAGAGCCAAACAGCACATTTCCAATAAAGGTGGAGATTGTATTCAAAAGTTTTTTTAAATGTCTTGGAATCTGTGAAGTAATTGCTGCATTTGGGTTTTTAGTTTCTTTTGTCAAATATGTTATTTCTGTACATCATAAGTGCTTTATTTAGTCTGTTTGTAACATTTTAGATCATGGAGTATTACAGTGTTCCAGATTATTCAGACGTTAGTGAATTCCTAACGTTTCTTGCAAAACGAAATGGAAAGCTGAAGAAAGGTGGAATTGCGGACATTGACAAAGCAGCAAGAATAGTCTTGCAAGATTGGAATAAGTAGGCATTCTTTCAAATGCTATGCACTGTGCAAGTATTAACATAAAGCAGTGTTACATAACCTAATTTATGTGGAGCATTTTTATGAGTCTGTACACATTTACTTAGAGGCACATGTAAATTTAAGATTTTAGACTTTTGGGTTTTGTAGTTCAATAAGAGCACCCAGTTGTACTCTGATAGAGACTGGCATTTTATATATTCTAGCAGCCATTTTTTCAACACCATCATTACTCAATTTTATGATCATGTGTACACTTGCTCTGGGAGAGGGCAGTATATGATAAGTTGTATTTTGTATTTGTTTAACTAGGTATTATGTTGAATTTTATGCCTAAGAATTATAGTGCTGTTATACAGCATATTCTAATGTCATGGGTTTGGTTGTTTGCACTACTTCAGTGGCAAAATCAAGTACTCGACAGAGCCGCCAGAAAACTACATACGAGCAGCATACCTATCAACGAAGATAATCACGGATATGAATCAAGAATTTGACATAGGTGCTGTGCTTGCTGAAGAGAAATCTGCGTTAGAAGGTCAGAATTGATTGAATAATAATTTTTATATATGTGATATTAATTTTTTGAATATCTTTACCAAGTGTTATTTTATTTAATTGTTAAATTAGGAAGGTAAAATGTTATTTTTAGTTGATCAATGCCAAGTGCATTGACTTTTTATCTTTTATGACATTGTCCAGTTTTACTACTATTTTGTTGATGGCAAGTTTCTCATGACTATCTGTAACATGCATAGATTTCTTAATTAGATTTGCACAGGGGAATGAAATTTGTCAATTTTTTTGGCAATAGATTTAATTTCTATGCCGACGACCAAAGAAGTGCCTGCCTCCAATGAGTCTACAAAACAGGTTTCCAGAATGGTTACTAACGACAGCGATGGTCAGTCAAGTTCAGATGAAGATGAAGAAGACGATGAAGATATGACGGTATGTCGACTAGCAGTTGATCTTGTGCTAGAAAATTTTAGATTCTATTCACAGACAATAGGAATAGATATTTTAGGCAAGCAGTTAATGGTAAAGAATAGTAAATGTCAAAGAACAGAATCTACAATTTACTTTCAGCCAAACTGTCATCAACGACTATATCCAATCAGTCCTATATTCTCCATGTCCTACCTATGCCAGCATCAGAATTAACTATTTTTGATGCTATTCTACCTAGGGGGTGCTTGATGGTGTAGTGGTTAGCGTGTTGGACTCAACTGAGAGGTCGGGGGTTCAAATCCCCACCAGGGCAGATATTTGTATTGAGATTTCTGCTCAACCTGTGCCCCTAGCCAACTCAGCTATGATGTGTACATCGACCGTACACTGTCAATGGGAAGACGAGGTGGCAAGGGGGAGGACTGCCCTCATATGCCGAGGCTAAGGGAATGAAGTCGCTAACACTTCATACCCAAGGCTGCCTCTTAGGGCTAGCTTAAGAGACTGCTCTTCTACCTCCTCTAGATGACATGCTGGAGAGGACTTGTGGATTTATTGTACAGACCGTTCGATACGGTACAGATGGCACATAAGGACTCTGCATTTTAACATCTGTTCTTCAAGATAAGGATCTCTTTTGCTTGACCTTCAGTCGAATTCCAACTAGCCTTTGTCTTTGGTGCACGAGCTGAATCACTGCTAGACCTACAATAATTGTTTTATATATTTTCAGAAAGTGAAGCCATCACACGTAACACCTAAGGTCTCTGCTTCCCTTCCTGGTAACCAGCAGATAAACAAGGATAGGAAGAAAGCTCTGAAAAAATCCAAAAAACAGCAACGTAAAACCGGTTTGTAAAATTGATGTCTCTTTTGAAGTGTTTCTGTTTAGTTCTCTGATAAAAACTACTGATAAGCTTGTCAATTGATTTTACAAATTCCCTTTGTGTGCTAATGGAGTTGGATATTCTGGAGTGGCTAGGCTCAATACCCGTTTTGTTAATATTATTAATATTGCTTTTGTTTCTCAAAGAAGCCAACTTGCTCAAGTTTTGGATAAAGATCAGTGATAGTCCTGTTCTTTGCAACAAATGCATGCACTTTACAGCCTTTTCTTATTTACTATTGCCAGTGAATATTCTTAACACTAGGGCTATGTGTGTGGGAACTGTTATTATGTAATGTAAATTGCCAAAATTCTCAGCACCATACAAAGGTGGTGAGAGACCAGCTTTTCACCTGGTTTTTTCCTTGTTTGGTGTTCACATTTAAAATTCTTTTTAAACCGTCTTAGGACGGACAGACATGTTAGGTCGTCTGATCTAGTAGAGAGCAGTTTCGTAGTTGACTTGAAATGTTTTGGTTTTTACATTTCAGAGGCATTCGTATCGGCGTTTACTACAAAGATGGATGTCGTAGACGATTATGATTTCGATACCGATTTCAAATAGACATATAAAGTTATGCTGAGGCAAACTGTATTGAAAAGATTATTTACCAACGTTCTTGTATCTGTGTTACTGACTCTGTTATTCAGTGTTAAACTCTGGACCATGAGCTATCGGTGCCACACTGTAGTGTAAATTAATGCTAATTTAAAACTACACCAAGTGCATTGTATAGTGGTTTGGGAGTACATGTAGTTGTAACACAAATTAAGATCTAGAGGTTTTATGCAGTTTGAGACACTCGTGTCGAAGATAAATGACTATGAAGAAAACAGCAGTCTTGTAAACTGGCACAAGCCAGTTTACAAGACTTGGGTATGAAGCATTTACACATCGGTTTTCTTAGCCTCGGCATGTGAAGGTTGGTGGCCAGTCTTCTTCCTCACTGTCTGATCTCATCCCACGGAGAGTATGATCAAAGTACTTTTTGTAACCGAGTTGGCTAGAGGGTGCAAATGGAGCAGAAATATCTCAATATATTTCTGTCCTCGCAGGGAATTGAACCTCCGTAATCGTAAACTCGAAACTTCTACAGCGCCCACAAAAGCGAAGTCGCGCGAACCAGCTTATTCACAGGCGCTCAATCAAAACAAAATCGATAGGCAAGTGGTCAAAATCCAGAGTCAGGCAGGCGGCTAAGGTGGATGGTGTTGAGACGGCGAGGTAGACAGGGAGAAGTGTTGGATTCAGGATAGGATTTGTCAAAAAGCAATGTTTTCAGCCAGTGGAGTGACCTCCGACCTCTCACTAACATCGTAACCATTAGAATACCATGGACCCGTATTAATAAATGTACAACTAACTTACTAAGTGACATAGTACATAATCACACAGAACTCTTATATGCTGATCAAGTTGGCCAAAAAAAGTGAAAATTGTATTTATAACTGACTGAACAAGTACATGTATGCACAATCCCTAGTTACCAGAATTACAAATAATAGGAATCTTTCTTATTTAATTCTTTATGAAAACCACATGAAGTTATAAAACTTGGTCAAAACAAAAGCCTTGAGTGGCAGTGGTTGGTGGAAATTATTGTTTTGCATGGGAGTTTCTAAACACCGACAGAAAACACTTGGCTTAGCCATTCATCAGTTCCTAATGCCAGCCAGTTTGGCAGTAATGAGTATGAAGAAATAATCTCCATTGCTCGTCTTGGTACAAGGCCAGTGCTCCTCACAATGTTAGTCCAAGTCGTACATTCTATAGTGTCCATCCAGCACAATATTGGTCTGCTTTTGTTTCTCTTTCCTTTGAATCTTGAATGTAGCACATTGTAAGGAATTCGGTCAATAGAGAGAATGACAACTGACTGATATTAAAAAGTACACAAAATGAAAATCCAGTCAGAGCAGTTTATAACGTCTGGCTCTGGAATTGCTTACAAAAAGCTATTACACACTTTGACAGAAAGTGAGATATTTTATTACCTTGCTAAAGAGAAGCGTTGAATCATGTCATACAGTAGTAGCAATAGCAGTCTCCCACAATCCACAGTGGGGCACAGGGTAATCACTTGTTTCCTTTTCTTAAGTGCTTAACACTTTAGTGACGAGCTGCATTGTTTCGCAGTCGATTCTAGTACACTCTCGTCGTTAAAGTGTTAAGTAGATATTGGAGAATTCTTAAGATCAGGACAGTCAATGCCAGTACCAAATACTGCATCACACTGAGCAGTTTCTCAAATCCACAACTGCCGGATCACAGAACACTGACACTATTTTGAAGGTTTAATAAAACCTGCATGTTTATTTGAGAAATGTTGGAATGAAATGAATCATATAACTAACCATTACTGCAAAATATTGTAAAACATGCAGAGTCTGAACATAGTTGATAGGATACATAAATGTCCACTGATAGCTACCTATTATTTCGGAGACATACATGATATAAGAAGAACGTAATGACAATTCATGCAGCGTCATCAGTACATGTAGCAAGTTACTTCTAGGAAGATTTACATTGTCAATTGCCTTGTGCAAGTAAGGGTACTCAGTACAGGTAGATAGAATTGCAATTATGTTTTACAAAAGTGAAGAGATGAGACTTTAATATGGAGAGTTTTGAATCACCTCCTGAAACCAGAAGAGTCTTCTGACCATTTAATTGGATCTTCCTCTTCCAGAAGACAGCTTAAAACTCTTAAAATCACCCAAGAAGAGAATTTCAGAAAACATCATACTTTGCATTTTGTTTACATTTTATATAAACAACATTTAAATGAATACCCTACACAAACATAATCAGAAAATTGGCAAAAATTATACTGGAGTGATTCCTGCTCCTAGCGGCAAATAATTGCTACAGGCGATCTCACACAATGGCAAATATTGTTCTCTTCCTTTTCAACTTCCTGACATCAGACCCAGAAATGTACACTAGAAACAGAGTTCAAACTAGCTGCAGCTCACCCTAACTCTTATCACTACTTTTTAATAAGCTCTTCTAAATATTGAAGTGCTACATACTTCTGGATACAGAAGAGGCCAAAACGTAGCCATACTCTCGAAACAATTGAAACAAGAAATATAAATCTCAGGAGTTGGAGCTTTACATTGTGCTGTATCAACAACTGACCTCAACAGATACAGCTCTAAGCATGGGTATTGTTCAGATGGAGCATAAAAACAACAGCGGCAACACAACAACTATACAACCTTTCCTAAGGCTGCTTAACAACAAACTGTCATTTATACACAACACACCAAGATTTAAAACCAGCAATAGCTCAAGGCAATCAATACTTTTGTCTGGTCCTGTTGCTCACACAAATAACAAGCATTGGCACCAATACATTACCACGTACATGTACCATGCATTTACTGGCATGCACATCATCATTATACAGGTATCATAGCAGCCTGAAGCTTCCTTTCTGCTCTGTTCTAAACATTATTCAACAAATAGCCTCCTGTAATTCCTTTCCTTTCTCAGTCCGTAAAGTTCCAGAAATTTATTTATGTCTAATGATTTCCATCAGCATTTTCTCAGCCTCCCTATTTCTTTGAGTTTTAAATTTTAATTATTATGCTTATTACAGTGCTAATAGAGCCATTTCAAAGATCCTTAAAAAGCAATACGGAAAGGATTTGATGTACATAAAAGACAAGAGGCAGAAGACCGATTGAGCACTACCCTCAGGCAGCACACATAATTAATCTTTCCTTTGCTTGATTTGTTAGGACCTTAAACATATATCCCATTAGCATCTACCATAATTTGATACTTTCATATGTTGAAAGTCCCAGTCTGTATACCACTTCAAAGTTCTTTTGCTTACAGACCACAAAACAGTTTGCCACAACTGTAAGACGCTGCCAGCAAACCTACAAGAGTTTAACTTCTCATATAGATGTTACACATACCCTTGAATTATTAATGCAAATAATATGATAATTCAAAATTATTACTAATTAATTACTAATTAATTAATTAAAGTATTACAACTACAAAAACTATTAATCCCATTGTTAGTTATCTGAACAAGTTTACTGCAAAGGCCACAAATCTTAATCAAAATTTCAAATGCAATGTTATGTAGTGATTTCTAAATAGCACCACTTCAAGAAAAGCATCACATCGGAATAAAGCTGTACAGTTTGGCTATTAGTACTCACTGTAAACATATGGCTTGGCCAAGGAGGTACAAAATCAATTCAGTCATTCACGATTGTTGTTCTTTGTTTGCACGAAATCTAATTCACACCAGACTGACTGTGTATATCTATAGATTATGCCTGTTTCTGGACTGTTGTGGCTCTTGGTCAGCACGAAATCTAATGCTAACAACAATGACTGCTTTAATAGCTCTTGGTTAAGTTTATTTCTCAATCAGTGTCACCAGGTTACTGTGCCAATACTCTGAAATTTAGACCATCTTTAAATTCACTGCTTGTTTATCATAGTGTTGAAACAAAACCTAAAAAACAAGACATCCCACGTAATTTCACTAGATTAATTAAACCATCTGGTTGCAAATGAACCATTCAAATCTTAACCAAAGGACTAATGTTGGCAGAGTCACAGACTAAACCAAATGAAACCACTTAAACCTAACTATATAGCAATGTACAGTTAAATCTCCAAGGCTAAAAAGATTTCAATTCCTGCAGTCTGTATCAGCTGCAACTGTGAATATTAAAGAATAGCTGAGCTGTTGAATGGATATCATCATTCATCAGTGAATCAGTAGATTTCTCAAAAGTTCTTGTAAACCAGTTGTAACAAAGCAAGAATAGCAATTACAACGGGCGCTATGAATTCTCTTTAATTAACACTCCAACAAATTTTTGTCGGACCCGAACCAGTCTATAAATGACAGCTGCTCTTGAACGTAGCCGTTCATTTTCCAACATCTCTTGAACTCTTGCTCGGCCAAACTTGCAAATAAACTAACGCATCTACGTCCATGCTACTCCGTCTTTTGCCGCCTGGCTTTGGCAATATTGGCCTCACGGCGTGACTTCTTCTTTTTGTCCTTCTCCTTGGCCTCGATTTGCTTGGCAAGCTGCCACGAGAGGTAAGCACTGATGGCAAAGAATGGCGAAAGACAGAGGAGGACATAGTAGACGAACTGCCATGGATTCGTTCCTGCATAGATGATGAGGTCGTGCAACAACTGCTTCCAATCCCAGTCAAACATCTTAAAGGCGACACTCTCGTTCTGCAACATCAAAGAAAAACTGACTTAAATCAACAACATTCTCATTGGTTCACTACAGTGAAAACAGATTCTAACCAAATTATTATATAAATATTTTTCACCTATTTCACACACTGAAGGAATCAGATCAAACCGTCTGAAATTTAGAGTCTTAAATACAACAATCACAGTCTTGAAAGTTATTTTTAAAAATGCCAGTTGTCATCTTCATACTTGTAGCGATTTTTTGCAATGTATAGATTAAGGAGTGTGTCTGGCAAAACACAATTAGTAAGAACTTTCAGAAAAATTCTTATATATGTCACAGACTCTCACAATTTCATACTCTGCAATTAAGTTAATTTAATTGCACCAATAAAATATTTTGAAAATTCGTGTATATATTAAACTCTGTTGCTGATTACTTACTTGTCTTTCCCGTACCCGAAAGTGCTAATTTCTAATTCCTTTCCCAGTCTGAGTAGTCATATTGTTTATAACAATGAAGACGGCAATTATCCGTTCGTGAGAACTTCCAAAATTATATTGTCCCGAAAAGTTACATTACATCAACCAATCATAATGAAAGTAAATCGCATGACACTGGGAGACAGCGAAACACGATCAAACTCTCCACTTTCTTCAGTAAAATACAAAACCGCTTAAAACATCACAAATAAGTTTCTCTGACCCTTTAGTGTGCTGTGACAGACGGTAAAAGAGGCGTCGATGCTTTTATTTGAGTGTTTTTTCAATATTTAGAATGCCTTAACGTCGTAACCAAAACAAGGAAACGACGATCACCCATCGGATGGTTTCCGGTTAGTCTAATAGCCGTATGTACCGTCACAGAGGCTGAGGTATTAATAATTCTCCATTCAAGATAGGTTCATCGGGGGATGTTGAACTCAGAAGAGTCAGAACCCCGTGTAAGAGGAAAACCGATAGTGTAGCGATAGTGTAAGGAAAACCGATAGTGTAAGAGAAAACCGATAGTGTAAGAAAAAAACCGATAGTGTAAGAGAAAAACCGATCGTGTAAGAGAAAAACCGATAGTGTAAGAAAAAAACCGATAGTGTAAGAGAAAAACCGATAGTGTAAGAGGAAAACCGATAGTGTAAGAGGAAAACCGATAGTGTAAGAGGAAAACCGATAGTGTAAGAGGAAAACCGATAGTGTAAGAGGAAAACCGATAGTGAAAACCGAAAACCGATAGTGTAAGAGGAAAACCGATAGTGTAAGAGAAAACCGATAGTGTAAGAGAAAACCGATAGTGTAAGAGGAAAACCGATAGTGTAAGAGGAAAACCGATAGTGTAAGAGAAAAGTGATACAAAAGAGAAAAACCGATAGTGTAAGAGGAAAACCGATAGTGTAAAGAAAAACCGATAGTGTAAGAAAAAACCGATAGTGTAAGAGGAAAACCGATAGTGTAGCAGGAAAACCGATAGTGTAAGATAAAAACCGATAGTGTAAGAGGAAAACCGATAGTGTAGCAGGAAAACCGATAGTGTAAGATAAAAACCGATAGTGTAAGAGGAAAACCGATAGTGTAAGAGGAAAACCGATAGTGTAAGAGGAAAACCGATAGTGTAAGAGAAAAAACCGATAGTGTAAGAGGAAAACCGATAGTGTAAGGAAAACCGATAGTGTAAGAGGAAAACCGATAGTGTAAGAGGAAAACCGATAGTGTAAGAGGAAAACCGATAGTGTAAGAGGAAAACCGATAGTGTAAGAGGAAAACCGATAGTGTAAGAGGAAAACCGATAGTGTAAGAGGAAAACCGATAGTGTAAGAGAAAACCGATAGTGTAAGAGGAAAACCGATAGTGTAAGATAGTGTAAGAAAAACCGATAGTGTAAGAGGAAAACCGATAGTGTAAGAGGAAAACCGATAGTGTAAGATAAAAACCGATAGTGTAAGAGGAAAACCGATAGTGTAAGAGGAAAACCGATAGTGTAAGATAAAAACCGATAGTGTAAGAGGAAAACCGATAGTGTAAGAGAAAACCGATAGTGTAAGATAAAACCGATAGTGTAAGATAAAAACCGATAGTGTAAGTAACCGATAGTGTAAGATAAAAACCGATAGTGTAAGATAAAAACCGATAGTGTAAGATAAAAACCGATAGTGTAAGATAAAAACCGATAGTGTAAGATAAAAACCGATAGTGTAAAAAAACCGATAGTGAAAACCGATAGTGTAAGATAAAAACCGATAGTGTAAGATAAAAACCGATAGTGTAAGATAAAAACCGATAGTGTAAGAGGAAAACCGATAGTGTAAGAGGAAAACCGATAGTGTAAGATAAAAACCGATAGTGTAAGAGGAAAAAACCGATAGTGTAAGATAAAAACCGAGTGTAAGAAAACCGATAGTGTAAGAGTGTAAGAAAACCGATAGTGTAAGATAAAAACCGATAGTGTAAGAGGAAAACCGATAGTGTAAGAGGAAAACCGATAGTGTAAGATAAAAACCGATAGTGTAAGATAAAAACCGATAGTGTAAGATAAAAACCGTAAGATAAAAACCGATGTAAGAGGAAAACCGATAGTGTGAAAACCGATAGTGTAAGAGAAAAACCGATAGTGTAAGATAAAAACCGATAGTGTAAGAGGAAAAGATAGTGTAAGATAAAAACCGATAGTGTAAGATAAAAAACCGATAGTGTAAGATAAAACCGATAGTGTAAGAGGAAAACCGATAGTGTAAGTAAAGAGTGTAAGAAAACCGATAGTGTAAGAGAAAACCGATAGTGTAAGATAAAAACCGATAGTGTAAGATAAAAACCGATAGTGTAAGATAAAAACCGATAGTGTAAGAGGAAAACCGATAGTGTAAGAGGAAAACCGATAGTGTAAGATAAAAACCGATAGTGTAAGATAAAAACCGATAGTGTAAGATAAAAACCGATAGTGTAAGAGGAAAACCGATAGTGTAAGATAAAAACCGATAGTGTAAGATAAAAACCGATAGTGTAAGATAAAAACCGATAGTGTAAGAGTGTAAGAAAACCGATAGTGTAAGAGGAAAACCGATAGTGTAAGATAAAAACCGATAGTGTAAGATAAAAAACCGATAGTGTAAGAGAAAAACCGATAGTGTAAGATAAAAACCGATAGTGTAAGATAAAAACCGATAGTGTAAGAGAAAACCGATAGTGTAACCGAGGAAAACCGATAGTGTAAGAACCGAAAACCGATAGTGTAAGATAAAAACCGATAGTGTAAGATAAAACCGATAGTGTAAGAAGTAAGAAAACCGATAGTGTAAAAACCGAGTGTAAGAGGAAAACCGATAGTGTAAGATAAAAACCGATAGTGTAAGATAAAAACCGATAGTGTAAGATAAAAACCGATAGTGTAAGAGGAAAACCGATAGTGTAAGATAAAAACCGATATAGAAAACCGATAGTGTAAGAGGAAAACCGATAGTGTGATAAAACCGATAGTGTAAGAAAAACCGATAGTGTAAGAGAAGAAAAACCGATAGTGTAAGAGGAAAACCGATAGTGTAAGATAAAACCGATAGTGTAAGAGAAAAACCGATAGTGTAAGATAAAAACCGATAGTGTAAGAGGAAAACCGATAGTGTAGAGATAAAAACCGATAGTGTAAGATAAAAACCGATAGTGTAAGAGAAAAACCGATAGTGTAAGAAAAAACCGATAGTGTAAGATAAAAACCGATAGTGTAAGATAAAAACCGATAGTGTAAGATAAAAACCGATAGTGTAAGATAAAAACCGATAGTGTAAGAGGAAAACCGATAGTGTAAGATAAAAACCGATAGTGTGAAAACCGATAGTGTAAGATAAAAACCGATAGTGTAAGATAAAAACCGATAGTGTAAGATAAAAACCGATAGTGTAAGATAAAAACCGTAAGATAAAAACGATAGTGTAAGATAAAAACCGATAGTGTAAGATAAAAACCGATAGTGTAAGATAAAAACCGATAGTGTAAGATAAAAACCGATAGTGTAAAACCGATAGTGTAAGATAAAAACCGATAGTGTAAGAGGAAAACCGATAGTGTGTAAGATAAAACCGATAGTGTAAGAGGAAAACCGATAGTGTAAGATAAAAACCGATAGTGTAAGATAAAAACCGATAGTGTAAGATAAAAACCGATAGTGTAAGAGGAAAACCGAGTGTAAGAAAACCGATAGTGTAAGATAAAAACCGATAGTGTAAGAGGAAAACCGATAGTAAAACCGATAAGATAAAAACCGATAGTGTAAGATAAAAACCGATAGTGTAAGATAAAAACCGATAGTGTGGAAAACCGATAAGAAAACCGATAGTGTAAGAGGAAAACCGATAGTGTAAGAGGAAAACCGATAGTGTAAGATAAAAACCGATAGTGTAAGAGGAAAACCGATAGTGTAAGAGAAAAACCGATAGTGTAAGATAAAAAACCGATAGTGTAAGTAAAACCGATAGTGTAAGAAAAACCGATAGTGTAAGATAAAAACCGATAGTGTAAGTAAAAACCGATAGTGTAAGATAAAAACCGATAGTGTAAGAGGAAAACCGATAGTGTAAGATAAAAACCGATAGTGTAAGATAAAAACCGATAGTGTAAGATAAAAACCGATAGTGTAAGATAAAAACCGATAGTGTAAGATAAAAACCGATAGTAAAACCGATAGTGTAAGATAAAAACCGATAGTGTAAGAAAGAAAACCGATAGTGTAAGATAAAACCGATAGTGTAAGATAAAAACCGATAGTGTAAGAGGAAAACCGATAGTGTAAGAGAAAAACCGATAGTGTAAGAGGAAAACCGATAGTGTAAGATAAAAACCGATAGTGTAAGAAAAACCGATAGTGTAAGATAAAAACCGATAGTGTAAGATAAAAACCGATAGTGTAAGAGGAAAACCGATAGTGTAAGATAAAAAAACCGATAGTGTAAGAGAGGAAAACCGATAGTGTAACCGATAGTGTAAGAAAACCGATAGTGTAAGAGAGATAAAACCGATAGTGTAAGATAAAACCGATAGTGTAAAAAGATAAAACCGATAGTAAGATAAAAACCGATAGTGTAAGATAAAAACCGATAGTGTAAGTAAAACCGATAGTGTAAGAGGAAAACCGATAGTGTAAGATAAAACCGATAGTGTAAGATAAAACCGATAGTGTAAGAGGAAAACCGATAGTGTAAGATAAAAACCGATAGTGTAAGATAAAACCGATAGTGTAAGATAAAAACCGATAGTGTAAGATAAAAACCGATAGTGTAAGAGGAAAACCGATAGTGTAAGATAAAACCGATAGTGTAAGATAAAAACCGATAGTGTAAGAGGAAAACCGATAGTGTAAGAGGAAAACCGATAGTGTAAGATAAAAACCGATAGTGTAAGAGGAAAACCGATAGTGTAAGATAAAACCGATAGTGTAAGAGGAAAACCGATAGTGTAAGATAAAAACCGATAGTGTAAGAGGAAAACCGATAGTGTAAGATAAAAACCGATAGTGTAAGAGGAAAACCGATAGTGTAAGATAAAACCGATAGTGTAAGATAAAAACCGATAGTGTAAGATAAAAACCGATAGTGTAAGATAAAAACCGATAGTGAGGAAAAAGAGAAAAACCGATAGTGTAAGATAAAAACCGATAGTGTAAGATAAAACCGATAGTGTAAGAGGAAAACCGATAGTGTAAGAGGAAAACCGATAGTGTAAGATAAAAACCGATAGTGTAAGAAAAACCGATAGTGTAAGATAAAAACCGATAGTGTAAGAGGAAAACCGATAGTGTAAGAGAGAAAACCGATAGTGTAAGATAAAAACCGATAGTAAAAGATAGTGTAAGATAAAACCGATAGTGTAAGATAAAAACCGATAGTGTAAGATAAAACCGATAGTGTAAGATAAAAACCGATAGTGTAAGATAAAAAACCGATAACCGTAGTGTAAGAGAAAACCGATAGTGTAAGAGGAAAACCGATAGTGTAAGATAAAAACCGATAGTGTAAAGATAAGAAAAACCGATAGTGTAAAACCGAGTGTAAGAAAACCGATAGTGTAAGATAAAACCGATAGTGTAAGATAAAAACCGATAGTGTAAGATAAAAACCGATAGTGTAAGAGGAAAACCGATAGTGAAAACCGATAGTGTAAGATAAAACCGATAGTGTAAGAGGAAAACCGATAGTGTAAGATAAAAACCGATAGTGTAAGAAAAAAACCGAAGTGTAAGAGGAAAACCGATAGTGTAAGTAAAAACCGATAGTGTAAGATAAAAACCGATAGTGTAAGATAAAAACCGATAGTGTAAGATAAAAACCGATAGTGTAAGATAAAAACCGATAGTGTAAGATAAAAACCGATAGTGTAAGATAAAAACCGATAGTGTAAGATAAAAACCGATAGTGTAAGAGGAAAACCGATAGTGTGTAAAACCGATAGTGTAAGAGAGGAAAACCGATAGTGTAAGAGGAAAACCGATAGTGTAAGAGGAAAACCGATAGTGTAAGATAAAAACCGATAGTGTAAGAGGAAAACCGATAGTGTAAGAGGAAAACCGATAGTGTAAGAGGAAAACCGATAGTGTAAGATAAAAACCGATAGTGTAAGATAAAAACCGATAGTGTAAGAGGAAAACCGATAGTGTAAGAGGAAAACCGATAGTGTAAGAGGAAAACCGATAAAACCGATAGTGTAAAAACCGATAGTGTAAGAGGAAAACCGATAGTGTAAGATAAAAACCGATAGTGTAAGATAAAACCGATAGTGTAAGAGGAAAACCGATAGTGTAATAAAAACCGATAGTGTAAGAGGAAAACCGATAGTGTAAGAGGAAAACCGATAGTGTAAGATAAAAAACCGATAGTGTAAGAGGAAAACCGATAGTGTAAGATAAAAACCGATAGTGTAAGATAAAAACCGATAGTGTAAGAGGAAAACCGATAGTGTAAGATAAAAACCGATAGTGTAAGAGGAAAACCGATAGTGTAAGAAAAAACCGATAGTGTAAGAGGAAAACCGATAGTGTAAGAGGAAAACCGATAGTGTAAGAAAAAAAAACCGATAGTGTAAGTGTAAGAGGAAAACCGATAGTGTAAGATAAAACCGATAGTGTAAGAGGAAAACCGATAGTGTAAGAGGAAAACCGATAGTGTAAGAGGAAAACCGATAGTGTAAGAGGAAAACCGATAGTGTAGCAGATAAAAACCGATAGTGTAAGAAAAAAACCGATAGTGTAAGAGGAAAACCGATAGTGTAAGAGGAAAACCGATAGTGTAAGAGGAAAACCGATAGTGTAAGAGGAAAACCGATAGTGTAAGAGGAAAAAACCGATAGTGTAAGAGAAAACCGATAGTGTAAGAGGAAAACCGATAGTGTAAGAGGAAAACCGATAGTGTAAGAGGAAAACCGATAGTGTAAGTAAAAACCGATAGTGTAAGAGGAAAACCGATAGTGTAAGAGGAAAACCGATAGTGTAAGATAAAAACCGATAGTGTAAGATAAAAACCGATAGTGTAAGAGAAAAAAGTGTAAGAGGAAAACCGATAGTGTAAGAGGAAAACCGATAGTGTAAGAGAAAAACCGATAGTGTAAGACCGAAAACCGATAGTGTAAGAGAAAAACCGATAGTGTAAGAGGAAAACCGATAGTGTAAGAAAAAACCGATAGTGTAAGAGGAAAACCGATAGTGTATAAAAACCGATAGTGTAAGGAAAACCGATAGTGTAAGAGGAAAACCGATAGTGTAAGAGGAAAACCGATAGTGTAAGATAAAAACCGATAAGTAAGGAAAACCGATAGTGTAAGAGGAAAACCGATAGTGTAAGAGAAAACCGATAAAACCGATAGTGTAAGAGAAAACCGATAGTGTAAGAGGAAAACCGATAGTGTAAGAGGAAAACCGATAGTGTAAGAGAAAACCGATAGTGTAAGAGGAAAACCGATAGTGTAAGAGAAAACCGATAGTGTGAGGAAAAACCGATAGTGTAAGGAAAACCGATAGTGTAAGAGGAAAACCGATAGTGTAAGAGGAAAACCGATAGTGTAAGAGGAAAACCGATAGTGTAAGATAAAACCGATAGTGTAAAAACCGATAGTGTAAGAGGAAAAACCGATAGTGTAAGAGGAAAACCGATAGTGTAAGAGGAAAACCGATAGTGTAAGAAAAACCGATGTAAGTGTAAGAGAAAACCGATAGTGTAGCAGGAAAACCGATAGTGTAAGAGAAAAACCGATAGTGTAAGATAAAAACCGATAGTGTAAGAGGAAAACCGATAGTGTAAGAGGAAAACCGATAGTGTAAGAGAAAAGAAAAAACCGATAGTGTAAGAAAAAACCGATAGTGTAAGAGGAAAACCGATAGTGTAGCAGGAAAACCGATAGTGTAAGAAAAAAACCGATAGTGTAAGAGGAAAACCGATAGTGTAGAGGAAAACCGATAGTGTAAGATAAAAACCGATAAAAACACCGATCGATAGTGTAAGAGGAAAACCGATAGTGTAAGAGGAAAACCGATAGTGTAAGAGGAAAACCGATAGTGTAAGAGAAAAGAGAAAACCGATAGTGTAAGAGGAAAACCGATAGTGTAGCAGGAAAACCGATAGTGTAAGAGGAAAACCGATAGTGTAAGAGGAAAACCGATAGTGTAAGAGGAAAACCGATAGTGTAAGATGAAAACCGATAGTGTACGAGGAAAACCGATAGTGTAAGGGGAAAACCGATAGTGCAAGAGGAAAACGGATAGTGTATGAGGAAAACCGATAGTGTAGCAGGAAAATCGATAGTGTAAGAGAAAATTGATAGTGTAAGAGGAAAACCGACAGTGTAAGAGGAAAAACCGATAGTGTAAGAGGAAAACCGATAATTAATTTATGCATCGACTTTCATCATCTTCATCGCTTTATTCAAATATAGAGCGAAGTACCGGTGACGAAATTTGACCAATGCATTTTCCACGTGCAATCGATATTGTACAGAAATCTCACGCGACTGAGTATGTCAACAAATTTAAGACAACCGACAAATTTTTATCCCCTCCCTTCCCGTTGTCAACAACTGTCGAACATTCAGGGACCCCTCTAATAAAATTATGTCAATAGTCCGAGCACACCCCCCCGTTTAAAACCAAAAATGGTTCAGTAGCCTACATGTGAGTTCAGAAACTGCAGATTGCAGAAACAGTTTGATAATAACCGCTTTTTCAAACTGAGAATGATTTTGACTCTGGTTTTAATACGAGATAACGATATGGCTGGTGAAATCCGCCGTTAATATGCTATGCCAAATTGACAAAATTAGCAGACAAGGTTTAGACTCAATGGAGCATTGCGCCACGAAATTCGCTATTCATTACGGATTTGGATGCGAACTCGAATGTGTTTAGCCGTAGGCTAATATTATTAAATGTTTAAGCTACCACTCTGAAGGGTCGGTGTTGATCCATGATTGGAAAAAAAATTGACGCAATTTGTATTGAACACCCCCCTCCCCTTGTCAACAACAGTTACTGTCAAACTTTTCCAAACCCCCTCCTCCCCATTTTGTTGACATAATTAATGGCTGACCCGGGACCCCTAACGTAACGTAATGTATTATAATGAAACGTAATATAGCGCCGTGTAACGCAATGTAACGTAATGCTAATGCAATGTAATAATATTGTAATGTACAGTTCTACTAGAATCCCTAGCGCCGCACTTAAGCCACGTCAGGGAAACGAGCTTAATCGCCGGCGCTATAACAAATGAAGTCCGCAGTTATAGCCCAGTTGTTTTGTCCTTTTCGGTGCCAGGTCAGAATCTGGGGAGGTCAATCCGAGGAGACCTCTTGGGTGTTCGTTCCAAAGAGTTGGTGCAGCGTAGATTAAGGCTAAAGATCAAGGCGTGCCCTGTTCATTCGTAAGTAGTAACTAAAACACACAAGCGCTGACAAACCTTCTGGGCAAAATATATATACAAAATTAGGAATATGCTACAACAATAATTCGATTTAATTTCTCCGGATTTTGGGGCCCTCAAAAACGTTGTGGAACTTGTGGGCCTAAGCCATGGCTTAGTTGGATTATCCGATTATTGTATTGTATTGTATATGTATTTGATCATTTATAAAGCGCTTCTCATAGCATAAGCCTTTCAGAAGCGCTCCCAGTGCGAGGTACTCCGAGGAAAAAGGAAGGTTTTAAGGTGAGAGAAAGAGGTAGAGATGCTACTAGAGAGGATTGTACAGCGTAAGAAGGAGAAGTCGATTCCATAGAGAGGGACCTATGCACACAAAGGACCTCCTGGATTATGCCTTAATCCGACTCTGCCAATAGAGCATGAAATATGATAGACACTACTCCAGTGACATGTAGGCCTTGTACTACCGGCCAAAAGCATGTTTATATAATTGTCTGTTCAACGGTGCCTGCTTGACTGCACTCAAGGGCACAGCGCCATTAAAGGCGTCCGACACAAGGTTTGTCAATTTGGCGTGAATGGGTCTATGCGACAATAAAACTGCTGACTGCCATCATACGTCGGGGGTTCCTTATGTGGGACGAGGAGAGGGGCGGACGTCGATCGAAAGCAAAGCGCGCCGGAATAGCAGTGAGTTTATCACTCCGCCATTTCACGGCGGTTAAATGCACCGTAGCGCCCTCTGTTTATGATCGCACCGAAACACCGCTCATGTACTACATTGTACTGAAATATGTCCTCGTCGATTGGAATCTTGCAACGCTGTTACTGAATGTCTGAAGGTGAATCGAGGCAGCTGTGATACCTTTCCCTGCCTGCCAGCAATACCCATGAACATTTGTGGGAACCATATGGTCAGACAAGAATCCCATCGGTATGGTCCCACTCCTCTAAAAGGTATATCGCACGGGTGTTGAGCTTACAGAGAAATTTGGGTTCTCCAGCCACATTAAACATGTGACCATAAAAGCAAGGCAGTCCTACGCACTTCGGATCCTGAGGTCGCATGGGCTCTCGGGGAACAGCTTATTTGATGTGGTTCGTGCCAGTGGGGTTGGTATGATGCTATATTGCTCGCCTGTGTGGTTGGCTTTGCGAGAGCGCAGGAACGGGAGACCCTTGATGGAATTATCCGGAGGCTGGTACGCCAGGAGTACTTACCTCCATCTTCTCTCTCATTTGAGACTCTTTGCACCAATGCGGACACCAAACTCTTTGCCTGTATTCTGCACAATGCTTGCCATGTATTGCATAAATTGTTACCGCCTATCAAGCGAAATGTCGGTAGACGAAGTGTCTGTAGACGAAAAGTCTGTAGACGAGTTGTCGCTGAACCGAATTGGACATAAAATAGCTATGAAATGAAATAGGAACATTATGGAATAAATGTTCAACAGTAGTACTGTGTAGCATGTAATGAAACCACTAGGATGTCGGACGCGCTTGTGTCATTAAAACGCAGTGGAGAGATGACACATAATTATTATTATAATAATTAAGAAAACTGTTGACTAGAAGCAGACAATATAGCCTGCTGGTGTTAGTTAACGCTGGTTTCTGCAATGATTCTGTGATCAATAGGCCTAATCCCTATCCCATTCACTAACTGATGCAGTGATGCTGTATTCCTTATACCAGCTATAACGCTAACTAGTTTCACGCTGATTCTTTGAGAGGTTATTTCATTCCCAACAAAGTTCAAATCGCTTGCTTTTCTGTGATTCTTTGATTAAGCCAGTGCAGCAGTTTTCAGATAAAGATTACTCAAACATTCATTTTTTTCAACCAAGGAAGCTAGAACAAAGTTGATTGGTTGACTATGAATGTGATGTGACTGTAGCCTATCTTGCTTTGAAATAGTCTCCTCTGGAAGAGTTTATTTCAACGGGTATGAAAAATTTCTCCTCCGGACTCCGGAGACTTTGTTTTAGAATAATAGTCTGCAGGAGCGAATTTATTCTTAAACAGATCCGCCGGGGGGGGGGAAAGAATCTGTTTTCCCAAATAGATTCTCCGGGGAGACTTTTAGGGGTTGACACTCTGTCATGCATGTGAACCACACCGGTCACGTGATCATCCAATCGCGAAAGCGTGTAGTGTACAGAGACTATACAGACAGAAAGAAAGACGTATTGAGATTGATGTCTTGCCAATTAACTACTACAGGGAGACTGATATCTCGGTACTTGTGTAGCATATGCGTGTATTTACTGTATTAGCAGAAAGACGAACGCGCCATCATGGTGGCTCAATCGCGTCCAAACCTCTGTTTTAAAGAATCCATCGTTTGAGAGAATAATTCAGTGTATATAGTCTTTTTATACTTCCTTTATGCATCCAACTGCAACTCGGGGTCATAGGAATCAATTATTTAAGCAGCCGAAGGAAACATTAGGGAATAAATTCTTGAGTATGCAAGAGTTTTAGCGTGATAGCACAGTCTCAGTGGACACTATCACAGCTTTTACGAGGAAGCTACGAAAATTGGGCTATTAGGCGCTCCAGGTTAATTTACGGTAGTTCTAGCACAGACTGGACGTCTTCTGAACCACTTAAAACCCTGTTAGGCTAATCACAGCCATAAAATCCAGTTTTTCACCGCACAAAAACTGGTCAAGAAAACAACTTAGATCTACTCACATGCACTGTGTGGGCCGACACATACGTATTTAGGTCCATAGGTGCTATATAATTATTATGTATAAATAATAATAATAATAATAATAATAATAATAATAATAATAATAATAATAATAATAATAATAATAATAATAATATCTTGTCTTTAATAAGCGCCTGACAAACGCACTGCGCTGTACATTTACATGTTATGCAATTTAAATCTTAACTACTAACAGAACAGACAGCCTGCAATACAACGGCGCCAATAGCAGCCTTGCATAGCCCAACGGGGGCTCAAACTCGGTACCTCTCGGTCTCTGTGCCAGATGTTATCCAATGCGCCACGGGCCCCCCCCAAGGGCAAGCTAATTACGTGCATAGTCGCGAAGTGCATAAAGGCGAAGTTGAAGCAAGGGACTCTGTCAGAACTGAAACTGTAATTAGCCTAAGTGTTGAGATGGTCAAATAAGATCACTCTGCATGACAGTGACAATAGAAATGAGAATGAAGAATTTACCTCAGGATCTACCTGATTAAAAGGTAGGACTATTGTAATACAAGTCTAAGTGAGAACGGTGAAACTTTAACAGCGTTTAATATAAAATTATGAAAATAATCAATATAGATATAAACTAGCATCACCGCTAAACTTGCTCAGTCCTAATCAACTTCATGCACAAGCTTGAACGTTCTCCAACGATCTAAACTGTGAGCTGACCGTTAAAGTCCATCACGTGATCATTACGCCATCTCGCTGCAACAAGTGACTATATTTTTACATAGATAATTAATCAAACACAAAACCGACAGCATTATTGCTTGATCGTGTATTGCACGCGAACTGTCTAGAAAAACCATAAAAGTAAGAACAGCGGCATATACACAACAAGAGGATGATCCTGAAATTTCGGCAGGATAAGGTCAGGCAGTAGCAAATGCAAATGTAAATCGCCGAAATTTATCACCGTCTCACAAAAGCTGTCTAAGGCAGAAAATCTTAATATTTACCAGCGCTAATATTTAAAAAATAGTTGACAAGAGTTAGGCTTTGCGTTATCCCGAATCCAGGTCATTGGAGGATTTAGCCTACTTTGGGAACAAACTTTAGATATGGTCTATGAACCGTTACCAAAGATCTTAGAGTCTAGGTCTTTGCCGGGAAGTTCGAGAGGGAGGCAAACCTTGAAAATGAGAAAACTTAAAGAACAAAACTTGAATTTTAAAATTTAATCTAAACCTGTGTGCGAAACGACAATAAAAGACATGATAGGCCCTATATAATGATCCTACTAGTTAAAGTTAAGACATTGAAACATAAATACTATAGAGGCGGCGAAAACCTTTGCCCCGGGTGTGAGATTGTTAAATCCACTATTGACGGGCTGACATTCTGAATTTTCAAGCCAAGAGACCCAGTGTGCATGGTTCTACAGCTGAAGGTGTTATGACCCCGAGAGAACATATTACCGAGATGGTGAAAGACAGTTCATGGGTAAGAAGGGCTTAAACATCATGGCCTATTATATATTACAGGCAGTAGTGTAGAAATGTTAACGGCAAATAATTTCCTTTAAAAGTATCCACAGGAAACAATGTAATTTAATCTCATCTACATAAACATTCCTGAACCGAAATTGGATATGGATTACAACGTTGTCGAGCGCTAAACCTGAAAAGGTGTCGCTATACTACGATGTTGTCTAGCATTCCTGTACATCAGTTGCCGAGAGTTCATAGCAGGTGCGTTGCATTCTCAGAGTCCAGGAAAACTGAACATAGGTTTCTCTTCAGTATGAACTACCTACAATACTCCCAGTCAAAGTACCTTCGTGAACTCCTCGCGATCAAGACAACCTGCTCTATATCCGATCATTCCCTATCTTAAGCTCTTCTCCCTTCCACCAGACATAACACTATCAAATTCCCAATAGTCACCTCGACTCTGGAACGAGCTTCCTTCTGAATTGCGCAAAATATAAATTATATAGTTCCTCCATTAAGGACCGTCAGTCACCCAATGTCGTTGACCTCAGGCTACATTTCTACCACTCTGGTCCACTACACAGGCCTTCGAATTAAGGTCTCACCTCTTAAAGAGTTCGTATACGCTAATCCACCACGTTCTTCCGCTACTAAGCTTTCTCGTCCTCAACGATACCCGCCTTCGCATACTGCTCTGCCTCCTCTCTCTGATAGGGATCATCGGGTATACCGTACCCGCGGGTCTTATATGGATCGGGTAATTATTTCACGGATCGGATACGGGTAGGATCATTACGGGTACGGGAATACCCGGTTTTACCCGTACCGACGTGAAGTTCTGTGGTTACATGTTATAGTGAGCCATGCATAACTGGCGGTAGCCTATCTAAGTACCTATGGCGTATGTCCGTATGGTGAACTGTCTGTGCGCCTTAGTGAACTTGGCATTCATTAATAGATCTTCAAACTACAGTAACAAAGTGGCTTGTTTCCATTAACACAATCGTGCTTTTACATAATTTCTGATCTGAGTTTCAGACCCGACAACAAGAGGTCAGAGGTCGCTTAAGCCGAACCCATGATCCATGATTCACTGAATGAAAGAAAACACGTCTGCTGGACGACTGCCAGGCTCCGCAGTCCAGCATATCCGTATTTTCTTTAATTAAAACAGGTTGATGCAGTTAGTTGATGCTGGGCATGTCTGAAACACAAGTCTGTCATCCCTTGTATACCTCTGAGAAATACTTAAACTATTCAATTAGCCGTATTTTGGCTGGCTGCATAAAAATCATCAACTGCTGACTTGGGAGTCAAGGGGACAGACCAATCTGGAGAGAATATGATTAATGGTGCAGTCTAGCATGGCCCATTGGGCTTCTATAATTATGGCCATAGCCAACGTATGTGGATATATATATATATATATATATATATATATATATATATTCCGGTAGAGAGATAAGCCGAGCATGTCTATACCCTTATGTAATAGCCTGTGGAAATTTAAAAGTTCGACGATAATGTTGTTAATTCTGAGTTTTTCTGACATCAAATTATGGTGGATATCACTAGATGACAGAGCTTTGCGCCTGTGAATAAGCTGGTTCTCGCGACTTCGCTTTTGTGGGCGTCGCAGAAGTTTCGAGTTTTCACGATTATATAAAATGTTAGTAAAATTACATTACACTAATATTCGTTAATCGTTTGATTTGAGTCCTAAAGGCTAAATCTGAAAAAGATAGGGCCTACTTAGAGCAACCAATTAGTGCCCAGTGTCCGTTATAACGGACGCTTAGGAAATATTCGATAGGCCCTAAGCCCTATAGGCTATATCCAACTCGTTTTTCTTCAATTAGCTTCTGTTCGTCTAACACAGCAACAGACAAGTAAGGAATGCTCACTGTGCACATGCTCGGCATGCCACTTACCCGCAGCGTTCTAATAATACGATGAAATATAAATGCGACTCATTCGATGTCGTCATAATTATATGGAGGAAGAAGGGGCGAGATGAGTGGGTAGGGAAAGAGGGTGTGACGTGCGCGAGGTGGTGCTAATTGCAGTTCTGGAGAACGAACGGTCGTCTCTTGTTTTTTCGAGGCATTCGGACGTCATTCAGAAGGCTAAGCGACGAAAAGCAGAACTGTATTATTCAGTTTTATTCTGTCTGTAAACTTAGCGCAGTCTGTCTTTAACGTAAGTGATTAGATGGATTTTCAAAGCAGCTTTCTAGCCAGCTGTCCAGAATCCACGTGCGTCACATCTGTGTCCGTTTTTCTAGATGTAGGCCTTTCGTCTTGTCTGTCTGTTTGTCTGTATGTCTGCTATCCCGTTCTATTTGTTGTTCCCAAACGTTACTACACTTAGCAACATACAATTTTGTAGTGGAATATCTGTCTGAATAATAATTGTGTAAATACAACAACAAATAAAACCTCAGTTTTGTTGTTTGAGAAGAAATCCACTGCTGTTAGTTGTAGACCTATGTTTACTTCTGCAGATGTTCAAACAAATGCATATGGACTGACTATGCCAACGATCAGCTGTGCTTTGGCCAATGTTGCTGGGATAGATTCCTGCATAGTAGAGCGGCTTGGTGAAAAATTGCTCACTTAAAGACAGAAGCATGAAATTTGGTACACGGTAGCAACATACCATGAGGAAAATTTTTGGCTATAGGGCCATCGCAGATTTGCTCCCTGGCCCCAATGGCAGCCATTTTTCAAAATGGCCGACCGAAGTTGAGATTTTCCAATATCTCAGCTTCTAGTTCACTTAGAATCGTAATCCTGGTGTCTAAACATACATACTTAGGGACAAGGATTCCAATAGAACCAATTGCAAACACTTATCTACACGAGATTGGCAGCCATTTTCCAAAATGGCCGACCAAAAGAGATTTTTCAATATATCAACTTCTAGTTCACTTAGAATCGTGATCCTGGTGTCTAAACATACATACTTAGGGGCAAGAATTCTAATAGAACTAATTGCAAACACTTATCTACACGAGATTGGCAGCCATTTTCCAAAATGGCCGACCAAAAGAGATTTTTCAATATATCAACTTCTAGTTCACTTAGAATCGTGATCCTGGTGTCTAAACATACATACTTAGGGGCAAGAATTCTAATAGAACTAATTGCAAACACTTATCTACACGAGATTGGCAGCCATTTTCCAAAATGGCCGACCAAAAGAGATTTTTTAATATCTCATCTTCTAATTCACTTAGAATAATGATCTTGGAATATTATTATTATTATTATTGGTGTCTAAACTGTCATATTTAGGGGCAAGGATTCAAATGGTACTAATTGCAAGCAATTGTACCCCCCCCCACCCGTTTGAAAACTCAACTGTCATAAGCATAGTATATTCCTAGCTACGCCAATTTATTTCACCATAATATTTATGAAACTTCGTGGTGTGTTCAAATTCATGTGGAAATAAAACAAATGATGGCATATCAGCAATTCAGCATGCTATTAATGTTCTCATAAATGTATATTGAACAATATAACAGTTAGTCCACATTTTAGAAACCAGTTTCCAGAGAAAGTACTGCCCAACATCGTCCAAGTCATTCACGGTCACATAGGCCTCTACACAGACAGAGACCAGTACACTGTAGAGCAGCTTTCACACATTTGCACTGTCCCCTGCAGCCCTTCTCGCAGCCACATATGAGCAGTTCAGAACAGGCATGAGAAGCTTCTGGGAGTGTTGTCCACTTCACTTCCCAGCCTCCTTCGATCGTTTGCAGCCACCCCCATTCGCCAGGACAAGGTAGCTTGGGAACAGCCTCAAACATCTGTGCCCAGACATGACCTGCCTGGTAGGCAGCTCTCTTTGTGTGTTCCACAAGTGCAGCTTGAGTTGGTGGAAGGCCATCCATTGGTCTGTCTTTCTGTGAGAACAGCTGCTTCCGTGCCTCATTCACTTTCTCTTCACTGCTCGCACGGTCATACAGAAGAACTACAAAGCGCTCCAGTACATCGAGCTGACCCTCAACAGAGCTGGGAGTTGATGCTAAGGTACAGAAGGCTGGGGTTACGTCGTTGAATGTCTTCCAAATGTCCCACACAGTCCTTTGTCCGCGGCCAGCAAAGGATGATACTGCGTCACATCCGCTAAATGTGTAGGAAGGGCAAAGCCACACACTTCTCTGGACCGAGAGCACGTGCCATCTCAGGGGTTGGTAGGTACCTGAAGCTCTTTCCGGAGGCAAAACCAACCCACAGTTCGTCAATGCTGAGCTGCTGAATTGCTGCTATGGCTAACACCAACACGTCAGAGTCAACAGTGTGGATCATTACTTTACGATAGCCGTGTTTGGCAGCATCTGAGACGTGCAGGAAAATCCTTGTATCGGCTTCCTCCTGAGTACAAGGAGCAAGTCCAGTTGTGTCCCTTGGCTGAGTACAGAGCACGTCCTTGTGGTATGTGGCGATGATCTGTCTTTCTGTGTCTGTTTTAAGTTTCGCTATTTGCAGGTTCAAAAAACAAAACAACTCTGACTTGTTTTCGTTGTTTCTTAGAAATTCCTGCCAGTTTCTAGGTAGGGCATTAGAAGATTCCACTCGCCTTCGGCTTCCCTTACCCCTCACACTGCGTGTGTATGTCTTCAAGCTGCCATGCACATTTTTCATCCCATATCACATCGACCCTGTGCACATGTTCTAGCTGTCTTGTGATGTAGGGCAAGAAGATATGGGAGGCATAATCTGAGAAGGTGCATGCAATGCCAGGCTTGAGCATGTTGACTATGACTGCTCCATCCAGGATAACAGCATCAACACTAGGTACGCCCAGTGAAGGGCCTGGGTGGATATCTGGAATGGCGTCATCTGTTGAAGTGGGAACCAGCTCTTCTAGGCAGCTCACAATGTCTGACTTGGTTCCTAGCCGCAATTTGCCCATATTCGAGAGTGATGGTGGGCATGCTTGATTCTCGTGTGCAAAGAATTCGTCAAGGTCTCCTTCACGTGTCTGACAGGAGATGTACAGCCTGGAGAAAAGTGAACAGTCACTCTTCACAGATGACAGCTGGTGCTTTGCTCTTGACTTGTCCCGTACAGGTGGACGATTGAAGAGAGGCAAGTTGTTTCGTTTGATTAGGTCATTGACATGTCGTGATTGGTTAACAAGACGTTCGTTGACAAATGTTTCGTGCTGCTTTTGTCTGGTTTCCCGATGTTGCGCATTGTGTTGATCACTGCAGGACCAGCCAGATCTCTGCTGTCCAGGACAAGTAGGTCATTGCTTTCGTCAATGAATGGGCTTCCCATCTCCTCGATCACATTGCTGAGAGCCTTTACCTGGTTGAAAAATGTTACCTGCGTGCTTTTTGTCTGCTCATGATGTCGAAGATCAGATTCCATTTTTGGTTTCTGAATCGATGCCTGGAACTCTTCTGGTCCAGACACCATCTATCGTAGTAGAGCTTGCGGGTTCTGTGTGAGGCCTACAGCACCGCCACCATCCTTCACACAGGCGTTGTTCTGCTCATGGGCTTGGTCTATGGCGATATTGGAGAATGCCTTCTTTACTGTGAAGTTGCCACGCAGAAATTCTGCGTACACAGCAGGATGTCCATGTCGTGGGGAAAGTAAGGCGATACCAGTACCTCTGTTCAGACGATAGTCGGGAGGGTACTCCGCCGTTGAGGGATCGCAGGTTGCGGAATATATATATATATATATATATATATATAATTAATCACTTCTATATAAAATAAGCACTCTAACAATATATGCATATAATAATATATGCATATAACTTCAAACTACAGACAGGAGATCTACTTAGCCCACTGCCACTGAGATATGCTCAAGCCTACAACATCGTGCCGCCACCACCAGCACTTATTATTTATAGTTGACTCGTCGTGAGCCTATCACAGTTGGTATTTGAAATTAGGGGATCGCCACGGTCCCCAAACGTGACGTCCATGGCGGCCAATCTTGTGTAGACAAGTGTTTGCAATTAGTTCTATTAGAATTCTTGCCCCTAAGTATGTATGTTTAGACACCAGGATCACGATTCGAAGTGAACTAGAAGTTGATATATTGAAAAATCTCTTTTGGTCGGCCATTTTGGAAAATGGCTGCCAATCTCGTGTAGACAAGTGTTTGCAATTAGTTCTATTAGAATTCTTGCCCCTAAGTATGTATGTTTAGATACCAGGACCAGCATTCTCAGTGAACTAGAAGTTGATATATTGAAAAATCTAGTTTGGTCGGCCATTTTGGAAAATGGCCGCCAATCTCGTGTAGATAAGTGTTTGCAATTGGTTCTATTGGAATCATTGCCCCTAAATATGTATGTTTAGACACCAGGATCAGGATTCTAAGTGAACTAGAAGCTGAGATATTGGAAAATCTCAACTTCGGTCGGCCATTTTGAAAAATGGCTGCCATTGGGGCCAGGGAGCAAATCTGCGATGGCCCTATAGCCAAAATATTTCCTCATGGTATGTTGCTACCGTGTACCAAATTTCATGCTTCTGTCTTTAAGTGAGCAATTCTTCCATATTTTGCACCAGGCCGCCCCACTAGCAGGGTTCGTTATCTAAAGGCGGATGTGTTCAATAGCAGTGGCCACCACCGACCGAGTCGCGCTTATCAGTGAAAGAGTCCGATGCCCGTGGATTGCTTGCCACCAATTCTAATGTGTGCATTATATTCTGAATGTCTGCTGTGGTAGACAAAATTTGAGGCTATCCCTCGAACAACAAAGGCTTTCCAACATACGCGTAATTTATTTGCAGGGAAAGGAGTTTTATATATAATTATGTATATGTATATGTATATGCATATGTATATGTATATGTATATGTAAGAGGTCGCTCGAGTGAGAAGGACACCGCTAGAGGTCGCTCGAGACTGGCGCAGCCTCCGAGTAGCCACCGCTTGAGGTCGCTCGAGTGAGAAAGGCACCGATACATTGGCGCAGCTATAGGTCGCGAGATACGAATTCTACATAAGTTCAGAACATTATAGTTTAAATGAGCTTGTCATTTAGGTTTCTCTACGGACGAGACCCTATTTCAGTGTTAAGAAGCCAAGGCGCCGTTCTTAGATGACTTGTAGAGAGAGGATAGCCGTGAAATGTGACTCCTACTAGATTCGAACGTCGTACTGGCTGTCTCGCGTCTTCTAGCCTACGCCCAACAGAAGGTTACTGTTTGACGTGAAGACCGCTTCAGGTTGAAATATTCTGCCTTTGCTGAAGCTGTTGTTGTTTTTGAAGCCGCAGTTTTCTTTTTGCGTTTTTGTTCCGTTTATTTTGGTTCCGATTAGTGCTTTCAGGCACTCATCTACCCGAGATAAAGGGTAAGAATCCTTCTTGGTCTTTTCATTTAGACTCTGGTATTGGACACAAAATCAAGCCCAAAGCCTCCTTGCTTGACGTAATCAATACTTTTATTGATCACCATAATGCTATCACATGCAAACACAATTTAGACAATTGTACGATCTATGCAACGTATAAATGCAAATCTCTCAGATTTTCTCAGGCGGCATAAATGCCACATAAGGGAGGCCAGTTTATTCAACAACTCTAAAAATGTAGCTTACCGGGAAACTAAGACAGAGAGGCATCCTGTGGTAAATACTGTAAGCATTTGTAAAATGTAGAAATCTAAAGACTACAGAAGGAGAAGAGTTGTCCCTTAAGGTAGCCTGAGAGGCAGATTTATTTCCTTAGCCTAATGCATATGAGGGCGGGTGGCCAGACCTCTCCCTCACCGTATGATGTTCTCACAAACAGTGTACGGTCGTTGTACTCAATATAGCTGGTTGGCTTGGGGCGCAGGTTGAGCAGAAATCTCGGGACAATTTTAAGCAATTCTAAATGAATAAGTAACAAGATAGAGACAATTTTACAGCATGAAGTCGTTCAGCGTAGACTACGATAGTGGCAAGAAGGCTACCTTTTCTCCAGGTGCCGTAGTGGAAAGAAGGCTACCTTTTCTCCAGGTGCCGTAGTGGAAAGAAGGCTACCTTTTCTCCAGGTGCCGTAGTGGAAAGAAGGCTACCTTTTCTCCAGGTGCCGTAGTGGAAAGAAGGCTACCTTTTCTCCAGGTGCCGTAGTGGAAAGAAGGCTACCTTTTCTCCAGGTGCCGTACAAGGGACGATGCGTATAGCCTACAAGATTTGAAAGGCAGAGTAGAAACAAAGGAGAAAACTGAACAATGTGCTTGGTTAGACAATGCAAACGAAGGCACAACAACAGGACTCGAACTAAAGATGTGAAAGCGTAGGGCTTGACAAGATAATTACTGACAAGAAACGAATAATTCATTCGCACCCCGTTGGCGCCAAATGTATGGCATCGTCGGAAACTGCTGAGCTGCAGCAGTTGGTGATGGTGATAATGGTGATGGACGTTTGGGATGATAAGGACAACGACGACGACGACGACGACGACGACGATGGATGATGATGATGATAATGCTCATGGTAATGCTACTATTGCTGCTAATACTATCACTACTACTGCTACTGCTACTGCTGCTGCTGCTACTACTGCTGCTGCTGCTGCTGCTACTACTACACTAATAATAATGATAATAAATAATTTAAGTTTTGACTGTAATAAAACCTAATGTAATGTCGGCTACATTACAATAAGGTGCATTATGCCTTAGCAATCCAACTGTGCATTGCAGTGATTCTCCTGCATGCTCTGCATTGTCAGACCGACATTCTCTCCGACTTCTATAGCGCCCTCATCACACTACCCACACGCGGCATATGAGTCGATGACTTTTCCAGTCGTGTCCTGAATTTACGAGTCTGAGGATTCATATCGTGAGTCGTGTTCAGCCCATAAAACCAGATACGGCAGCAGCAGCAGCTACCATCTCCATCCTCCGCTGCCTGTCTCCAGTTTCCAGATTTCCTTGACAGTGAAACTTCTACACAATAAAAATCGGTGAAAACCCGACGACGTATCCAACATCATCATCATCGTCATCATCATCATCATCATCATCATCATCATCATCATCATCATCATCATCATCATCATCATCATCATCATCATCATCATCATCATCATCATCACCTCCATCAAATCACCACTATCATACTATCATCTATCATACATACCACCACCACCAACCACCACAACTACCACCACCATTACCGCCACTTCTTCCACCACCACCTCCTTCTCCACCAATCATCACCACTCATCTTCTTCTTTCTTCTTCTTCTTCTTCTTCTTATTATTATTACTACCATTATTACTATTATCACTACTACTACCATCATCATCATCATCACCATCACCATTACCGCTTCATCATCATCATCATCATCATCATCATCATCATCTCATCATCATCATCATCATCATCATCATCATCATCATCATTCATCATCATCATCATCATCATCATCATCATCATCGTCATTATTATTCTTATTAAAATCAGAGTTCTTATTATCAGAGTTCTTAGGTTCTTGTTGTTATCGAACCCAGGCACGCGACAGCGTTGAACCGCTGGATTGTATTGTGACTGTAATAATTGTAACATTTTATTATTATTATTATTATTATTATTATTATTATTATTATTATTATTATTATTATTATTATTATTAGCGAGTATGCTTGATGTATAATAAAATGCATCGCAAATGCGCTAACAATTTGGTGTCGAAATAATAATCAGCGGTCGAAAACTGTGAACGCAGATGGCTACAAAGGTCAGTACATCCTTGTCCAAAAAGTTCTATGTAATAGGTTTTTAATGAAACTCCGTCCTCAGCGGACTTCCAAAAGTGGTATGTGGGCGCGAACCGGTGCAACGTCATTGGCCAAAGCTAAGAATGCGCTACAATCAGAGTCGACTGGCAGCCACAGGGCCCTTCGCATCCATTTAAACTTCTAAAGCAGTCCATAGCGGAGGACGGACGTTCACTAGGAGCCTGCATACGTCACTGATCCTTCCACGGACGACACGGACAGAGCAGGACTCGTTCTTGAATCCTGTTCCATCGCTCACTTCACGATTCCACTCGTCTGAAAAGGAGCACCATCAAAGACACGTCATTACGGTTTGATCGCAAGAGCGACAAACTCGAGTAGCTTAATTCTCCCACAGATTTGACTGAGCTCCTCTTTCTCTCTCCTAGAGTACGTAAAACGCTTGCGCTAAAGAAGTTCCTGGAGAAAACCAGAATAATAGGACTACCTCTGATTACTACTGTTGGTGCCTGGCGCTGAGCGTTGAAGATGTCTGCGATAGCGAATCTCAGTGATAACGCTGGAAATTCGTCGTTGTCGTCGTCATCATCATTGTCGTCGTGGTCGACGGATGAGGGTGACTGGGTGATGAACTCGCCGTTTGACCTGGCATGGTTTCGAATCCTGCTCATTCTGCTCTACGGCAGCGTCTGTGTCATCTGCGTCATCGGTAAGTTGTCTACTTCGCTAATGATCATATGAAATAAAAAATAATAATACTTATAGTATATTATATGATGTTACTTAGGATGAAGATAAACTAGTTTCGGTATCTCTCTTTTCCATATAGTCCTCACGGATTATGTTTGTCAGTTAATAACAGTAGTAGTAAACCATAACCATTACCACAAACTTTATTGCTTCAACTTGCAAGATAGCAACATTATAGTAAAGCAAGATATTCATAGTCAAACGGAAAGCAAAGTGAGAGAAACCCTTAAGGGATCAAGCAGGGTCACCCAAGTACAGATAGTGATAGCGACAGGCTCAATGTTATATAGCCTTGCTTAACTAGTTAACTAAGACTAACAAAATTAAGAGCCATCAGTGAGTGTGTGTCATCACAGAGTAATATGAACTTTTCCAGAAATCCTTCATGCATGGCAGGTGTGTTTACAATAGCGAGATGGGAATTATGGATAGGTTGCCAACAAGGAGCAGTGGAGCCTGCGCTTGAATGTAGACATACAGGGAGAATTCCGGATGATTAAAGGAAGATTATTCCAAGTTCTTGGGCCAACGCTTTTGATTGAGAATTTCCGAGTATCAGTTCGTATGGAAATTCCTCTAAAGTTGACAGAGGTTTTAACATTATACGATTCTAAGGATTAAACTGGGATGCTAAGCTAAAGAAGTTAGCTAAAGCTTCGGGTAATAGCTTATGTGAATATTTAAGCATAAACTCCGAGGTTTGTTTAATTCTAATCATTTCTATATTGAGGATACTCAGTTTATGTAACCTCAGTTGGGAGCTAGCTGGTAATGAAGCTGAGCGAACCTTATGACGCTAGCTGGTAATAAACCCGAGTCCTTCTGATCTTCGTGCCAGCGTATTACCAGTCAACCATATCTCCGCCCGACTGCTATATATAGCAGCTGTATCATAATTCCCAAGGCATCCGATAATCCATAATCCAGGCTACAATGAGTAAGTAAGATGAAAGGGATGAGTTATCGACCAATCGATCGAAAATCTACAAAAATATGTTTATCAGCGGCTGCAGACCTCACGTTAACTTCAATATGCCTCAAGTGTCCAATTATGCCGCGGTCTCTCCTAGAAGCTGGAACTAACTAAAAACTACTCGAGTTGTGTTTTTGCGCTGTTTTTTGAAAGCTGAATTAATTAGAACTAATTTAACTTCAGACTGTAATTAGAACTGAAACTGTTTCAGAACTGGAACTAGAACTGAAATTGAAAATATTTTCAGAACGGGAATAGCATTAGAAATGAATTTTGATCATTTGAACTGAATTAGAATTAAAATTAAGAATTATTTTAGAATTGAAATATCACTGCTGCAGCCAGAAACTTTTATTCAGTCACAGCCAACCGTTTTTCTTCGAAGCGAATCTCAATGTTTCTGCGTTAAATTTCTTGAAAGATAGGATTTGAACGTGGTAAGTACTGTCGCACTGGGATGTTCTTTTATGCCGCTGCGTCACCTTGTCACAGATGCTACTCGAGTGTTGCCAGATTCATGCATCTAATTCCGTTTAACTGTTGTTCTGTCTCCGTCCGTTTCCGCCGTGTCATGAATTACTCAACAGACAAAATAGTCCAGAGTATAGTTTGTCGGGAGGGACCGTTTCGTGTTTGGCTTCCTGTTGTATTGACGCTGTAAGGCCAACAGATCCGAGAGACCGCTTCCAAGTCGCGCTGCCTTTGAGATGAACCGCGCGTCGTAAACGATCCGATAAACATAACCTCATCACGTTTCATCCGTGCACTGCTGAGCACCGCGTAAAAAAGAGAATGTAATGGGTGGAGGGATGGAGGGATTATTTGATTGAGTGAGTGAGTGATGGATTGATTGATTGATTGAGTGATGGATTGATTGATGGATTGATTGATTGAATGAATGATTGATTGATTGAATAAATGAGTGATTGATTAATTGATTGATTGATGAATGGATGGATGAATGAAAGGATGGATGAGCGCATTGACGAATGGATGGATAGATAGGTGAGTTGATGAATAACTTATTGTGTGGGTGCATGGATGGTTTATGAATGGATGGATGGATGCGTGGATGAGTGGCTTGCCGAATGGATGGATGTATAGAGGTATAGATGGATGAGTTGACATGAGTGGATGAATGTACGTATGGATGGAAGGATGGATGGAAGGATGGATGGAAGGATGGATGGAAGGATGTATGGATGAGTTGAGGGATGAGTAGATGGATGGAAGGACTGACGGATGGACGGATGAATGAATCTGGAATAGTGCGAATGGATGGAAGGGTTATTTATAGGGTGGTTGGTGGCAGTGGCGTCTACCCCCCCCGCACTTGGATTGGGAGAACAACCCCCCATTCTGATTGACTTATATTATCGGAAATAAACAACAACCCAGTTTATGTCCAAAGCGTACGTTAACCCCCCACTCCATCACTTCTGAAGTTTTATGGAGATCGTTCTCCAAACCTCGCCATTGGTATAGACGCCACTGCTTTGGGGGTTGTTTTGTGGGTGAACGCACGGATAGGTGAACGGTTTGATGTGCGGATGGTAGTTATTTCCAGACGTTTACTGGTGCTGCGGAACTTCTGATGGGTTCAAGTTCTAACGGTCGTCGAGGTCCTTGTAAGTGGACCAAATGACCGAATGACACGAAGACAAGAAATAAACGGGGAACGTGAAGGAGGAACAATAAAGCGAAACAAACGGTCCGAAGACCATAAAACCGGATCCACTGATCTGCACTTGGTCCAACCGCCGGCGCTATATAAATTAACGGCAGAACACAATATTCACTGAGGACACATTCGTGTCGTCTGCTCAGTCGTATAGATGTCATCGCCGCTAGGGGGCTTCCAATGTACTGTCGCCTGGTGAGGATGATGGTCGACGTCGTTGCTGGTGTTATTGTTGGTGGTGATGGTTGTGGTGGTGATGGCATGCCTCTGGCGAAAAAGGGTGTTGTCGTCTCAGCCCACCTCTTCTACGGATACGCTTACGGGTGTAGGCCTCTTTCTAAGCGTGTTTGGTTTATAGCACACATCCACATGCGCTGTATTCTGTAACAAGAAAACATGCGCTCTCATTATACATTTATACACATATAGATAAGTAATTTACAGAAAGACAGACAGGCAGAAAGAAAGAAAGACATATGCGCTAGGGTGGTTCACAGATGCATGGTCAAAAACAAAGTGCAACCTAGAAACCAGGGCACCCTCTCAGTTTGTTAGACCTATCAATAGTATTATTTAGACAAAATTTCAATTCTTTTAATTCCAACGGAAGACGGTGCTCACGGACTGTGTCAATTTGCCTGATACCGATAAAAAGACACTAATTGTGGAAATGAATGCGTCGAGCATACATTCCCGTACGAATGTATTTTATTTTACGACAAATCAAATATTACTGTAATTTGACAACACTTGTGATAGTAGAACCGTTAGTCAGGTTGATCTATAAAATTTCAGTAAGTTTGAAGAATTGGAAATGTCAAAATTAAAAAAACAAAGTTCTAACCATGAATGTCGATTGTTCCGGTTTTATGACTTCAACACTCGCTACAGTCTTAGAGTCTAGAAACTGCAAGCACTGCGTCAACAACAGACTTCTTTGTTGTTGTGAGGCAAATAGCATTCCTATTTGCCACGACCACTTGGAGAAGACACTGATTTTCTTCATTATTGGTGATGAGTCGGTTGAATTCCTCGAGCAAATTCACACACCTCTGAGCCGTGTCGTTCACCACTCTCAACTGCTGAATTCTCTCTCTACCTTGCTTGTAATCCTCATTCTAGATCCATTTCTCCTGTGGAAATGTAAGAAAGTAATCACTATTCTTCAGGTGTGACAGCAGTGTCAGTTTTCACTTGGTTGCAAAATCACCCAGGCAGTACCGCAGCATCACCTCTCACCTTCCTTTCACCAGGCTTTGCAGTTACTCTGTGAACAATATTCACCTTTTCTGTTACTGGAAGTTGGTCTGAGAACAGTGCCAGACCTACAGCCTCATCTGAACGGTACCACTAGTGGTTTCTAGGGCTTTCCTGGCAGCAACGCTGATCTCGGGGTCAACTGACTCGTGTTTTCCTAGAGTAATACAAAGTGACAGATCTTGTCCACGATCTTCAGCAGCAAGTCAGGCTTTTGTCCATGCTTTTGTGTAAAGAAGGACAACAAAGCTGCACATGAATCTGAGTTTCTTTCTCCTTCGTTAGATTGAATACACCACGTTGATCACGAAAAGGGTAGATTTTGATGGCATACAGTAACGTGGCTTCCAACTTGCGTGGTGAATTGGCCCACGGCTCTCCAGTGAATTATTGAAGGCTAACTTCCAAGACAACCAATTTCAGCTCAATCAATGAGTTCTTGACCTCTTATCTCTGAATCTGATTTTCTTTCAGTTAACTTCTTGAGAAAACTTAGTGCTGTTTCATTATAGGGTTCAGTGCCGGATATGACATTCAGTCCTGTATCACACTTTCCCAAGCAGCTTTATATGTCTGGAAGATTGGAATATGTGATGAATTAGATGGACCGCAGCACAAGGTGAATACTTTAGCTAAAATCATCACATGGTGACGGCAGGCCAACCACAGGAGCTCTCGACATATCTTGTCTTCCAGCAGAACGCACACTCCGTTGAAGAACTCAGTGTTGACAGATATCAAAGCTCAGGGTTTGAACCTTGTCAGAGAGTTTCCACAACTCCAGAAGATTATGAATGGCCATGGATTCATTGTATCCTGCCCACAGGCTAATTTCGGCACACCGAAAAGTTAAAGTGTTAAATATGAGCTCTTAAATTTCATTGGCAAATGATAAATTCGAAAATTCACTTGTGAAAACACGTCTGCCAAAAACACAGAAAGTAGACACCATGACCTTCAGCAAGAACTTTACACTCTGTTCAAAATACCAGTAAGTAAGTAAGTAAGTTAGTAAGTAAGTAAGTAAGTAAGTAGGCAAGTAAGTTAGTATAACACAACATAAACTATTTGAAGCTCATCTCCATGACAAATGTTGAGTTGTTGACGAAGTTATACGGCATCAAGATTTACCGCTAATGCTACTATATGGTAATATTTCTATGCCATTGAGCACCATCTTCCAGCTGGAATAAGATGCTGAAATTTTATCTCAATAATACTATAATTGACAGGTCTAACAAACTGAGAGGGTGCCCTGGTTTCTAGCTTGAATTTGGTTTTTGTGAACCACCCTAATAATTATGCGCTGTATTCTGTAACACGAAAACATGCGCACTCATCATACATTTATACACATATAGATAAGTAATTTACAGAAAGACAGACAGGCAGAAAGAAAGAAAGACAAACAGACAAGCAGGCAGACAGACAGATAGACAGGCAGAAAGATAGATAGGCAGGCACACACACACGCACACAGACACGTGTATTACTAGATTATTTATAGCGCAATTCTGTGCTTGTTGAAATCGTTGAAACAGCGGGAATAGTTGCCATTATTTAAAAAAATTGTGTTTTATGGTTTTTTTTTTTTTCTTGGTTTCAATCATTTTCGTGTGGCTTAATTAAAAGCTAAAAAAGCTTATTTCAATCATGTGGGATTGTAACGCCATAAAGCATACTTTTCCTGGAATGTCAGTGAGGCATAACCGATCCTATTCAGTTTCAACCATCGGGTTTTGCTTCTGGACCCAAACTGATCATCTTTGAGCGCATTGTATTTTTTATCAGCCTGTGTACGGTCACCAATCGGTTTGCGCTGTTATCACCTGGGACATAGACCGATTTTCATTATTTAGCACTCGCTCGGTGTTACGCTCTGACAAACCTTCCGCGGAATTCTGACAAATCTTCTTCGGAACTCTGACAAATCTTCCGCGGAACTCTGACAAATCTTCCACGGAACTCTGACAAATCTTCTGCGGAACTCTTACAAATCTTCTGCGGAACTCAAACAAATCTTCCGAGGAACTCCTGATAAATCTTCTTCGGAACTCTGACAAATCTTCCACGGAACTCTGACAAATCTTCCACGGAACTCTGACAAATCTTCCACGGAACTCTGACAAATCTTCTGCGGAACTCAAACAAATCTTCCGAGGAACTCCTGATAAATCTTCTGCGGAACTCCTGACAAATCTTCTGCGGAACTCAAACAAATCTTCCGAGGAACTCCTGATAAATCTTCTGCGGAACTCCTGACAAATCTTCTGCGGAACTCAAACAAATCTTCCGAGGAACTCCTGATAAATCTTCTGCGGAACTCCTGACAAATCTTCTGCGGAGTAAGTACACGGCTCATCTGTAATCAGCTTCGAGATGGAGTATACGCCGTTCACCAGAGCCGTGTTACGCGGGCGCTGCGTATACATATGGGAACACCCCAATTGACAGGGCCTACGCATCTTCTGCTAAGTGCTTGGTCACCAGAATGCGGTTCTTCTTCTCAGTCTGATGGGATACGAGTCGTGTGCAAGCCTTGGCTAAGTCCAACATTGTCTACCTATATACGGAGCTATATTTGAAATGCAATCCCTCAACAACTGAAAGACAGCTGCTGGCTCAAGACAGTTATCACACTCTGCGCCGCGAAGAAAACATATGGCAAACAGGCAGGCAGGCGGATGGACGGACGGATGGACGGACGGACGGACGGATGGACGAACGGATGGTCGGATAGAGAGAGAGACAAAGTGAAATAATGCAGTGAGGCTGTAGAAAAAACATACTGAGGGAAAGAATACATTATTAAAGGATGACACGAATGACAAATGGACAAACGCAGACAGATAAGCATACAGAGAGAGACAGACAGAAAGACAGACAGGCAAACATTGAGACATATCAGATAATGAAGACATATAGGCACACAGAAGACAGATAGGCGTACATTCATTATTGATTTATTAAACGAAACTACAATAATACAGAGAGACAGATTGACCAACACAGAGACAGACAAGCATGCAGAGAGACAGTTAGGCAAACACCGAGACAGATAGCCATACAGAGAGACAGGTAGGCATACAGAGAGACAGAGAGAGGTCAAAGACCGACTACACTATACAGGCCCGGATTTAGGCATGTGCACTATGTGCCAGTGCACAGGAGCCTCCACCACATAGGAGCCTCCACCACAAATGCAAGAATTTGTTTAAACTTGTGTTTCATAATTGATTATGAAATATTTCAGCAGTGCGCACAGACACAGTTTAAAAAATATCTAAAACTAAGAAACAGTTAAAACTTAAAAGGTCAGAAGTTAGTTTGTCTCGGTCTCTCGGGTGTGAAGTCATGTCAAATAAGTGGAACTTTGCGTGCTTTCTTCGTCGCAAATTCGGTCATCAGGTCCTCAAAGCTGATCTCACGCAGACTGTCAGCTTCTATGCTCATCAGAGCCAGTTGGGACAACCGCTCACTGCCCATCGATGTGCAAAGTCTGTTCTTTATCAGTTTCATTTTTGTGAAGGAACGTTCCGCGCTACAGTTAGTGACCATCAGCACCAGATACATGCGGAGTGCTATCTCCACATTAGGAAATGAGCCCTGAACGTATTTCTTGAGTATCAACCGATGCATGAAATTCTCTTTAACAACATCTTGGTGGAATACAAGTTGCATTGACGAGAGAAATTCTTGCTAAATAGAAGTCGGATTGATGAATAATTTTTGCTTAAATAGAATTGAGATTAATGAAGAAATTTTTGCTTATATCATAGAAGATGGATTGATGAAAAATAATTGTTGTTTAAATTGATGAAAAATAGTTCTCGACTAAATAGAAGCTGGATTGATTAAAAGGAATCTTGCCAAAGTAAAAATTGGATTGATGAAAAATAATAATGCTACAATGGGCGAATAATTTAAATGGCTAACACGACAGATTACCCACGCTTCAATTACAGCTTTGTTTTTGGGATAATAATGCCGGAGTTGACGCGTCGTGTTTCGCGAGTCGTGACTCGTGAGCCTATACCTGGTAACTGCAGACTTTCAGGCATCATCCGCGCCTGGTCTGCGGCGTGATAAGGGGCCTCCACCACAGCGGTGCACTGGGGCCGCCACCTAAGTAAATGCGGCCCTGTACTGTACACTAGTGATTGGTTGCTGTGTCTAAGAATTCGTGGAAACATCCGTCACACGTCACAGGCCACGACAGAAGACGAATGGGAAGATGACAGGAGGAGGAAAAGCAGAAGGAGGAGGAGGAGGAGTGTATATATATATATGAAGTATGTTATATATATATATATAGAGTGGAAGCGTGTTGTTTTAGTTTCGGCTCTGAGTTTTAGCGTTTTAGTCAGGCTTCAGCAACCTAAACGAAGTACAACAGCACTACTACTGCTACTGCTACTGCTGCTGCTGCTGTTGCTGCTGCTGCTGCTGCTACTACTACACTAATAATAATGATAATAAATTATTTAAGTTTTGACTGTAATAAAACCTAATGTAATGTCGGCTACATTACACTAAGGTGCATTATGCCTAAGCAATCCAACTGTGCATTGCAGTGATTCTCCTGCATGCTCTGCATTGTCAGACCGACATTCTCAGCGCCCTCATCACACTACCCACACGCGGCATATGAGTCGATGACTTTTCCAGTCGTGTCCTGAATTTACGAGTCTGAGGATTCATATCGTGAGTCGTGTTCAGCCCATAAAACCAGATACGGTAACAGCAGCAGCAACCATCTCCATCCTCCGCTGCCT
The DNA here is from genome assembly GCA_020284085.1 of Aporrectodea caliginosa. NCBI lineage: Eukaryota > Metazoa > Annelida > Clitellata > Crassiclitellata > Lumbricidae > Aporrectodea > Aporrectodea caliginosa. The sequence goes on from JACEVL010000470.1 coordinate 457,225, forward strand.
GTCTCCAGTTTCCAGATTTCCTTGACAGTGAAACTTCTACACAATAAAAATCGGTGAAAAACCACCACATCATCATCAACATCATCATCATCATCATCATCATCATCATCATCATCATCATCATCACCATCATCATCATCATCATCATCATCATCATCATCATCATCATCATCATCATCACCACCACCACCACCTCACCACCACCACCACTAACATCACCACCATCACCACCATTACTACCACCACCACTACTATCACACCACAACCACCTCCTCCTCCTCATCATCATCATCTTCTTCCTTCTTCATTATTATTATTATTATTATTGCCATTATTGTCATTATTATTATTATTATTATTTCATATTTATTATTATTATTATTATTATTATTAGGTTATTATTTATTAGCTATGCCTGCAAATAATAATATGCATCTCAAATGCGCTAACAATTTGGAGTCGAAATAATAATCAGCGGTCGAAAACTGTGAACGCAGGTGGATACAAAGGTCAGTACATCCTTGTCCAAAAAGTTCTATGTAATGGGTTTTTAATGAAGCTCAGTCCTCAGTGGACTTCCAAATGTGGTAAGTGAACGCGAACCGGTGCAACGTCATTGGCCAACGCTAAGAATGCGCTACAAGCGGAGTCGACTTGCAGACACAGGGCCCTTCGCATTCACTTGAACTTCTAAAGCAGTCCATAGTGGAGGACCGACGTTCACTAGGAGTATACGTCACTGATCCTTCTGCGGACGACACGGACAGAGCAGGACTCGTTCTTGAATCCTGCTCCATCGCTCACTTCACGATTCCACTCGTCTGAAAAGGAGCGCCATCAAAGACACGTCATTACGACTTTGATCGCAAGAGCGACAAACTAAGCGAACCATCGAGAAGGTTAATTCTCCCGACAGATTTGACTGAGCTCCTAGCTTTCCTAGAGTACGTAAAACACTTGCGCTAAAGAAGTTCCTGGAGAAAGCCAGAATAACGGGTCTACACTTGATTATTGTTACTGTATGTGCCTGGCGCTGAGCGTTGAAGATGTCTGCGATAGCGAATCTCAGTGATAACGCTGGAAATTCGTCGTCGTCGTTGTCGTCATCATCATTGTCGTCGTGGTCGACTGATGAGGGTGATTGGGTGATGAACTCACCGTTTGACCTGGCATGGTTTCGAATCCTGCTCATTCTGCTCTACGGCAGCGTCTGTGTCATCTGCGTCATCGGTAAGTTGTCTACTTCGCTAATAATCATATATATATATGAAATACAAAATAATAATACTTATATATATATATATATATATATATATTCGTTTATTGAGAAAAACAATCTGACAAAAACGCAGAAATGCTAACATGAGTGATAATGGATAATTAAAGTTCATTAGAAGATTTTAGAATAAACTAGTAAATATTTTATATAATGATCTGGGAATAAATTGAGAGTTGTCCTTGGGTGGGAGAATATGGTTGTGTGCTTTAGGTCTTAATTGGTGAAAGGAGAGGGGTCGGAGTAGAGGTAGGAGTTGGTGAAGTACATGCTTGGGGTTGTGTAATATGGAGAAAAGGAGTTTTGCATCAGATATATATTGGCAAGTTCAGAGACTGTTGGAAAGGATAGGTAACCTAGGCGTTTGGCTCTTTTTGTAATATATTACATGTTGCTTAGGACGAAGATAAAGTAGTTTCCGTATCTTTTTTTCCGTATAGTCTTCACGGATTGTATTTGTCAAGTACAGTAATAACAATAGTAGCAAACCATAACCATAACCACAAATTTGATGGCTTCAATTTGCAAGAAATCAACATACAGTAGGCTTCAAGCAAAATATTTATAGTCAAACCGAAAGCAAAGGGAGAGACCCTTAAGGGACCGAAGTCCCGCCAGCAGGGTTACCCAAGTACAGAAAGAGATAGCGACAGGTTGTGTGTAGTACAACTAAATGTTATATAGCTTAACTAGTTAACTAAGACTAAACTAAATTTAAAGCCATAAGCGAGTGTGTGTCATCACCGAGTAATAAGTTCTTGGGCCAGCGCTTCTGACTGAAAATATCCGAGTACTCGTTCTTATGGAAATTCCTCTAAAGTTGACATAGGTTCTAACATTATAAGGATTAAACTGGGGATGCTAAGCTAAAGAAGTTCGCTAAAACTTCGGGTAGGCCTATACAGATTGTATGAGTATTTAATCATAAACTCCGAGGTTTGTTTAATTCTAATCATTTCTATATTGAGGATACTCAGTTTATGTAACCTCAGTTGGGAGCTAGCTGGTAATGAAGCCGCGTCCTTCTTATGTTCGTGCCAGCGTGTTATCATTCAGCCATCTCCCCGCCCCACTTCTATGGCACCGGTGTAATAATTCCCAAGGCATCTAATAATCCATAATTCAGGCTACAATGAGTAAGTAAGATGAAAGGGATGAGTTATCGACCAATCGATCGCAAATCTACAAAAATATGTTTATCAGCGGTTGCAGGCCTCACGTAAACCGCAATATGCCTCAAGTGTCCAATTATGCCTCGGTCTCCCCTAGAAGCCGGAACTAACTAAAAACTACTCGAGTTGTGTTTTTGCGCTGTTTTTGAAAGCTAAATTAATTAGAACTAATTTAACTACAGACAGTAATTAGAACTGAAACTGTTTCAGAACTGGAACTAGAACTGAAATAGAAAATATTTTCAGAATGGGAATAGAATTAGAATTGAAATTTGATCATTGGAACTGAATTAAAGTTAAAATTAGCAATTATTTTATAATTGAAATATCACTGCTGCAGCCGGAAACTTTTATTCAGCCATAGCTAACCGTTTTTCTTCGAAGCGAATCTCGATGTTTCTGCGTTAAATTTCTTGAAAGATAGGATTTGAACGTGGTAAGTACTGTCGCACTGGGATGTTCTTTTATGCCGTTGCGTCACCTTGTCACAGATGCTCCTCGAGTGTTGCCAGATTCATGCATGTAATTCCGTTTAACTGTTGTTCTGTCTCCGTCCGTTTCCGTCGTGTCATGAATTACTCAACAGACAAAATAGTCCAGAGTATAGTTTGTCGGGAGGGACCGTTTCGTTTCTGGCTTCCTGTTGTATTGACGCTGTAAGGCCAACAGATCCGAGAGACCGCTTCCCCGTCGCGCTGCCTTTTGAGAACATCCGCGCGTCGTAAACGATCCGTTAAACATAACCTTATCACGTTTCATCTGTGCATAGCTGGGCACCGCGTAAAATAGAGTATAACGGGTGGAGGGATGGAGGGATTGTTTGATTGATTGATTGATTGATTGGTTGGTTGGTTGATTGATTGATTGATTGATTGATGGATGGATGGATGGATGGATGGATGGATGGATGGATGGATGGATGGATGGATGGATGGATGGATGGATGGATGGATGGATGGATAGATGGATTGATGGATTGATTGATTGATGGATTGATGGATGGATTGATTGATGGATTGATGGATTGATTGTCAATGATTGATCAATCAATCAATCAATCAATCAATCAAAACTCTTTTATTGAAGCCATGTCAAATAAAAATCACATAACATTTAACATAAAATATCAGGATTGGCCGCAAGAGGAGTCCCAAAAGGGATCAAGATCCCGCTAACTAGGGACACCTAAAACAACATTTCAGAAATTTTAATTAGTGATAGCTAAATCCTTGACAAACAGTGCAACATCAAGTTTCATACAGTAATGCAAACAGTATAGTACATAGTACACAGTACATGATAAACACATTTCAAAACAGTATGAAAATAAAGAGAAAAACGAAAACCTTAACTAACAGTGAAAAAAGAATATCCGGCAGGGTAGGTTATAGCTAATTTCCATTAATCAGGAAGGCATGCAGCATTTTTTAAAGTGTCGTAGGTGCGGGGCACAACGTATGTGAGAGGGAAGCATGTTCCAGGTTGTGGAGCCAACAGATTTTATGGAAAATAAGCAGAGTATTGGTGTGTGCATATATGGGGCGATAAGAGTTAAAGTTTCTGGTGTAGTGAGTATGAACATCGGATCCTAGATGAAAAAATCCCTTAAAACATGCTGGAAGTAAACCATGTTCATAACGGTACATAAATAGGCCAATTTGTAATGTTCGAATCTGCTCTAGTTTAAGTAGCTTCAAGGTAGTAAATAGTGGTCCAGAATGAACGCACCTTGGAACTCCCATAATGATACGAACTGCACGTTTTTGCAATAGAATTAATCTCCGTAGTCTAGAGTCATAAGTGGATGCCCATACCATATTGCAATAAGTAAGATAGAGGTAAACCAACGAGTAATATAATTTTAGGCGTATGCAGGAGGGCAACAAGTATGCAGTTCGAGTTAGAATACCAATGTTTTTAGCAATTTTGTCAGAAATAGTTTTTATATGTTCTTTCCAGGTCAAATGTTGGTCCACGTGAACACCTAAAAATTTAGTAGAGGTGACTCTGGTAACAGGAATGCCATTGATGGATAATCTTAACGATGCATCCGAGGGACCTATTTTCCTATGGGATTTGAACAGTATGAAGTTTGTTTTATCTAGGTTAAGGGTTAGTTTATTAGCAGAAAACCAATCCGCCACTAGAGTAAGCTCTGCATTTATGACCTGAGTAAGGGTTTGTAAAGAACGGTGAGAGTAAAAAACGTTGGTGTCATCTGCAAATAAAATAAAAAACATGATTGGTGATACATTGGGGAGGTCGTTTATATAAATGAGAAAGAGTAGAGGGCCGAGGTTAGATCCCTGTGGCACTCCATAGTCAATTGCTCTTAAGTCCGAAATTGCCAGAATGCATCGCAAACTGTAAAACTGCAAAATCTGGAACAACAAAAACATATGAAATATAATGCATTAAAATGAACAATATATTGATTGATGGATTGATGGATTGATTGATTGATGGATTGGTGGATTGATGGATTGATTGATGGATTGATGGATTGATAGACAGATTGATGGATGGATGGATGGATGGATGGATGGGATGGGATGGATGGATGGGATGGATGGATAGCTTGTTATATATGGGTGGATGGATGGTTTTATGAATTGGTGGATGGAGCGTGAATGAGTGGATTGCCGACTGGATGTATGGATAGAGGAATAGATGGATGAGTTGACATATGAGTGGATGAATGGATGGAAGGATGGATGGGTGGACGGATGGATGGATGAGTTGAAGGATGAGTAGATAGATGGACGGACAGACGGACGGATGAATGAATATGGAATTGTGCGAGTGGATGGATGGGTTAGGCCTATATAGTGGTTGGTGGCAGTGGCGTATAAACTGCCCCCACCTGGATTGGGAGAACACCCTCTCCCCCGATTACGATTCTGGCTGACTTATATTATCGGAAATAAACAATAACCCAGTTTATGTCCAAAGCGTACGTTAACCCCCCTTCCACCCATCACCTCTGAAGTTTTATGGAGATCGTTCTCCAAACCTCACCATTGGTAGACGCCCCTGGTTGGTTGGTTGGTGGGTGGGTGGGTTGTTTTGTGGGTGAACGCACGGATAGGTCAACGGCTTGATGTGCGGATGGTAGTTATTTCCAGACATTTAGTGTTGCTGCGGAACTTCCGATGGGTTCAAGTTCTAACGGTCGTCGAGGTCCTTCTAAGTGGACCAAATGACCGAATGACACGAAGACAAGAAATAAACGGAACGTGAAGGAGGAACAATAAAGCGGAACAAACGGTCCGAAGACCATAAAACCTAATCCACTGATCTGCACTTGGTCCAACCGCCGGCGCTATATAAATTAACGGCAGAACACAATATTCACTGAGGACACATTCGTGTCGTCTGCTCAGTCGTATAGATGTCATCGCCGCTAGGGGGCTTCCAATGTACTGTCGCCTGGTGATGATGGTCGTCGTCGTTGCTGGTGTTATTGTTGGTGGTGATGGTTGTGGTGGTGATGGCATGGCTCTGGCGAAAAAGGGTGTTGTCGTCTCAGCCCACGTCTTCTACGGTATACGCTTACGGGTGTAGGCCTGTTTCTAAGCGTGTTTGGTTTATAGCAGACATCCATATATGCGCTGTATTCTGTAACACGAACACATTCGCACTCATTATACATTTATACACATATAGATAAGTAATTTGCAGAAAGACAGACAGGCAGAAAGAAAGAAAGACAAACATACAGGTAAGCAGACAGACAGATAGGCAGGCAGACGGTGAGACAGACAGATAGGCAGGCACACACACACGCACACAGATACATGTATTACTAGATATTTTATAGCGCAGTTCTGTGCTTGTTGAAATCATTGAAACAGCGGAAAAGGTCAATAAGCGCCATTTTCCAAAAAATACTGGTTTATGTTTTTTATGTTTTTTTGGTTTCAATAATTTTTGTGGCTTAATTAAAAGCTAAAAAGGTTATTTCAATCATGTGGGGTTGTGAGTGCCATAAAGTATACTTTTCCTGGAATGTCAGTGAGGCATAACCGATCCTATTCAGTTTCAACCATCGGGCTTTGCTTCTGGACCAAACTGACCATCTTTGTGCACATTCTATTTTTTTATCAGCCTGTGTACGGTCACCAATCGGTTTGTGCTGTTATCACCTGGGACATAGACCGATTTTCATTATTTAGCACTCGCTCGGTGTTCCGCTCTGACAAACCTTCCGCGGAACTCTGACAAATCTTCTGCGGAACTCTGACAAATCTTCTGCGGAACTCTGACAAATCTTCTGCGGAAATCTTCTTCGGAACTCTGACAAATCTTCTGCGGAACTCTGACAAATCTTCTGCGGAACTCTTACAAATCTTCTGCGGAACTCTGACAAATCTTCTGCGGAACTCTGACAAATCTTCTGCGGAAATCTTCTTCGGAACTCTGACAAATCTTCTGCGGAACTCTGACAAATCTTCTGCGGAACTCTTACAAATCTTCTGCGGAACTCTGACAAATCTTCTGCGGAACTCTGACAAATCTTCTGCGGAACTCTGACAAATCTTCTGCGGAAATCTTCTTCGGAACTCTGACAAATCTTCTGCGGAACTCTGACAAATCTTCTGCGGAACTCTGACAAATCTTCTGCGGAAATCTTCTTCGGAACTCTGACAAATCTTCTGCGGAACTCTGACAAATCTTCTGCGGAACTCTTACAAATCTTCTGCGGAACTCTGACAAATCTTCTGCGGAACTCTGACAAATCTTCTGCGGAGTAAGTACACGACGCATCTGTAATCAGCTTCGAGATGGAGTATACGCCGTTCACCAGAGCCGTGTTACGCGGGCGCTGTATACATATGGGAACACCCCAATTGACAGGGCCTACGCATCTTCTGCTAAGTGCTTGGTCACCAGAATGCGGTTCTTCTTCTCAGTCTGATGGGATAGGAGTCGTGTGCAGGCCTCGACTGAGTCCAACGTTGTCTACCTATACATGGAGCTATATTTGAAATGCAATCCCTCAACAACTGAAAGACAGCTGCTGGCTCAAGACAGTTATCACACTCTGCGCCACGAAGAAAACATATGGCAAACAGGCAGGCAGACGGATGGACGGACGGATGGACGGATAGAGAGAGACAAAGTGAAATAATGCAGTAAGGGTGGAGAAAAAACAGACTAAGGAAAAGAATACATTATTAAAGGATGACACGAATGACAAATGGACAAACGCAGACAGAGAAGCATACAGAGAGAGACAGATAGGCAAACACAGAGACAGATAGGCAATCAGATAGACAAATAGGCATATATAAAGACAACTAGACATACAGAAAGACAGACAGGCAAACATTGAGACATATCGGATAATGAAGACATATTGGCACACAGAAGACAGATAGGCGTACATTCATTATTGATTTATTTAACGAAAATACAATAATGCAGAAAGACAGATTGACAAACACCGAGACAGATAGACATACAGAGAGACAGGTAGGCATACAGAGAGACAGACAGAGGTCAAAGACCGACTACACTAGAAGGCCCGGATTTAGGCATGTGCACTATGTGCCAGTGCACAGGGGCCTCCACCACATTGGGGCCTCCACCACAAAATGCAAGAATTTTTTTAACAAACTTGTGTTTCATAATTGATTATGAAATATTTCAGCAGTGCGCACAGACACAGTTTAAAAAATATCTAAAACTAAGAAACAGTTCAAACTTAAAAGGTAAGAAGTTAGTTTGTCTCGGCCTTTCGGGCGTGAAGTCATGTCAAATAAGTGGTACTTTGCGTGCTTTCTTCGACGCAAATTCAGTCACCAGGTCCTCAAAGTTGATCTCATGCAGAATGTCAGCTTCTATGCTCATCAGAGCCAGTTGGGACAAGCGCTCACTGCCCATCGATGTGCCAATTCTATTCTATAAAGAGTTTCATTTTTGTGAAGTAATGTTCTGCGCTACAGTTAGTGACCATCAGCACCAGATACATGCGGAGTGCTATCTAGGAAATGACCCCTGAACTTGTCTGGAGTATCAACCGATACATGAAATTCTCTTGAGAAACATCTTGGTGGAATACAAGTTGCATTGACGAGAGGAATTCTTGCTAAATAGAAGTCGGATTGATGAATAATTTTTGCTTAAATAGAATTGAGATTAATGAAGAAATTTTTGCTTATATCATAGAAGATGGATTGATGAAAAATAATTGTTGTTTAAATTGATGAAAAATAGTTCTCGACTAAATAGAAGCTGGATTGATTAAAAGGATTCTTGTCAAAGTAGAAATTGGATTGATGAAAAATAATAATGCTACAATGGGCGAATAATTTAAATCGCTAACACGACAGATTGCCCACGCTTCAATTACAGCTTTGTTTTTGGGATAATAATGCTGGAGTTGACGCGTCGTGTTTCGCGAGTCGTGACTCATGAGCCCAGTGTGATTTTCCTTACAGGTTTTATTTTAGTTATAGTTATAGTTATAGTTAATGATTTTTTATTTTAGTTATAGTTATAGTTATAGTTAGTATTATTTTTTAGTTATAGTTATAGTTATAGTTAATGGATTTTTATTTTAGTTAATTTTAGTTACTACTTAGTTACAATAATTAAGTCTATAAGCAAAATTGTGCGTATTAATACGCTGTTTCACAATTTACTCAGAGCTATGAAAACCTTTGAAGCATGGGTACATTCAGCTTCATCAATACACGAGTTTTCAAAGTAACTGACAAATTTTACAATAAAAATTTCGCATTTTTCGTTCTCATTTATGTCGTATCGTCCATATTGCACTTCCTATTTTTATTTTTGTATTAACGAAAATAAAGATGAATTTTCGTTAGTGTTATTTTCGTTATAGTTATAGTTATAGTTAATGATATTTTTAGTTATAGTTATAGTTATCGTTAACGAAATCATTTTATTTTCGTTAACGAACATTTTCGTTATCGTTATCGTTAACGAAAATCACACTGCATGAGCCTATACCTGGTAACGGCAGACTTTCAGGCATCATCCACGCCTGGTCTGCGGCGTGCTAAGGGGCCTCCACCATAGCGGTGCACTGGGGCCCCCACCCAAGTAAATACGGCTCTGTACACTAGTGATTGGTTGCTGTGTCTAAGAATTCGTGATAACATCCGTCACACGTCACAGAAGACGAATGGGAAGATGAAGAGGGCAGCGAGAAGGAGGAGGAGGAGGAGGGAGAGGAGAGGGAGGAGGCGGAGGAAGAGGAGGAGGAGGAGGGAGAGGAGAGGGAGTAGTAGTGTTGTTTTAGTTTTGCCTCGAGTTTTAGTTTTAGTTATTATTAGTTTTACATGCTAGGTGTTTTAGTTATTATTAGTTTTAGTTATTTCGCCAAGTTTTAGTTTTAGTTATTATTAGTTTTACATGCTAGGGGTTTTAGTTATTATTAGTTTTAGTTATTTCACCGAATCTGGCAATATTTTGTCCGCATATAGTTTTTGCACCAAAAGGATTCAATCGATACACTCTGTTTCAAATCGATACTTAAAATAGTCACATACTCCACTAATTTTAGGTCTACCACCTAAATTCAGTTTGGACATCTTATAAAATTCTAAAGATCGGAAGATTACCGAACGAAGTGCTGATTATAAAACGCGTAGGCTATATCCAAAAACTTTGAATATCCTAAGACGCTAGGTTTTCGTTATGTGTTTTCGTTGTGGTTTTCGTTATGTGTTTTCGTTATTATTAGTTTTCGACTGGTTTAGTTTTAGTTTTATTTCGTTATCGTTATTCCTCTAGTTTTCGTTTTAGTTTTAGTTTTAGTTAACTAAAACCTTTTGTTTTCGTTAACGAAGGTTTTCGTTTTAGTTTTCGTTAACGAAAACGACACTAGGGAGGAGGCGGAGGAACAGGAAAGGAAGAGGAGGAGGGAGAGGAGAGGGAGGGAGGCGGAGGAAGAGGAAAGGAGGAGGAGGAGGACAACGACAAGGAGGAAGAGGAGAATGCGTGCCGCTACGTTGTATCTTTGAAACGGATCGCATTATAAAGTAGTCCTGCAGCCAACCAGATGCAAAGTACACGTTCACGCTGCCATGCTAACATCAACCGAATCTTTCCAATTCATCGCACAAACACACAGACACATTGAGACAATGAGAAACACCTATAGGTGCATGCATATATACATGCATACATACGTACATAAATAGTATAAATACTGGGGTGGGCAACGATTAAAAATTTTAATCGAAGTTAATCGCACGATTAACATTTTTAATAACGCGATTAATTTTTAATCGCATGTCACTATAGATAACAACTACAACTGCGACTGTGAGTAGTTACGTTGAATATGCGCTATAGGCCTATAATAAACGCTTGCAGTCAATAAAAAAAAAGCAAATATGCTTTTACTACTTGTTTTTACTTTTTAGTTTTACTTTAAAGTTTAAACTTAAGGTTTTTACTTTGTAAATAGCGGTTTTATCAAGAACGCGTTAAATGCCCAGTCCCAATAAATGCGCATAAAATACGACACAGCACGGACAGACACTCGCAAGCAGGCAAAACACAGGCCATGCTTAAAGATCATGACTTATAAGTAGGAGTATTATAAAGCGCATAGCTCTGCTGCTTGATAGCACGCTTATACAATCGTCTGGATTCTTAAAGGTCCTTGCATAATTCAAGACGCAATTCATAACATTTTACGAGATACAGCGGATTATAATTAATATGCGACGGAATTCCCTCTCGTCCCAAGATGTCGCCAGCCGACGCCAAATCATGTTAGTTTGCGTCATCGCTTTACCCTCGTGTTTCTAAGGGCTATAAATCATAATATAAAACGTACATTGCACATACATATATAAATACATACATAAAAACACACGTACATACATACATGCATGCGTACATCATAATCAAAGTTAATCATGGCCATAGCCATAACTTTTAATGGTCCCATCAAACAGACAGAAGTTCAACTGAACTACAGTCAAATATGAAGAATGAGGGTAATCAGGGAATAACGGGGAAAGAAACCCCTACAATAAAGGACACAGTCCCGATTAGCAGGGCCACCCTTTCATTTACATACATACATACATACATACATACATACATACATACATACATGCGCACATATATATATACATACATGCATGCATACATATCTAACTACATACATAAATGCATACATACATACATATATATACATGCACATGCATATATGCATGCATACATATATACATACGTACATGTATACATACATAGATACATACATACATGCATATATGCATGCATACATATACATACATACATACATACATACATACATACATACATACATACATACATACATACATACATACATACATACATACATACATACATACATACATACATACATACATACATACATACATACATACATACATACATACATACATACATACTCCCATGTCATACATTCACACACCCGCGAGCACACGCGAACGCAATAAAGCAGGATTGTCGAGCACAGGCTGCTCGCTGAGGAGCGTCTGCGCACTGTATATACAGTGACACTGTGAAAAGGTTGTCCATGCATAGAGGCGCAATATAGGCTACATGTACATAATTGACGATTATGGGAAAGCTGGTCTTGAGACCGGACTTTGACCCACTGTTGCTATAATATCAAATTGACCCGCTCCAGCCAACCACCATTTGATTAAAGCGGGTCATATAACTTATATTCATCGCAGTTTGGCAAGATAGGTTCTGAAAGGCTCTAGATATATATCTACAAGCATATATACATACATATATAATATATCAAATCAGATCATACATAAATACATACACATAAAGACGAACATACATGCATACATGCAAGCATGCATACATAGATACAAAACAAACATAATTACATACAAACTAAATCTCTGGCTGGCTCAATTCGTACACGTGGGACCTTATATGGTGTGGCGACCATGCAAATGGGCAGCAGTGGTGAAGGATCTCACCCGATCAATTTACTGTAATATCGACAGGGTGGAGGCCATACGGTCGCTATAGAAACCCGTCTACATTTACATACATATGTGGGGCGCGGTGGTGTAGGGGTATGTTCGGTGCCTTTGAGGGTTGCGGGTTCGAATCCACCTCAAGCCGCCGCGTAGGGACCCTGGGCAAGTCCTTCACTCGCAATTGCTCATGCGCTTCGGCGTGAAACTCCGATTCAGTGTCCGCGCTGTAGTCGGGAGCGCCTCTAAATAGGCAATCTGGTAGGGGCGTTATAACAAGTGCTCAAACATGCATACACACACATATATACATACATGCATGTACATGTATACGTCCTACGTGCGTACATGTTCGCATAGGCGTTAGCGTAGGCTTCCAATAGCAAGGAACTCGACCACATCGGATTCTTGACAGATTAACGCCCTCTATTGCAGTGCCACGAGTTAAGCTGACATTTGCTGTCAATTACACGAGCTTAACCCTGGATGGAGTATGAACCTGGGCGAAGGCAGGGAAGATGGCAGAGAGCAGAGAGCAGAGATGAGAGAAACAGAGATGGAGGATGCAGGAGGAGGGAGGGAGCAAGGTGGTAAGTGCAATGAACCCCAACGATAAGACAGGTGATTGACTAGCTAGCTGTCTTTAGAGTAATAGTATGTATGTATGTATGTATGAGCACTTGTTATAGCGCCCCTTCAAGATTTCTACTCAGAGGCGCTCCAGACTACAGCGCGGACACTGAATCGGAGTTTCACGCCGAAGCGCATGAGCAATTGCGAGTGAAGGACTTGCCCAGGGTCCCTACGCGCGGCGGCTTGAGGTGGATTCGAACCCGCAACCCTCCGGCTGCAAGGCACCGAACATACCCCTACACCACCGCGCCCCACAACTGTAACTGTAACTGTTTACAGTATGCATATCTCAATGGCCCAGACAACTTCAGTCCTGGGACCACATTGTTTACTATGCGAAGGCAATCGCATGCTCAATCCCTTATAAATCCCTTTAGCCCTATGCATACAATGCGTCCAATATGCTAGATGGCGCAGTCGCGCATTGTTACACTGTACATATGTGCAGGGACGTAACTAGCACTGGTCTTGGGGCCCAAACGAAGCTGAAGCCCGCCCCCATAATAAATGAAGCCCCCGGCCCCATCGTAGGCTCGTGCTACCACACTCACCATGTTCAAGGCTTAAAGTCCCCCAAACGAAAAGTTTGGTGACTTTACGTCACTGCATATGCGGCGTTACGTATGTGCATCCCACGGGCAACCTATGAACTCGTATACTAGTAACGAGATACAGTGTGGCATATGTATATATATATACATATATATATATACAGTATATATATATATACAGTATATAATATATACACACACACAAGCAATATACAAATGTATGTAAAAGGAGAAAGCAACGCAACCATTATATATCTGGCTTAGTTGTATAAGGGAAGAAAAGGCAGGAGGCGCATAAAACGTCTTCTGGTCATCATCATTCATCCATAAATCTCGCGGAATTCACGCGTGATGCATCTGGGAATGAATACTAATGAGCGTGCGTGCGCAGCTGCCGGTCAGATGGGCGCAGTTTTAGGTCGAAAAGCGCGGGCACACATGCATGGGAAATTGAGAATATGGGACCATAAACTCCGTCATGTTGTGTCTCGTATAACTGGTAGCGCTGACAGGCCAGACTATATAAAGAGCATCAGTCAAGCAATAAGGAGAGATCAAGTGAAGGGTTGAAGTCAATGGTTGCAGACTACGCTCGGCAGTAAAGGTTTCCGGGTTATGTTGGTGCACATACCTGAATATTAGGCCTATAGAATAGTACAAAAGTATATATATGTAGAAGTTGGAGAAAAAGAAAAGCACTCCCTTAGCAAGAATGGAGAGGCAACCTTGAGGAGAGGTCAAGTCAATGATCGAAATTAATGGTTGTAGATTACACCCCGGCAATAATAACTTCCGGGTTATCTTGGTGCACATGCCTGATTAGGTCCAAGATACAAATGTATTAATATCGAGGAAAAGGAAAGCACTCCCTTAAGCAAGCCTGAAGAGGCAGCCTTGAGTACGATGAGTTAGAGACTTCATTTATGTTATCCTCGTTATACGAGGGCGGACTCCCTCGACCCAGTACGATGAATGTAGGCCTTCTCATTCTGGCTTGAGTTCGCAATTAAGGGAACGAAAAGCAAAATTCCGAAAAGTCCTTGTTCCGAAAGAAAATTCCGAAAGAAAATTCCGAAAGAAAATTCAGCCTCCGATGAGACTTGAAGCCGCAACCGTTCGACTGACAGTTCAACACGCTTACCACTGCAATAGAATATCTATCGCGCAGGACTACGACGATGTGCATTCAGAGGCATCGGAGCGGTTTCTGGTAGGGAAGGACCGATTGGCATTTTTTGCCGATTACCGATTCCGATTAGTTGGTCTGCTTTGTCGCCGATTGCGATTCCGATTAATCGGCAATATTCACTTTTATTTGGTTCTAGGCACTGTTCGTTACTGCAGCGTGAATACAATAGGAAGCCATTGATTTTGATGATGCGTCGACTCACAATTTCATTATTTTACACGGAATTTCAAAATTTAAAATTAAATATTTTCGTAGGAGGTCGCCAAAACAGATAGCTATTTTTATATTAATGCAAAAAGGTAAAAAATATTACATCTTTTGGTTATCGGATCGGAAGTCCTGGGATGCCCCGGTTTCCGATTCAAGAATCGGTCCTTCCCTAGTTTCTGGCATAGAGCATTGATGGGAGTCATCGGGACGGTTTCTGGAATAGGGCATTGACGGGTGGCGAATCCAGAAAGAGACAGGACTTGTAGTAGAGAAGATTGTACGCTACATGGCCATAATGTTGACGATCATTCGTAGAATTGTTTTAGTCAACCTTATAAGCGACATTGACTGTCGTTTCTAAGTCTCCAAAATTTATTTGTTTAACTAAAAAAATTCGTTTCTTCATTCTAACTGATTACTTGCCATAGTAGTAACAGAAGATAACAAGTTTAATAGGCGTCGAATGTAACTGTATGACTGCAGCCTGCAAAGCGGTCGTCTGTCCTACTGCTCATTAATTTTTACAGTCGCCCCTAGGGTCAAGCTTATGGGGTTAGCGGTATCGAGCCCATGCACGTCTTCTGATCTTCGTGCAAGCGTGTTACCATTTCAGTCACCTCCTCGCTGTTGACCTCTTATTTGACCTTCGACCTCCTATTTGCTCATGGAGCACTGGGTTCGTTGATTTTATGTTTCTCTGAGAGACTACCCCCTCAGTTGCTGAGCTGCTGTTATTTGGACGGTTTCTCTATCATTCGGTAGTAAGTGCTTTGCCATTTCCACTCCATCATTCAGTCGACTGTTTTTAGCTCAAGCGTAGAATAGCCACCAAATGCTTAGTTTTATCGCCCAGATTGATAACATAAGCAATTATTTTTAAGTGTGTTGGTTCAAATGTCAACAGACACGGTCATTGAAGGACTCCTTAACGCACTATTGCCTATCTCTACCGCCTGCTGTTCGGCATTGTATAATGGTGCTATATGAAACTAAAAAGTTCTAAAAACTGATTGGAGTGAGTGGGCTGGGAGAAACTGAGGGGCAATGGGTGCGTTAGGGACATTTGGTGGAGTCGCCAGGCAGACACCGGACATAATAGGGAGAATGATGGATTGACTACGGAACTTCGCCGTTTGTGTAATTATTCAACAGAGCGCAAGAATTATCCGAACGAGAACTGACGTCCATTCTTCAATCACGACGACCAGCACTATCACCATCATAATCACGGTCACAAGCACCACCAGCATCACCATAAAGACCACCACCACCACCACCACACACCAAACCACCACCACCACTACCACATACCACCCACCACCACCACCACCACAACCACCATGCACCACCACCACCACCACCACCACCACCACCACACCCAACCACCATGCACCACCACCACCAACCCAACTCCCAATATATACAGCGTCGTAAAATTATTTAAGACATATTTTAGCCATGTTTTCATCGCTCATTAAACTTCTACTTCTACTCTAACATAATCCATCCCTCATCCAAACTTCTACTTCTACTATAAATATTTTGATTGCTCATTCAGCTTCTAGTTTTACTGCAATAGTTTAGCATCAATACCATGTTTTCATCGCTCATCCAACTTCCAGTTTCACTATGACATGTATTTATGAACTGCCGAACGTATTGGGATTTGGGTATATGCCCACCGGAACCACCACCATCACTACCAACAATAAGGAAACAACAATGACGACAATGACAACGAGGCAACAAAAGAAACAACATTGACTCCATCACCACAACCACCATGACAACCAATAGTGGTTTTACCACCACTAAAGCACATCACCCCATCATCACGTCCACCTGTCAAACACCACTACAAACATGGGGTTGTCGCCATCACCTCAGCCGCCACCGCAGTCACCACTATTCTATGACCACCATAGCACAGCAACACGCCCGCACACCCAATCACCATCGCCATCATCATCATCATCATCGTCGTCGTCATCATCATCATCATCATCATCAGCAGCAGCAGCAGCATCATCATCATCATCATCATCATCATCATCATCATCATCATCATCATCATCACATCATCATCATCATCATCATCATCATCATCATCATCATCATCATCATAATCTTCATCATCATCATCATCAACCATCATCATCACCATCATCATCGTCGTCATCATCATCATCATCACCATCATCATAACCGCCTCTTCATCATCCTGCTTCCATGAACCAACAATTCTTCCTTATCTCTGCTAACCGGCTGACTACTGAATAATGGCCTCCCAAGGACGTCGACTGCAGTGACCCGTAGATCTTTCTTAAGGTGACATCCGAGCTCCATTGGACTCCAATGGGATCCGTGATTTAGGCCCAGCCGATTATAACCCTAACACGCGACCTCTGTCCACACAATATACAGACACACACCCTTCTATATACAGACATCATAAATGCATATTATACACGCAAATGCATTTATACATGTAGTAGTCATATAACTCATGCACAATAATACAAATTCGGTTTCTATTTCCACTTGCGTTGGTGTCTCAGGGCATCGCATGGGCGCACACGACTTCAGTAACCAGTCCACTGGTTACATTCAGCTCGTTTATAGACAGGGTCATTGTCAAGGAGATATAATATATCTTGAACCAGAAAGATTACTGGGCGACGTATCACTGTTTCTGTCCAGAAATAACTGACCTTTACTCGAGTAAATCCGGATATCGGTGTAAGACTGTTCGAGTAAATCCGGATATCGGTATAAGACAGTCCGACGATAGTGGAATCGAGCGTGTACACAGAAGCAGGATTGTCTCCGAGATAAGAGGATTAGCGCGAGGAAATGAAGAATTAAGATGTCGATGGAGTGAGCGAAGGAAGCGTGGAAACGCTTTTGCTAAGGTTTCTGTTTACACAGTGTCATGACGACGCCGTTAATCTGTATACCAGTTGTAAATGATTGATAGTGCGCCGTTGCCTGATGCTTATTTAATAATATATATAATATATATATATATATATATATAGATATAGATATAGTGTGTATGTAAATAATAATAATATTCTTTATTGAAACAATCCGGTTGACAAACCGCATGTATGTATTACAGTGTACAGTTATGCAATTGAAACAATTCACAAGAACACAAATGACAGAAGACATAAATCTTAACTACTACGCCGAACAGACAACCTGCAATACACGGACTTGCTAAGGCAGCGTATACAAAGCATGTCCGATTCCTACGGACCCGCTCGATCTCGGTACCTCTCGATCTCTATGCCAGTGTGATATCCAATGCGCTATCGGAACCCCTCAGATGTCTTTGTGTGTAAGACATCTGAGTTGTAGAAATTGCTAATTAAAAGCCTTTTCATGTGGGAACGCAATGGCATCGTGTTGCTACTGTCCCTGGGAGTTACATTATATAGTTGATAATTGTAATGTCTAATTGTATACACACTAATGGGACAATGTAGCCGATTGGGTAGAGTGTTAGCCTTATAACGCGGTGAGTACGGGTTGAATACCGCTTCCATTTCGGGAAACAGTTTTTTCATCAATCCAGCTTCCATTTTAAAGTGACAATATCAAATAACTTTGTAGACGAAATGTCGGTAGACGAAATATGTGTAGACGAAGTGTCGTAGACGAAATGTCGGTAGACGAATTGTCGTGACACCATCCTTCTGAGACGGTGCTGTGTAGGGACCTTGAGCAAGTCCTTCACTCACAGTTGCGTCATCGATTGATGCCAGGTCAGTTGACGGTGGCACTCAATAAACGCGTAAAGCAATAATAATGCAGTCAGATAGCTTTTAGACATTATTGTCAGGCAAGAGTTACACACGGTTCATTGGTTGGTTCAGCTGTTCGTTCGCTCTTTCTATCAGTCAGAGTGAACCTCTTCAATTCTTCAGAGGAAGAATTTACTTAGAAAACACTTATACAAATGACCAATCCAGGAAAATGCAATATCTTCTCAAGCGACGAGCAATCTAGGATCGTGTCTCTGCTGCTGGTTTGTTCAAGCATCTACCCTAAAAATTCTAGATCCACAGCCCATTAAAGTCTTGGATTGGTGTCGGTGGTAAGCTGTTGCTAATAGAATCCTATTAACCCTAGGGCTACCAAGCTTTTTTGTAACACGGACTACCAAAGGGGGGGTGGTTACCACCCCCCTGGATTTCGTGTTTGGTTTTACATATCATAACTTGTAATATAGCATTGGATTCAGCATTCATTTCTGCACAGATTGGTATATTTAGGTGTACATTATGTGAATGCACCTCGAAATTACATCACTTTTAACAACGGAACCCTTTAATTAGCAATATTGTATATTATTGCGTACATTTTGTACTTTTTGGATAAACAAATATAACATTATGTGTGTTTTGAAACTAATCTATGTATAAAAGATACACAAAATCATCCCTACACATGTTTATATAGTATAAATGTACATCCATACATATATATCCATACATATATATCGGTTTACGTTGTAATGCTGTATTCAGCCATTTTCACACAGATTACGCGTATTATTATTTATTTTGATCACTTCCGGTATTCAAAAGACAAAGATGTAGGTATGCAAATGAAGCCCTTCATTCCCTCTAAAGAATGGTATCTTTGTTTCTCTTCCAGGAAGACAAATGAATACGCTACAGACAAAAAACTAAGGGGAGTCCTTCCATTCAGCCATTTTTCACGCATATTACGCGTATTATTATTTATTTTGAGCACTTCCGGTTGTCTCAGGTCAACTCAGTGACCACAGAAATGTAGCCCCACATTCCCTCTATAGAATGGTAAAATTTGTGTCTCTTAATATTAAATGACGGATAAGATATAGTCGATCTAGGGGGTGGTATCCACCCCCCCTGGTGCCTCGGGTATATTGGGTATAACTTTTGAACGGTGTGAGATATCATCTCACATTTTACCTCAAAACGTGTGTAAATGAACCCCTACAGCTACCTAAAAGGTCAAATTTTTATTCCATACGGAAAAGTTTGAGATGAAAAAAACCTAGGGGGGTGGCAACCACCCCCCCCTTGGTAGCCCGAGGGTTAACTTACGTTACTTTACATCACAGCAACCGAGTCTCTTCGACCAAGTGTTAGGAAACATTGTCTGTGTCAACCTCTCGACTGCTAAAGAGCATTTTCGTCGCCAACATTAACAATGATGGGTGACAACACATAGTAATGTGATCAATGCTTATCCGCTGCTCGAACTTTAAAAAATTGCCTCAATATAGGCCCTACTTGCTTTTCTCATTGGCTTTCAAACACCTGGATATCCAACAGCTCTTAACCTGGCGACTGACTAACCGCGCTTAGATTCACGTGTCTGTGTGTCTGTGAGCGTTAAAAATGTTCAAAACAACAAAAACAATAAATTGTTATAGGTCACGAGTGCATTTCTCATTCTGATCCATCAAACGCATAATATTATCTGTGACCACACAGAACTTAAAGCAATTGCCATCCAAGTGACCTCTACAGATCCAACGAAGACCGCGTAAATATTCTAAGCCATAGCGGAGCAATCTTCTGAAATAATTCTCCTGTTTTCTTGTCGGTAAATTATTATTTCTTAGCCGTACGCTGGAATCTGTCGTCTCAAAATTGATTTCCTGGTGAAATCTGGAAGTAAGCTTTCTTAATTGAGACTCACAGCCGCATTGCAACACAAACAGTGCTTAGAACAGTACTTAGATGAACCAAGTCCACATTGGTTGATGGGTGTTTACTGCTATCTTCACGTCAAACAGCAAACACGCACACGCACACATTAACAGACACCCACAAACATAATTATAGCCTTTATTGGCCTACATGCAGGCGAGTGTTTACATGCACACGAGTGTATGTGCGTGCGTATGTGTGAGTACAAGAATATTGTATTGTATTGTATTGTATTTGGCTATTTATAAAGCGCTGCTCACAGCAAAAGCCTTTCAGAAGCGCTCCCAGTGCGAGCAACCCGAGAGAAAAGGCAGGATTTTAGTTTCGAAAAAGATGAGGAGAGACTACCAGAAAGGATGGCAGAGCGAACCGGTGGAGGAAGTCCATTCCACAGAGAAGGACCTATGCAGGCGAAGGATCTGGATTGAGCCATTGCAGTCCTGACACGAGGAACAAAAAGGTCAAGCCGATCAGAGGATCGGTGAGGACGCAGCGAAGTGGCAGAGAGTGGGCGAAGCATGAGGTCGCAAAGGTACTTCGGAGCAAGACCCAGATGAGACTTAAGGACTAAAATAAGAACCTTGAATTGTATTCGGACAGATAGAGGGAGCCAGTGAAGTTTTTCAACCATGAATGCAGAGAGGTTTGAGAGAATCGAGGAAGACGAGCAATCAGTCTAGCAGCAGCATTAAGTACTGACTGTAGAGGAGATAGGCGAACCTTAGGGAGACCAACAAGAGAGAGAATTACAGTAGTCTATTCGAGAGCAGACGAAAGCGTGGACAATTGAGGTAAAGGTCGAGGAAGAAACAGATTTGCGAATAGCCCTGAGACGCCTTAGTTGGAAGTAGGAAGAGCGAGTAAGCATGGCAATGTGTTCAGTAAAAGTTAGAGAACTGTCTAGAGTGACACCCAGGTCTCGGACACTAGACGAAAAGGTAAAACGAGGAAACCTTTCAGAGAGTAATGCATAGTCAAGTTTTTTGAGCTGCTGAGGAGTTCCAAACCAAATTAGCTGGGTTTTAGAAGAGTTTAAGGAAAGACGATTAGAAGACATCCAGAGATGAAGATCTTGGGAGAGAGCCTCAATTTGACTAGCGAGAAGGAGTTGAGCAGAAGGGGGTCCATGGACACAAGCTTGGACATCATCAGCCAAAACGTGGCCAGTCGCAGAGTGGTTAGGGAAAAGAGAGGGAATATTAGCTGTGTATAAAATGAATAAGAGCGGGCCTAGGACAGAACCCTGAGGAACACCCAAAATAACAGGGACCCACTGAGTCCTGGAGTCACCAGAGATGATCATTTGGGTGCGATCAGACAAGTAGGACCGAAGCCAAAGGAGAGGAGGACCCTTGAGACCACAGGAGGTCTCAAGCCGTTGTAGTAGAATTTCATGGTCGACCATGTCAAAGGCTGCGGAGACGTCAAAGAGAGCCAAAAGAGTAACTTGAGACTTGTCGACAGCTGAATATATATCAGAAAGCAAGGAGAGTAGGGCTGTTTCTGTTGAGTGGTAAGCCCTGTAACCAGACTGGTGGGAAGGAAGGAGTCCCGAGTGCTCAAGATAGGGGAGAAGTTGCCTCTGATTGGTGTTCACTGTGAGAGGCGCTTTATAAATTTATAAATACAATACAATACAATACAATAGTCGTTCTAAAGTCTTAGACAGAAAAGATAGATTTGAAATGGGTCGATAGTTTTGACAGAGGTTAGGGTCAAGATTGGCCTTCTTGAGTGCAGGAAAGACTACGGCTCGTTTTTGCGAGGCAGGGATGCAACCCTCAGAAAGTGATCTATTAAACAGGTACAGACAGAAAGGAGCAATATCATCTAGAATGTCAGTTATAATAAAAGAAGATAAAGAGTCTAATTCACACGATTTTAAATTCACTTTTAAAGAATAGGAGGAAGACGATGATGAGGATGAAGAAGAGGAAGAGGAGAAGGAGGAGGATGAAGAAGAACATCAGGAAACAAGAAGAGGAAAAGGAAGAAGAAGAAAAACAAACAAGCAAGAAGAAGAAGAAGAAGAAGAAGAAGAAGAAGAAGAAGAGGAAGAAGAAAAACAAACAAACAAGAAGAAGAAGAAGAAAAACAAACAAGCAAGAAGAAGAAGGACCAGTTCAATCTCTTAAACTAACCAAGAGTGGCAGTCCTGAGAATTGAGGATGAGGTTGCGTTGCAAGACGTGGATATGGAGCAACTTACCTTTACATATACAATACATACATACATATACATATATACATGCATACATTGATACATATGCATATGTATATACATACATATACATATACTGGGGGCCTGCTCCCGCTTCCTGTGTACGCTCTCCGCATCCTGAAATCTCATGGTCTCCCTGCGGCTGTGTTGCAAGACGTGGACATAGAGCAACAACTGTAGCCCGTCCCATTTATGCTGCGCCAGTCTGGAGGGGCTTCACCAAGGCTGAGGACAGATACACGCTGGACCGATATCTACCAAGAACTCGACGAATGGACTATCTTCCAGACGATGCGCCAGATGTCTCAGAGATGGTTTCCCAAGCTGTGCCCTATTTAGCCGGGGTTGGGTCGGGAGTAGATGATCTTAAAGGGGCGCTATATAAATCCTCCTAATGAATGAATGACTTTACATCTATACATATACAGTTATATATATAATATATATTTTATATAATGTGCAGATTATGCATACATACACACATGTAGACCTATATCAGCTTACACGGGTACGCCTGGGTCGGTCAATATAATTTTTTTATGGCATCAGCCATTCCATAAAGCTCTTCATCGTCGGCTCTATATGCAATTACCTTAGTGATATAGGAATGATCGTCATTCCAGTTAGGATGGGCTCTGTTAGCCAGCGATTCATACGACTCCAGATTATGGGCATATAAAAAATGATATCAACTTATATGCGTCATTTATGCACTAAAGTTTCTCATACACAAGTGCATTGTCCTTTACGACTCGACTGTGTGCGAGAAACATTTAATGTCCGACATATTGATATACGGGACGGACCAGGAGTACCGAATCCATTGTTCAATAGAAGACCTTGGAGAAGCTTTATATGAATCCTCCTAATGAATGTTAGTGTAGACCTTCCACGTAACCTTCTAGGTAAAATGACACGTAGGCCTACTTGATCCTATATATTTCTCGTTCTTTTGATATTCAAAAAGCTTCATTGCTCTTACTTTTAATTCATTTTGCAAACGATTGACCACTTATCTTTCTCAAACGACGCACGCTTTTGGTGTGAATTTTTCAGTTAGCACGGTGTAAATAAATTTGATTTATTATTATTATTATTATTATTATTATTATTATTATTATTATTATTATTATTATTATTATTATTATTATTATTATTATTATTATTATTATTATTATTATTATTATTATTATTATTATTATTATTATTATTATTATTATTATTATTATTATTATTATTATTATTATTATTATTATTATTATTATTATTATTATTATTATTGTTGTTGTTGTTGTTATTATTATTATTATTATTATTATTGTATATTGCTCGAATTATTATACACGTAGGCCTATATTATTATTATTATTATTATTATTATTATTATTATTATAGGCATAATGATGCGTTAATGATGGCGTAGAGAGTGGTGATACCGAGTTCGATGGGCGGACATGATATGCATTATGTATTAGGCTGTCTGTTCTGTTAGTAGTTAAGATTGCTTCAATTATATCTAAATGTATACCCAATTATACACGTAGGCCTTATTATTATTATTATTATTCTTACCTAACACTATATGAATAAAAGTTTATGGATACATATACATATTATATACGCATATTATTCATATTAATGTGCAACAAATAACCAAGTTATTAATGGTACCACACAAAGGTAATGTGTTAACTGATGGAATAGTATTTGAAGTGCACCCAAGCGCTTTTGATAGGTACAGAAAGGGCGCTATATGAATGCATTCAGATATATGGCTGTACGCGACAGTTTTTGCGACATTCCAGTTCGTCCAGCTGTTATATTGTAGCCTCGCAAAAAGTTCGCAAAACGTTTCGATATTAATTTTCGAATGGCCCGGTCACATTAGGACTCTCCACGGGAGACTTCTTTATTACGGTTTACGACTTCCTTTAGTGAAGATTTATTGCTTGATATTTAATATTACGGTCTTTCTCAGAATGCACTGCTGATGGACATGCGTGTCTTGAACACATAAAAAGCAGGCGATAGGTATAAATAAATGAAATATCGCCACAAATTATAACAGGTGGCAAGATGGCGTCGAGACGTCAGGAGCCGGTATCACTAAATAGAGTATCCGTTCTAAGACTATCCGGGGGGATGTATGAATTTATCCCCCTGGATGGAATAAACCGGTTTAGAGTATCCGGGGTATAAACCATTTGATCCCCCATCGTCATACGCGTCACGAAAGCCAAGACGAAAATCCAGTCAAAATGGTAAAAACGAAGTAAATTAATTTCAGGTCGAGCTAGAAACTAAAGATACGCAATTTAAAAATGTTATGTGTACAATAAATTCAAACAGTACGACTGAATACACTTAGAAACCACCAAAAATGCAAACTAAATCGAATACTCCATTTCGCTAAGGGGATACTCATGTATGGGGGATACTCTATTTCGTGACATCGGCATCAGTTGCGTAGTGAACCGGAGAAGGACGTTGGCATCAGATGCCCTTTTCAATCTTTGTTTCCTCACCTCAATTCCAGTAGCCATCCGACGTATACGACCAATTCAAACCTTCGCAGCGACTCCACAGCCAATCTCTATGGCTGGATGGTAATGATGGCTGATTGATGGAGCGTCCAGCTCTCAGCTCGGCGTTCGGGATTCGAATGCGCATGCGTCATTTGAACTGACAATTCTACTATGATGCTGGTCCAGTTAGCTACATTGGTTTAGAGCGTAGACTGCATCTCATGCGCCTCTGCATGTGTAAGCGAGAGTTGATCGCGGTTTGCTTCCCGATGCTGGCTTGTTTCAGATATTTAAATCTCGGGCTAGGTTAGCACGGTCCGTACACGGGACCTTAAATGGCGTGGCACCCATTCAAATGGGCAGCGGTGGTGAAGAATCTCACCCGATCAATTCTTCGAAAAAATGAACAGGTCAAGACCATTTCATGGGAAATCTGGTAGGGGCGCTATAACAAGTGTTCAAATACAATACAAATACAATACAATACGATTTAAGAGGTCGTTCTCAGAATGGAATGCCGGATGTTCGAGTAGCAACATCAAGATAACTTTCTCTAAGCAACTGTGAATGGTCAGACGTGTCATGCTTAGGCCTACCCAGGGTCTATGAACAGAGTTTTGTGGTTCTATGTTTTAGGCCACGGCAGTTCAGGTCTCGAGCCTTGAGTAACAATCGCTTTTAAGGACTGATGCCATGGAGATATAGTGATTTACTGAGATGTCTGGAATCAGTAACATCATATCTAGAACGGTCCTATATTTTTCTTAGTATGATACATGGATCTTGTGCTTGACTTAAGAACGTACCATCGAAAAAGTCTTTTGTGGTCGTAAATGTCAATCGTTTATGACTCACGAAATCCTCGCGGCGCATGTATTTCTGCCGGGATTTGACCTTGTCGTTAAAATCCGCTCAGACCAACAGTAAATCTCTCTCTGTGTGTGTCTCTCTCTCTGTCTCTCTTTGTCTCTCTCTGTCTCTCTGTCTCTCTGTCTCTGTCTCTGTCTCTGTCTCTCTAAAAAGTATCTCTGTCTCTCTGTCTCTCTCTCGTTTCTCTCATCTCTGTAAGTGTCTCTGTCTCTCTCTCTCTCTCTCTCTCTCTCTCTCTCTTCTCTCTCTCTCTCTCTCTCTCTCTCTCTCTCTCTCTCTCTATCTCACTCTCTCTCTCTATCTCTCTATCTCATCTCTCTCTCTCTCTCTATCTCTCTATCTCAACTGTGAATCTCCTATCGTCTCAGGATTCTCTTTCTCTCTCTCTTTCTCTCTCTCAGTTCTCTCTCTCATCTCTCAATCGCTCTTAAGGACTGATGCCATGGCTATCTCGCTCCAGTGATTTCTGAGAGATGTCTGGAATCAACTCTCATCATATTTATAACTCTTCTATATTCTCTCTCTCAGTCTCTCTCTCTCTCTCACATCTCTCTCGTCTCTCTGATTTAAGAATGTCCCATCGAAGAAAGTCTTTGTGGTCTCTTAAGTGAAAATCGTTTGTCTCGAGTGCCTCTGTGGCGTCTATATTTCTGTCTCTGTCTCTTGACTCTGTCTCTTCTCTCTCTCTCTCAGACTCATGAGTCTCTCGTCTCCGTCTCTCTCTCTGTCTCTCTCTCTGTCTCCCTTCTCTCTCTCTTCTCTCTCTCTCATCTCTCTCTCTGTCTCTCTCTCTCTCTCTCTCTCTCTCTCTCTCTCTCTCTCTTCTCTCTCTCTCTCTCTCTCTCTCTCTCTCTCTCTCTCTCTCTCTCTCTCTCTCTCTCTCTCTCTCTCTCTTCTCCATCCTTGTTTTAACCTCGATGTCTCCGTCTCTCATCCATCATTTCCTCTCTTTCTGTTTCTCTCTGTTAACCGTGGTTGTCTGATTTTTCTCGATTTCTCTGTCTTATCGACTTCTTTCCCGTATATTCCCTGACTGTTTTGTTATAATGATGGCCCAGTTGGCTACATTAGTTAGAGCGTATAGGCTGCGTCTCATGCGCCTCTGTGTTAGAGAGTTTACGGATCGCCGTTCGCTTTTCGTATAGGTGGTTGGTTTAAGAGATTTGAATCTCGGGATAGCACGGTCTGTACAGTGTACACGGGACCATAAATTGCGTGGCGCCCATTCAAAACTTGCCCCAATGGTGACTTGGAACGACGATTGTGGCAAGGAGATAATAATAATGTTCTTTATTGAAACAATCCGGTTGACAAACCGCAACCGGTTACAGTGTACAATTGTGCAATTGAAACAATTCACAAGAACACAAATGACAGAAGACATAAATCTTAACTACTAACAGAACAGACAGCCTGCAATACACTGCGCTAATAGCAGCCTACAAAGCAAGTCCGCCTACGGAGCTCGATCTCGGTACTTGTCGCTCTCTATGCCAATGCGCTATCTGGCCTCGAGATAAGGAGGAGAAAAGCAAAGGCAATGGCGGGTTTCGGAAACACAGAAAGATGAACATCGTTAAGATCTGTCTTCAACCTTTTACTATACGTGTGTGAATCATAAAGGTTGCACAAACAGGAAGATACAAACAGACTGTTTGCTGGCATTTGGGATTAGATGCTACAGAAGGAACACAAGATGGCAGCAGTAAAACAGTGCGAAGAAGAGTTCAGAGTCCACCAGAAACATCATACAACAAATAACGGAAGCGAGATCAATTTCTTTTGACATGTAAAAAAGTAAGTAAGTAAGTATGTTCTTTATTAACCAATTGCTAATCTACAGACATCTCATAAACACAGTTAAAATGTATAAAGTATCCTGACAATAGACGTTTCTCGCATCAAGTAAGTGTAACTCTAGGATGTACAGTGCGGAGACTGATTAAACAGGTCGCGCTCGAAATGAAATGCCGGGTTTTCGAGTAGCAACACCAGGATCCCTTGCTCCAGGCAACAGTACTGTGAATGATCAGACGTGTCAGGCTTGCTCCGGATTTCGTGGTCAGTGGTTGTCTGTTTTAGACCACGGCTGTTCAAGGCTCATGTAACAATCGCTTTTAAGGACTGATGCCATGGAGATATCGCAGAGAGAAAGTCCCATGATTTACTGAGATGTCAGGAATCAATGACATCATATTTATAACTCTTCTATATTTTCTTTAGTATTATAGGCCACATGGGTCTCGTACTTGATTTAAGAACGTCCCATCGAAAAAAGTCTTTGTGGTCTCGTAAGTGAATATCGTTTATGACGCACGAGTTCCGCGCGGCGTATATATTTCTTCCGGGATTTGACCTTGTCGTTAAAATCCGCTCAGACCAAGAGTCCACGTCTCTGTCTGTCTGTCTGTCTCCTTCTTCCCTCTCTTCCTCCCTTCCTCCTCCTCTCTCACTCTGTCTCTGTCTATCTCTCTGTCTCTCTCTCCTTTTCCATCCTTATCCTCCTCTCTCACTCTGTCTCTGTCTATCTGTCTGTCTGTCTCTCTCTCCTTCTCCATCCTTGTTTTAACCTCGATGTCTCCGTCTCTCATCCATCATTTCCTCTCTTTCTGTTTCTCTCTGTTAACCGTGGTTGTCTGATTTTTCTCGATTTCTCTGTCGTATCGACTGCTTTTCCTCCGCATATTCCCTATGCGTTTCGCTTCGACGCTTTTCCCATAGAAAGCCCTCATTGGTTCATTACTTAACATCATTCATTCATTTATTAGTTTATTCGTTCATTCGTTCATTCTTTCTTTACTTTCATTCTTTCGTTCATTTGGTTTTTCTTCCTATTTTTATCGCCATTTCTGTCTGTTCTGTGTTAACTTCTCTGTCTGTATGTCTGTCTCTGTGTATGTCTGAGTGTCTGTTTGTTTGTCTGTCTCTGTCTCTGTCTGTCTGTCTGTTGCTGTCTCTCTCTGTCTCTGTCTGTCTGTCTCTGCGTTTATATCTTTACATCTAATACATACAAATGCTCGGTGCGTAGATGTCAGCGGTGTTCTGCCTAGAGCTGTCAAGGTCATTAGCTTAAGCTGCCGCTTCTTCTGCCTACCTGAGCTGAATAAAGAGTGCAACAACAACGGGAACTAATTTCAGTTCAAAATGCTGTTCAAAATGCTAGCCAGCCAAGGCGTGCTTCAACACTCGCTCCGAATTGACTAAGACTCCCGCGCTATACTTCTCCTCTTTCCTCATTCTGCCCTAGCATCTTTCCCTTATTGCACTCTTCCTCTTCCCATTCTTCTCATTCTTTATTTCTTTCTCCTTTTGCTCTTCTCCTTCCTCTCTCTCCTTCTTCTCTTCTTCCATTACTTCTCATCTCTCATTCTCCTCTGTCTGTTTATCTTTTTGACTCTGTATCTCTCTCTGTCTCTGTCTCTCTGTCTCTTCCTCTCTGTCTCCTCCTCTCTGTATCTCTCTCTGTCTCTGTCT
Organism: Aporrectodea caliginosa; assembly: GCA_020284085.1. Lineage (NCBI taxonomy): Eukaryota > Metazoa > Annelida > Clitellata > Crassiclitellata > Lumbricidae > Aporrectodea > Aporrectodea caliginosa. The sequence goes on from JACEVL010000470.1 coordinate 487,030, forward strand.
GTCTCTCTCTCTCTCTCTCTGTCTCTTAGCGTCCTGGTCTCCATGTCAATTACGTGATAACGACTTGGTTTGGTGCACCATAGGTTGATGCCTTAACTGTGCATTATTAATGTACGCCAAGAAGTTACTAATTACGATTACAAATCTCTTGCTTCTTCTCTACCTCCTTCTCCTCCACCTCATTCTTCCCCTTTGCCCTTTCTTCCTCCTTTTTCCCGTGCCTTCTCAACTGACTTTTCCTATTTTGCTTTTTCTCTGCTGTTTCTCCTCGTTTCCCTCGTCTTCGAAGACCCCTTCAACCCATTTATTCTTCGCTTCCCCATGCTCTCATATCTTGAGTTCTGCCCAATTATAATTCTATCTATTATCTCCTTCTTTTCTTCGCTTCCTGCTCTGGAGTTCCCATTCGTTTCTACCATGCCGTGCTTTAGACCACTACGGTTCCTTTTCATTTCCACTTCTAAATCTCCATCTATTTCTTCTGTAGCCTACGTTTCCTCGACTCTCCCTGTACCTCGTTCGCTTCAGTCCACGGCGCTCCATCTTCATTTTGCAGTTTCTGCTTTCATGCAATCATGTCTAAGTTTCGTTTTTATCGACATGCCAGTTCAGCAAACGCTGACGCTTATTGAAATTTGTGCAGAAGGGGGAAACAACGAAACAACATAAAAAGTGGAAGACGTCGCAGGTTCTGTGCGAACCAAAAGGGTTTAGATGGTTTTTGGTTTAAAACAAACAAAAAACACAAAATTTGTTTGTTAAAATTTATAAATCATAAATGTCAAAAAGGCGTCTCTTCAACTCTCTTGGCAATTGTTGTATCATCTTTGTCAATTTCGTTACATGACCAGCTCTATTTAATTTCATTTAGGCCTATACATCTGATTAATTTGAACGGTATTCTTGCCATTTTATGAGTTTTATGATCCAAAATAGGAAAATCTTAAACACTAAAACCAAAAAAGAACAAAAACAAAAAACCAAGAAACCAACTATCCATTTAGAAAAAAGACTTGTTTTTTACACCCTTGGTTTAGATGCGGCTTTCAGAGGGTGAGGGGCGTCACGGGCGTCTGATGACTACGGGCAGACGCCCCTGCCAAGAACTGACACTCCGACATTCTTCCTAGCTCTCGGAGATCATCTAAAAAACAACGTCATCGGCCAAGTCGATGGAATAATTATTCCCACTGGGTGGATATCTGTCGCCCTCTATCGGTCAATTTTACACCGAGCACGTGACGTTCACAGAACGCATGCGCGAACTGTGTTATGAAGATTCTTTGACTGGAGAGCGCGCGAAATCAGTAACGATCGACGTAAAACCAAATACAGGCAGACGACAACGACCTCTTTTTAAAAGGCGCTAGGTAAACAACCGGATCATGAGGCGAAAGGAATTAGGTTCACGCGTTGCAGCCAAAAATAAGCCTCCATGGCTGAATCTCTGCTGCGTCGTAATTATTCGGTTGGAGGTTCGGTGACCGTACGTAGCCTACGGAACGTATAAGTTATTTCTTTCAATAACGTTGTTATGTCGTACGTTGACATCAGTTCTTGACGAAAATAAAGTACAGAACATCGTGCAAACCAAGAGTCAACAAAATCAGACAAAACTAGCCTAGTAGTACATAGCTCTAGTTCTAGGTTCTAGCTACTATTAGCTATTATCCTGTCGTTGTCACGACGGAAATGCGTATGGAACACCAATTCTTCCATAAATGTATTTTGTTCATTCTGCAACAGTGCAACTGCAATTTCATTTTTAACGTAGGTTACGGCGGTACAAGTCAGTTATTCTTTTCGATACGGTAGCGTACGTACGGTACGTCGGTTGATCTTCTCGCTGACAGTGGACGGTCAGTGTACTGTCTGATTACATGTAGTTGGAGTGGCGATAGTGGCGTACGCTTAAATGTGGAGTCGATATGCCGCGCCGCATCTTTTGAAAACGGAAAATTTTTAATTTTTCTTTATTACTTCCGTATTTCTGATGGCTTGGATTTTAACCCTTTATACTATCATTCTCGATTGCCCAGTCGAGCCTGCCGCCCCCACTCTACTCATTACGCCACTGTATGCTATTTATCAAATTCTTCCTTCCTTCCTTCCTTAGGCCTCCTTCTTTTATTTTTCTTAACCCTATTTTGCAGCCCCTTTGCCGCCCGGGGCGACTCGCCACCTCGCTTACGCCACTGGCGCAAGTGGAGTAGATATAATATTATCTCAAAATATGTGGCTTGGATTTGAACCCCCGACAACTCGATTGCCGGTCGAGCTCGCTGACCACTGGACTATGGCGAAACCTATCATAAAATTCCTTATCTTATTTACCTTAGGCCTATAGGCCTACCATATTTAACCTCAGTTTACATCACCTGGCTTACCTTATTTAAATCGCCTTAGTGCCTACTTCATTGGCATATCTTAAGTTCCTGTACTTAATCCTGTACTTAGTCTTAAGTTACAGTACTTAATCGTGTACTTAAGTACTTAATCGTGTACTTAACCAAACCTTACCGCGTAATGTGTTTCGCAAAAATGCACCGTGATCACGAGTGAATAAATGGATAAAGGCCGCAGTGGCTAATTAGGGATCGTTTCATTATTCTTAATTAAATGAAGCTCTCTCATCGGATCCGCATCAGATTAAGCAAAGGACAAATTACACAAATCGGAAGTTGTAGGACGCTCTCAGGACGCGTCTCTTCCATCGTCTACGGTAACAGCTTGTGCGCAGGAGGCGATTTCGCGCCATTAATCGTTCCTCTTCTTGTATGTACGTGTGTGTATGTATGTATGTATGTATGTGTGTGTGTGTCTCTCTCTCTCTCTCTGAATGTATGCCTGTTTGTGTGTATCTCTGTCGGAGTTGATCGGTTTCTGTCTGCACTTTCGTGTTTTATAAGTGAGTGAGTGAGTGAGTGAGTGAGTAAGTGAGTGAGTGAGTGAGCCAGTCAGTCAGTCATTCAGTTCGTCATTCAGTTCGTCCGTCAGTCAGCGTGTCTGTCCACCTGCCTGCTTGCTTTCAGTCTGTGTCTGTCTGTTATCTGTCTGTCTGTCTGTCTGTCTGTCTGTCTGTCTGTCTGTCTGGCTATAGCTATCTGTGTATCAGAGTGTTATTGGCCTATACTTGACAGTAATTATTTTGATCGACTTAGTGCAATTGGACGACTTAGCCTGCTTAGAATAATCCTAGTGCAATATATGTTGACGGCAGATCTGGATCATCCAGGGAGCCTGGGCTATTTTTAAAGAGAGACAGAGAGACAGAAAGACAGAGAGAGAGACAGAGAGACAGAGAGAGAGAGGGAAAGAGAGAGGGAGACAGGCAGACAAATACATAGAGAGATGCTATAGATCTATATACATCTCTTTCGTACATGGACCGACGGATTGACTTAATGACAAATGAAGTGAACACGAGACGTTATTGGACTGGATTTATTTCTTGTGGTTCTATATAATTCAGAAACTGTCGAAGCGTCTTGAAATAGTCGAAGCGAGCCGACGATACAGGTAATGACACAGAGAAGAGAGAGAGAGAGAGAGAGAGAGAGAGAGAGAGAGAGAGAGAGAGAGAGAGAGAGAGAGAGAGAGACAGAGAGAGAGAGAGAGAGAGACAGAGACAGAGACAGAGACAGAGACAGAGACAGAGGCAGACAGACAGAGACAGAGACAGAGACAGACAGAGAGACAGACAGACAGACACAGACACATACAGAGAGCAGTACCATGAAACCGGCAGATCTGACATTACATCGAAAGAGACTTACACACAGCCAGAGAAAGACGAAAGACGAAAGATGATAAGAAAAACGCTGAGTAGAAAGAACAGTTTCGTGACAAAATAACAGAGAGAGAGAGAGAGAGAGAGAGAGAGAGAGAGAGAGAGAGAGAGAGAGAGAGAGAGAGAGAGAGAGAGAGAGAGAGAGAGAGAGAGAGAGAGAGAGAGAGACAGAGAGAGACAGAGACAGAGACAGAGACCAGAGACAGAGGCAGACAGAGACAGAGACAGACAGAGAAGAGACAGACAGAGACAGACAGAGACAGACAGACAGACACAGACACATACAGAGAGCAGTACCATGAAACCGGCAGATCTGACATATACCGAAAGAGACTTACACACAGCCAGAGAAAGACGAAAGACAAAAGACGAAAAGAAAAACGCTGAGTAGAAAGAACAGTTTCGTGACAAAATAACAAGAAAGAGTTCTGTTTAAAAGAAGCGCAAGAATCGGACGAACAAATAAATCGTTACTTTCATTCTCCAAACTTACATTTAAAACTTATTTTATTTCCAAAAGCATATTTTATTTACAAAAGCTTATCTTATTAATGGGCTGCCCTTGGAATTGCGCCTGCTACCCAGAACACTTTCTGACACGTTCTATACTAACCTGAAAACTGTTCTTTGGCTGTGCTGGAGTCGGGAGTACCTCTGAGTAGTACCTTTAAAGAGGTGCTATATAAATCCCATGAATGAGTGAATGAATGAACAAAAGACGCATTTTCTGTAAATAAAATAGGATTTTATTTAGAGAAGCCTATTTTATTAACAAAGGCTTAATATTTATATACAAAAGCCTATTTCATTTACAATATCAGTTCAGTTGTGGCTTAAAAATCAGTTGTCAACGCTACGATATATTATTATCAGTGTCTGAATCTTCTACCCGTTCGTCCAACCGAATTAATTCAATAAGATAATGTATTTATATAGCGCCTTGCTCTCCCCGAGCCCAACCTCGGCGGCAAGAGAACAGTTTTCAAGCGCATCTAGAAATTACACACAGACTCCATAGCTAAGACAATGCATAGATCCAATGGAGGGAGGGCATTAGGAATGAATTACCCATCGACTAATCGACCATGGAGACAGAACAAACACGACAATTTCCTGTGTCTTGAATTATCCTATCTCACTTCGCCAAACCTACCTACTGCCCTTACCTTATAAATTTTTACCATACTTTACTTTATTTTACTTTACTTTTCCATACATAACTTTACTCTACTACTACGCTTACCTGTAGAGCATCGGGCCTGAGTCGCAGGTGCGTTCCCAGAGTGGCTACTGAGAGAGAATGAGAGACAGACTGACAGAAAGACAGACAGAGATAGAGAAACAGAGAAACAGGAGCAGAGAATGAGAGAGAGAGACAGAGACAGACAACGACACACAGAGACACACAAGGACAGACAGAGCCAGACAGACAGAGACAGAGAGGCAGAGAGAGAATGAGAGAGAGAGACAGCGACAGAGACAGAGAAAGAGAGACAGAGAGACAGAGACAGAGAAAGAGAGATAGAGAGCCAGAGAGAGAGAATGAGAAAGAGACAGAGACAGACAGACAGAGACATAATTATAGCATCGAAACTCTGCATCGATGGCCTACACCTTGAGGACTTGGAGCAAATCCTCTTCTTTCATCTGATGCCTATAATCATCCTTGTCAAAGAGCATCGGTATTTATAGCACCAGCAACAACAACAACAACCTCAGCATCATCAACATGTCGGCTACGACAACACAGGTCATGACGTAATTGACTGTCAATTTATTCAAAGCTCTTGATTATCAAAAAGCCCAGAAACGTCAATCATTGGTCATCCATGGTAAGCACGAATGGGATCGCTTTCAACTACTCTGGATTCGAATCCATACACGCCCACGGTCCAATCTAACGTGAAATATAGGTCTTTCAGAGAAGTTTTAACGCCACTCATTCGCAGATAACGACCTATAGCTCCTTTACCCTATTCTTCATGACTAATGGCGTTTTTATGTCTGTCTGCACTCGGCACCGTGGTGCGTGAACAGAGCGTAACTACAATTTTTTACAACGACGGTATAGCCATAACCTTATCATCTTCAAGAACTTTTATAGCTCGATAACGTTCGTAATCGCTGTGCCTTTTATTTAATTGTAATAAAAAATCTATGAGATATAGGCCTGCCTAGTCTTTAATAGAGCGAGCACGTGGAGCATCACTAAGGCAGCTCTTTATGTCAGCGAATTAGAAGGTCAAAGACGCGTGATGAACGGGGTCGGATTTAAAAATGTGGTGGCCTTGGTCGGTAATTTAAAGAGAGACCGAGAGACAGAAAGACAGAGAGAGACAGAGAGACAGAGAGAGAGGGAGAGAGGGAAAGAGAGAGGGAGACAGGCAGACAAATACATAGAGAGATGCTATAGATCTATATACATCTCTTTCGTACATGGACCGACGGATTGACTTAATGACGAATGAAGTGAACACGAGACGTTATTGGACTGGATTTATTTCTTGTGGTTCTATATAATTCAGAAACTGTCGAAGCGTCTTGAAATAGTCGAAGCGAGCCGACGATACAAGTAATGACACAGAGAAGACAGAGAGAGACAGACAGACAGACAGAGAGAGACAGAGAGACAGACAGAGAGAAGAGACAGACAGAGAGACAGAGAGACAGACACAGAGATAGAGAAATAGACAGAGACATAGACAGAAACAGACACAGACACAGACAGAGGAGAGAGAGAGAGAGAGAGAGAGAGAGAGAGAGAGAGAGAGAGAGAGAGAGAGAGAGAGAGAGAGAGAGAGAGAGAGAGAGAGAGAGAGAGCAGTACCATGAAACCGGCAGATCTGACATGACACCGAAAGAGACTTACACACAGCCAGAGAAAGACGAAAGACGAAAGATGATAAGAAAAACGCTGAGTATAGAAAGAACAGTTTCGTGACGAAATAATGTAGAAAACCTCTCTCTGGCTATCTATTGCGTCTCGTGAGGGCGGGTTCAACCCCACGGCCGTCGGGCGGATTCCTTTCACTTCTTACCAGGATAGCGCTTCAGAATCCCCCAGTCTTCAATGTCTGCCAGGCTCGGCCTCTCCGGTCAGGCAGAGGACTTAACGGGTTAGCGACCACCGAACGTCGATCAGATGAAGAAGACGACAAGAGTCAAGTCAATGAAATCACTTGTATTTTCGAACGACAGCTCAAACGCAACTGACAGAAAGTAATCAAGAACGACTGAACGTCAGACATCAACTCGCATGACAAATGAACACCTCTCCTGAACTACATTATTCAACTCACTACGCGTCTTAAGCAGCGCTATTTATACACAACTAGGGGGGACTGGCGGTCCCCGGGGGGGACCAACGGTCCCGGGGGGACCAACGGTCCCTGGGGGGACCAACGGGGGGGGACCAACGGTCCCGGGGGGGACCGAAGCCTACTTTACATGCAAATCGGGCAGGTTCAAAGCGTCCATAACGCTACAACTTTCCCCCCACTAAAGAAAGGGGATGCCCCCATCCCCAAGGAGGGGGTTTACTAACTTACTTAATATAGACAGCGCACAACTAAAATGCAGTATTAAAACATTGAGGTCCTGGCGAGATTGTTTTCCAGCATGGTTCCCTACTCACCCCGTCAATATTATGCATAATAGTCACATAACCGTTCAAATAAAATATCACCCTGAGTACCGGGTAGCAAAGAATGTCATCAAATTCTTCTCTAGTCAATGCCCCGCATAAAGACTGAAAACACAGTACCTAACACCTAGCAAAAATCTTAATTACTCATAGGGAATTAAAGACTGACGTGCTAAGTCCTTGACTTTCACATGATCAGCTACTCAAACAAATAAAATCTCCCAGTTTATCGGGTATGCTATACAATACAAACATTTCTCTAATAAAACAGTGATCAATTTCAACATCAGATTGCAGACAATCTCACCAAAGCGCTTCCGAGCGTCAATCATCATCGGCATCCGGAGGCGAAGATTCACAGGCTGGGCCAATCAGCAGGCGGTCCCGGGGGGGACCAGCGGTCCCGGGGGGGACCAGCGGTCCCGGGGGGGACCGGGGCCGGACTCTATTGATAGCGAGCCGGACGAGGTATCTCCCTTCTAGGCCGCGGGGAGATCATCGGAGCGTCGTCCGAGAGAGGCATCGAAGCGTCGACAGCGTCCTCCGTCGAGTCCATTCCGCGACAGGGGCGCAGCTTGTCCACATGGACCGTGAATGGGCGAGAGTGGGCTGACTTGCGGATCGACGCCCGGTAGGCAGCGAGGACATGGGGCAAATGTTCCTCCCAATCCCTTTGATGGCTGCTTACCACCTTCCCAAGCATGGCATTAAGCGTCCCGTGAAATCGCTCTATGAGCCCATTCCCACTAGGGTGGTAGGCGGATGTTCTGACCTTATTCACCCCCAATAATCCACAGAGGTCCCGGAACAGATTCTCCTCTACATTACCCCCTGGATCTGTAAGGATCTGCAATGGGGTGCCGTACCTTACAATTAGGTTCTCCCACAGAATCTCGACTAAATCCGGTGCCGTAGCACCTTCCTCCAACCACGGACGTACCATCCAAAAATCGGGATCTCCTTTATGGGCCGCCAACAAATCCTCCTGCGGGTTGGGTCCAACATCCAAGGGCTGTTTTACCACCGTCTTGGTCACTGCAGCTACCGCACTTAAATCGTCAGCACCGCATCGCCGACAGGGCCTACGAGAGAGGGCATCTACGTTCCCATCCTTCTTACGGGCCAAAACCACGTTAGCCGCCCACTCGCTAACGGCGGGTTCAATCGTCCCAGATGCTAACATGCTATCCAGCTGCTCATCGATGGCAACCCTATGAGGAAGTGGTTGGCGCCGCAGAGGTTGTCTTACGGGGCCTGCATTTCCCGTATCGATCTTATGAGTGGTCACATTCGTACGGCCAAGATCACCTTCCCTTACCGAGAAAACATCGCTAAATTCAGTCAAAAGTTCCCGCAATTGCTCTCGGGTCTCGGGCGTAACTTCCTCCGGGAGATCAGCTAATAACATTTCGCAAGGAACCGCCTCACCAACCGGCTCCTGGCCTTCTTTCCGTGTTTCCCTATACTCAACCTCAACAGGGTGCAACCCTCCCAGTAGTTGGTCCTTAGCTAACCTGACGGGATCCTCGGTCAAATTAACTACCCGGACCTGGGTCATTCCGGCGTCATCGCCTACCACAACCCGTGCGAGATGGACTCCAGGACTTATTTCCTTAGCATCCGTCATCCAGGCCGGCGCTACGGACGACAAATCCCCAAACAAAGTTTTTACAGGAACATCAAACTGGCACTTGGGCGAAACCACCACATCTTCAGCGACAATCACCCTACGGCACCATCCGGCTCCATTACCCCTTACAAGAGAGATGCATTTACGACCAATAAACAGAGCCCCAGTCCCAAAACCTAGGCGGCAGCGGTGCTCCCTCAGCCAATCCATACCCAGCATGGGGTCGGCTATCTGGTCGGACACCAGAAATGAACTAGAAATTTCAAACCCACTGCGGACCTTAATGGGGACCCTTATCTCTCCCAGCACCCGTATGTCGGACCCATTAGCAGCCATCAAATATCGGTCACAGGGACGGATCTCTAACCCCAGGACAGTAGAGGCAGGTATTAGGCTCACCTCCGATCCCGTGTCAATCAGGCAGAGCTGCGAGCGTCCGTTGATCGTCCCACGTATGTAGACAGCGTTGAAGGTTGCGCGGTTGGGCACTCTTGGATGGGTCGTGTGATTGGCGGCCACCGGCTCCGTTGGCGTCGAAGTCTGAGTTTCTGTTTCGGTCGCGTTCGGGCGATTGCGGGCCCGGCGCGACTGGCGGCAGTTGCGAGCGTAGTGGCCGGGTTGGCCACAGTTGAAGCAGGTCAGCTCCCGTCTCGGACTCCCTGAGTTGCTGGCGTTGGCGTCACCGGGGCGACTCTCTCGGCCCGGCTCTCGGTTGCGGTCTCCGGGGCGAACGTCTCGGCCCGGATCTCCATTAGTCGACGTACGACCTCGCAGCTCCCGGAGCTGTCGGTCGAACTTTCCCTCCAACTCCCGTTGCCAGCGGCGTTGCTCTTCCCTCTGAGTTATCAGGAACTGGTTCAATTGCGCCTGAACCTGGTCACTGACGTCGGTCTCTCGAGTGCCTCGCACCCGGTTCGGCGGTCGTCTTCGGTCGTCTCGATCATCAGGTTCCAGCGGTCTCCTCCGGTCGTCCAGGTCCATCGTGCTTCGGTAGGCCACCAGACGAAGCGCCGCCCGGTAGGCTTCATCAAGCGACTTGGGTTCCCGCTCACGAACTTTGAGCGAGAGCTCTCGATCCCTCATCGCCTCCAGGAAAGCGTCTTTGGCGATGATCTCCGTGGTTTCGTTGGCGGGGACCGGATAGGCAAGCACCACCAAGCGACGAATTTCATGGAGAAGGTCGGATAGGCTTTCCCCGGCGCGCTGGCGCCGGTAGTAGAGTTGCGTCCGGAAGGTCTCGGCTTGGCCCTCCGTCCCATAGCGTTGACGCAGCCGTTCAGTCAACTGTTCGTAAGTTACCTCCGGCTGGGCCCCGAAGTCCCAAAGCAGCTGAGTGGCGGCTTTCTCCAGTGAGCAGCGGAGGAAGTCGATCTTGTCCGAGGCCGTCCATCGGTTGTGCCTCGCACAGACCTCGAACTGGGATAGGAATGATTCAAGCGAGCCTGTCCCATCGAAACGCCCGGGTTTCATCTGCATCGGCCGGCTCTTCAGCAGGCCGCCGACGCCCTCGAGAAGCCCTGGAAGAATCCCTGACTCGTCCTTCACTTCCCGGCTGACAGGTTCTGTAGATCTCCTTCGGTCAATCGGTTCCTTCGGCTTCTGCTCCTCGAAGCCAAAGTCGTCTGGCAGGCTGTTCCGGTCCGGCTTGATCTCCATCGGTCGTCTTCTCTCGGCGGGCGTGGAGCTTCTTGGCTGCAGGACGTCAAAGTCGACCAGCTGGTAGATGCGTGTGTCTTCCTCGTCTCCCATCGGCATTCAGCGTTCTGCGATCGTCTAACACCCCACTTCTGGTACCACTGTAGAAAACCTCTCTCTGGCTATCTATTGCGTCTCGTGAGGGCGGGTTCAACCCCACGGCCGTCGGGCGGATTCCTTTCACTTCTTACCAGGATAGCGCTTCAGAAATCCCCCAGTCTTCAATGTCTGCCAGGCTCGGCCTCTCCGGTCAGGCAGAGGACTTAACGGGTTAGCGACCACCGAACGTCGATCAGATGAAGAAGACGACAAGAGTCAAGTCAATGAAATCACTTGTATTTTCGAACGACAACTCAAACGCAACTGACAGAAAGTAATCAAGAACGACTGAACGTCAGACATCAACTCGCATGACAAATGAACACCTCTCCTGAACTACATTATTCAACTCACTACGCGTCTTAAGCAGCGCTATTTATACACAACTAGGGGGGACTGGCGGTCCCCGGGGGGGACCAACGGTCCCGGGGGGACCAACGGTCCCGGGGGGACCAACGGTCCCGGGGGGACCGAAGCCTACTTTACATGCAAATCGGGCAGGTTCAAAGCGTCCATAACGCTACACTTTAGAGAGAGAGAGAGAGAGAGAGAGAGAGAGAGAGAGAGAGAGAGAGAGAGAGAGAGAGAGAGAGAGAGAGACAGAGAGAGAGAGAGAGAGAGAGAGAGAGAGAGAGAGAGAGAGAGAGAGAGAGAGAGAGAGAGAGAGAGAGAGAGAGAGAGAGAGAGAGAGAGAGTTCTGTTTAAAACAAGCGCAAGAATCAGACGAACAAATAAATCGCTACTTTCATTCTCCAAACTTACATTTAAAACTTATTTTATTTACAAAAGCGTATCTTACTTAATGGGCTGCCCATGGGATTGCGCCTGCTTCCCAGAACGCTCTCTGACACGTTCTATACTAACCTAAAAACTGTTCTTTTGGCCGTGCTGGAGTCGGGAGTACCTCTGAGTAGTGCCTTTGAAGAGATGCTATATAAATTCCCGGATGAATGAATGAATGAACAAAAGACACTTTTTCTGTAAATAAAATAGGATTTTATGTGGAGAAGCCTATTTTATTAACAAAGGCTTATTTTATTTACAGAAACCTATTTCATTTTACCCTACTTTACCTCACCTTACCACACCCAACCTTACTCTACTACTCGGCTTACCTGTAGAGCATCGGGCCTGAGTCGTAGGTGCGTTCCCAGAGTGGCTACTGAGAGAGAAAGAGAGACAGACTGACAGAAAGACAGACAGAGATAGAGAAACAGAGAAACAGGGGCAGAGAATGAGAGAGACAGAGACAGACAACGACACACAGAGACACACAAGGACAGACAGAGACAGACAGACAGAGAGAGAGAGAATGAGACAGTGACAGAGACAGAGAAAGAGAGACAGAGAGACAGAGACAGACAGACAGTGACATAATTATAGCATCGAAGCTTTGCATCGCTGGCCTACACCTTGAGGACTTGGAGCAAATCCTCTTCTTTCATCTGATGCCTGTAATCATCCTTGTCAAAGAGCATCGGTATTTATAGCACCAGCAACAACAACAACAACCTCAGCATCATCAACATGTCGGCTACGACAACACTGATCATGTCATAATTGACCGTCAATTTATTCAAAGCTCTTGATTATCAAAAAGCCCAGAAACGTCAATCATTACATCCATGGTATACACACGAATGGGATCGCTTTCAACTACTCTGGATTCGAATCCATACACGCCCACGGTCCAATCTAACGTGAAATATAGGTCTTTCAGAGAAGTTTTAACGCCACTCATTCGCAGATTACGACCTAAAGCTCCTTTACCATATTCTTCATGACTAATGGTGTTTTTATGTCTTTCGGCACTCGGCACCGTGGTGCGTGAACAGAGCGTAACTACAATTTTTTACAGCGACGGTATAGCCATAACCTTATCATCTTCAAGAACTTTTATCGCTCGAGATCGTTCATCATCGCTGTGCCTTTTATTTAATTGTAATAACAAATCTATGAAATACAGGCCTGCCTAGTCTTTAATAGAGCGAGCATGTGGAGCACCACCAAGGCAGCTCTTTATGTCAGCGAATTAGAAGGTCAAAGACGCGTGATGAACGGGGTCGGATTTAAAAATGTGGTGGCCTTGGTCGGTAATTTAAAGAGAGACCGAGAGACAGAAAGACAGAGAGAGACAGAGAGACAGAGAGAGAGGGAGAGAGGGAAAGAGAGAGGGAGACAGGCAGACAAATACATAGAGAGATGCTATAGATCTATATACATCTCTTTCGTACATGGACCGACGGATTGACTTAATGACGAATGAAGTGAACACGAGACGTTATTGGACTGGATTTATTTCTTGTGGTTCTATATAATTCAGAAACTGTCGAAGCGTCTTGAAATAGTCGAAGCGAGCCGACGATACAAGTAATGACACAGAGAAGACAGAGAGAGACAGACAGACAGACAGAGAGAGACAGAGAGACAGACAGAGAGAAGAGACAGACAGAGAGACAGAGAGACAGACACAGAGATAGAGAAATAGACAGAGACATAGACAGAAACAGACACAGACACAGAGAGAGAGAGAGAGAGAGAGAGAGAGAGAGAGAGAGAGAGAGAGAGAGCAGTACCATGAAACCGGCAGATCTGACATGACACCGAAAGAGACTTACACACAGCCAGAGAAAGACGAAAGACGAAAGATGATAAGAAAAACGCTGAGTATAGAAAGAACAGTTTCGTGACGAAATAATGTAGAAAACCTCTCTCTGGCTATCTATTGCGTCTCGTGAGGGCGGGTTCAACCCCACGGCCGTCGGGCGGATTCCTTTCACTTCTTACCAGGATAGCGCTTCAGAAATCCCCCAGTCTACAACGACGGTAGACTATAGCCATAACCTTATCATCTTCAAGAACTTTTATCGCTCGAGATCGTTCATCATCGCTGTGCCTTTTATTTCATTGTAATAAAAATCTATGAAATACAGGCCTGCCTATAGTCTTTAATAGAGCGATGGTTTGGAGCACCACCAAGGCAGCTCTTTATGTCAGCGAATTAGAAGGTCAAAGACGCGTGATGAACGGGGTCGGATTTAAAAATGTGGTGGCCTTGGTCGGTAAAACTGTGGGGCCCCAAGACCTCCAATCCCACAGAATCACGACAAAAGGGACACATAAAACGTGCTATATTCGACGAATCAGCATTCGTCTATTATTAATTCGTGCCTTCTTTCTTTTTGTGCAATATCAGTAGGTTTTATAATTATCCAGTCTAGTGCCAAAGTATAAATGCATCTTTTACGGTTTAACAATATTAGAATGACTCGTGGTAAAAGAATATTACAATTGCAGGCCTACCACAAGAGGGTGTTTGCTCATTTTTACTATTAGACTTAACAAATAACAATAATGATAAAATATTGAATTTTTTCTTTCGCATGTGTGGGACCCTTAAAGTGTGGGGGGCCACTGCTCGGCCGAACATGTTGAACATGCTTTATTCCGCCTCTGGGAATGACGCCGTGATGATCGCCCTTGTCAAACGCCACGCTTACATCTGAGTGCGAGCAGCGTGACACGTTCTCAATCAGACGTCTTGACAAGTCCGTGGAGAGAGAGAGAGAGAGAGAGAGAGAGAGAGAGAGAGAGAGAGAGAGAGACAGACAGAGACAGACAGACAGACAGAGACAGAGACAGAGACAGAGACAGAGACAGAGACAGAGACAGAGACAGAGACAGAGACAGAGACAGAGACAGAGACAGAGACAGAGACAGAGACAGAGACAGAGACAGAGACAGAGACAGAGACAGAGACAGAGACAGAGAGAGAGACAGAGACAGACAGAGACAGAGATAGAGAGACAGACAGACAGACATGACAGAGAGAGAGAGAGAGTCTCCCGCAGAAAGTTGTTTCGAGATTTCGACACACTTGCGCCCCCTAGCCAACTCAGCTGTAATGAGTAAAAAGGAAGGACAATCAAGTTACCTCCTCGGTAATCCCTTCCTGAAACCAGACTGTCGCTTCAGCATGATGTCGTTTGCTTCTAAATAGTGTACCAAAAACTGAATAACAATTTCCTTAGTAGCCTAAGCTTAAAGCTTCGTTCTATAGAATGTAAGGTTCGAGATCAGCCGACAGTTAGTGATATCAAAGATCTCAGAGTCTTAGACTATAAGATCTTTGGCGATATTGTCCCGATCCACCACTCCCGTTCTTCAGTGTAGCGACTGTATGTAGAATATGATACTCCACAGTGATGTAACTTTATCATAGGTCTACATAGGCTACGTATTCATGTATATATATGGTCTATGCTGTTGGATTCTAAAGGTTATTGAAAAGTTACAGGTTAGCATAATCAAGTCGCAACTTTGCCTCACACAATTATGGTGACCAATCCCTCCTGCATACCTCCCCTTCCGTATTCCCTTCCTGCTCCCTTCCCTCTACCTCTACTCCACGCCTACGCAGTCAATTATCGTAGCTTGAACATGCATCAAACCAAACCAACGCCGTTGTGTCGTCTAAATATTTCAGTACGCGGTCAGAAAGGTAAGAAAGACGATTAGCGACACCCTCCCCTTTCTCCAGGGTTGGGACTGGCACTAACACAGCACAGGCAGAGCGGCGTGGCTGCATCAGAAATTGGTATGCATCTCCTGCTTCATTAGACGCGATTTTGACCACCAGATCTACCTCCGACGCTCGCAATACCTCGCGAGAAAAATGAAATGACGTCTTATGACGCATGCGCGATGACGCGTTTCCATGGCAACGTTTTCCGCGTGAAATGTATACGTCACCGCTTGGAAAACTAATCACGATTTTGCGGAAAGAGATTAAGCTCGGGTCGACTGACACATGCAGTTAGCCGTTTCTGACGGATTCGTGAATATTGGATAAGGCAAACGATCGTCTTTTGCCGAGAGGACATTACGAAGTGTCCATCCAAACGAGCGCAGTGTCGGTGATTGAATTCTTTTTATATATCTGTTGTTAGCCTCGACGAGTCGAAATCATGATGTCCCTTGGCTGTGAATACGAATTCGTGAAGAAACTCATGTAATCTCATGACTTCTTCAATCTTCTTGGGCGCCGTAGGGCATATTGAATGAATGACATTACAATCGATTACACGAGAAATTCAATGACATCAGCTAGAGAGAAAGATGGAGAGAGAGAGAGAGAGAGAGAGAGAGAGAGAGAGAGAGAGAGAGAGAGAGAGAGAGAGAGAGAGAGAGAGAGAGAGAAGAGAGATAGGTAAATCGAGAAATAGAAAGTATGAGAGGAGAAAGAAATCAGGACAAACAACGATAAAGGAAGAGGACCCTGTCATAATTCCACCGGCATTAGGGCAGTCTCGTGTGGGCTCTATACGAGTCCCATGTGGGAATATGGTTCAATGTATACGGGCTCCATGTGGAAAAAAGTGCATGGTAAGAGTGTGGAGAGTTTAATGAGAAAAAACACTCATGCATTTAAGTTGGCGTATATATACCTCCATCAATTCACCTACTCATGTTCCTTCCGATGCTCACAACTAACTGTCCAATGTCCATTCTTCCCATCTCGATCCTCATTATCTGTAATCCACCAACTGCAAAGCCTCAAAAGTCACATCTGCTAGAACCTCTCTCCTAACAAGCAGTGAGAACTGGACCCTATGGCTTCATCGTTACTGTGCGATGGTGCGTCAGTCCTTGTTCCCATCACCTGCAAAAATAATGACGGTTTTCTGTCAGACGCAACTTTGAAGAGTGCCACATTATTCAGGTCGTATATAGGTCAATACAATTTCTTATCTTCGTCAACCGAATGTCCTTAAGATCTTTGGTTAAACCTGATAGCATAAAAACTTTTCTGAGACTATTGTTTTCAAAGTATTAGCAGCAAATACTGAGACTGAGCTTTTGTTTTATGTACAAGATAATATGCTCAAGATTTATTTATATATATATATATATATATATATATATATATATGTATATATATATATATATATATATATATATATATACAAGATATATATCGAGGCAACGCAAGCTGGCAATTGTTAAATTGCACACGTTTCGGTGATGCGATTATTCGAAGACCCAGCAACAATTGTTCAACCGCAATATCTCCCTCACACTCACGAACACAATATATATGTATGTATGTATGTATGTATGTATGTATGTATGTATGTATGTATGTATGTATGTATGTATGTATGTATGTATGTATGTATGTATATGTATGTATGTATGTATGTATGTATGTATGTATGTATGTATGTATGTATGTGTATGTATGTATGTATGTATGTATGTCTGTCTGTCTGTCTGTCTGTCTGTCTGTATATAAAGGTAGCCTATGTGTGCATGTATGCCTTTCTGTGTATGTATGTGTGCGTGTCTGTATGCGTGTATGTATTTATATATGTATGTATTTATGTATTGTATATATACATGTATGTATGTATCTATGTATGTATGTATTTATGTATATATATGTACGTATTATACCACACAGCCATATACATAAATGTATAACACGTTCTGTGAGGATTGCACAGCTGCCGCGGAGATGGTTTTATCCACGAGCCTCTCGTCAGTCGGTTGCAACAGCGACTGTCTGTTTCACCCCATGGTTCCCGACTTATATAGTCTCATAGATCAACTCTGTACAAGTGGCCTAATCCCGATGTAACGAAGGGTCACATAGAACATCGCCTTGCCAACGGCAGCAGGATTGTCTCATTGGGCTAATACCAATTGATCAGGAGTCGCTACGCCTGCGGATATTTTCGCTATAAATAATGTACTGCTACATCCACAGGAAAACAAAGGAAAAGCCGACGGTAAGACAAATTACTGGACCCAGACTAATTGTCAACTGTTAGTCTTGGAGGATGGAGTACCTGCCTGTGAATTGGCTTGGTTCGCCAGATGGTCCCACACATTCTTACAGTGTTGTCTGGGAGTGGATTTCAAACATCGGTTGAATGAGTTACTGCAAATGAGTCTGGGCAAAACAAGGCCGCGCTGTCTGGTACCGGTAATTGACATGAACAAATACCTGGTCCAAGATTGGCATCTCTCTGTGAGATCATACTCACGAAAAACAACACAACAAACAAAGCCTCTAACGATATGGATGAAGCACCCATCGTATTCTGCTGTGTACTTTATAGAACCGGCGCATAACAAAGTCTATTATTCTCTGAGTTTTCGCTTTCTTGCAGAGTATATTTATGTAGTTAAGTCGTTCACATAATATTTACGAAAACAATGTCCCATACATCCACCCACGTAAAACCAACTACTGTCATTTTGCTGCACTAATCATATAGTAAGTAGGCCTCTGTCTAGCGGTACCTGTCTCTTTAGGAGTGCCCATTGAACCCTAAAACTGTTGTTATGTTGGTATATGGCCATTTATATATAGCGCCTTACAAGAAACTCACGATGGCGCTATAATAAACTATTGATGTAAGAAATTCTTATTCACTGTTCAAAATTAGCACATGCGTTTTATGTACAGGGTGGCCCAATAAAAAATGGAATTTAATATTTAAACAGCTGTAACTTTTGAAGCTATGCAAATTGTTTAGTGAAATTTTCGTAGATTGTTGAAAAATTATTCCTCTGTAAATGTTGACATTTTGGTATACGAATCTCAATTGGTTGCGGAGAAATTGCATTTATCCGGTGGGACATTTTTATTGGGCCACCCTGTATACATTCTGGCTAACAGTAAAATGTCTTATATCTTTGACGTTGATATGGAATTATAGGCCTACTATACATTTGTTAAGAGCCACTTGCATCAATCGATGGCTCTGAGCAGCTACAAGTGAAAGACTTGCTCAATGTCCCTATACACAGTAACCGTCTCAGAGGAGGAGGAGGCTCGAACCTGTATTCTCCGCGTTACAAAGCGACCCAGCTCTAACCAATCGGTTACCGTGTCCCACAAACATAAATAAAACTTACATGCAAGCGAGGTCCAATCTCATTTTCTCCAGTCAACTACAGACAGTTTAATTCTAATACCTGAATTTTACTTAACACTTCAAGTAGGCCTGCAGTTTGATAGTTTGAGGCAATGTGCAGCTGGATTTTCTGAATATTTTTGACACTGAACTATTGTCATGTAAATTTTCCGCTACTTCGTCCAAGACGATATCATTAGCTGGACGCAGACAGCAATTCCATTACAGCGATGTAATAGTATCTAGACAGACCTCATAACGGGAATGAGCAAAATAACATTGCAAGAGTTACGTTCGAATGGTTGCACTGATGTGTACACGTAAACAGGGCACTTTTGTGATCGGGAATTATGCACCTTATACATGTATATAAAATGCTGTGTTAAACCAACAAAATCTCCGCCACTGCCTATACTCTGGTAGCGCCAGTCCCAGCCCAGAGAAAGGAGGAGGGCAATGCTAATCATTTTTGTTATGACCAATCAACCTAACATGAAGTTGGTGTCTTGATATGAATGACAATGGATTTGTTAAGCCTACATTGTTTACTTGACTGACCTATCAGTAGTGAGATAACAGGAAGCCAGCGCAGTCCGTGTGTGAAAGTACATATCGTACTGTGTGATACTGCATATGGCTTCACAGCCAGAGATAAACTGTTTTTTGTATATTAAATAATGCAAGCAGTGAAAATGAAACCATAAAATCCTGCATCTGCTTAATCGTTCGGAGTAGCCATAAATAGCGATTGTATTTTGATCCAGGCAGTCAGGCAGGCAGACAGACAGTCAGACATACAGACAGACAAATACACAGACAGATATTCAGACAGACAGACATACAGACAGATCGACAGACATACAGACATACAGACACACAGACAGACAGACAGATCAACAGACAGACAGACAGACATACAGACATACAGACAGACACACAGACAGACAGACACACAGACACACAGACAGACAGACATATCAACAGACAGACAAACAGACAGATCGACAGACAGACAGACATCACCAGATGAGTAATTTGGCTGGTATGTCTAAATTACTGTGGTCGTATGTAGCGGAATCTGTGCATGCCTGTGTCACGCGCGATGGAAGACCAATCGAATTGATCGTGGTCTTGAGTAATCAAAATAGAATTAAACACCTGTGAGAAGTTTTCTTTAACAGGTGCTATATAAATATGCAGCCACTTTACTATAATACGGAATCAAACTGTACTTGGCAAAATGCAGCTCATTTTCATGAGGGTTATATAAAACTGCGCTATATCATGTGTCTTGATACATAGTTACATACATACAAATATATATTATATATGATGATGATGATAATGACGATGAATACGACAATTTCTACAGCGCCGTTACACGGCACACGCCGTTACAAGGGCGCTTTTGACACGATAAAAACTATATATATATATATATATATATATATATATATATATATATATATATATATACATACTTTAATGCATGCAAATCCATACATTTATACGTATGTATGTATGTTTAAATCTATCCATCCATCCATACATACGTCTTGCTATTTGGATGTCTCTTACTGTCTATTATTTTGTGTTATACCCTCTACTCTATCGTCGCAACTTGGCCCAGAGACTCTGAACATCCATGCCATCTTCAGCTGTCGACGGGAGTCCGTTGGTTGGTTCCAT
>JACEVL010000470.1:512500-567500 GCA_020284085.1 Aporrectodea caliginosa
GACACAAACGCAACTTTGGTACATTATGGAGCTGTAAATGGAGAGCTTAGGACTGTAGCGTTTTGTGTTACTTAGTGGCTCTTTAGAAAGCTGGAGTTTGCGATCTTACGATTACGATTATGATTACGAATTGTTTTCTTTAGGTAACCTGCTCGTCATCGTCGTCATCGCTTTTCACAGTAAGATGCGAACATTCGTCAATTTCTTTCTGGCCAACCTGGCTCTGGCAGATCTGAGCGTCGGAGTCTTCTGCGTTCTACCGAATCTATCTCTCTACATCTCGCCTCAATGGCTGATCGGAAGGGTAAGCCACACACACGTCACATATATAATAATCGACCGATTCTCCTTCATTAGACCGATGTAAATAAATGTCTCAGTTGTTGTTTTGCTTCTTTTGACCCCTTCTCTTTGATCTTCCATCATTAGGACTCTTTAATTAAATTTTTTAGTTAATTTATGGTTCTTTTCTAACTTCGAGTTCATAGATTATCCCGTGTGTGTGTATATATATAGTATAGTTACCCAATAATGTAACGCAGTTTACCAGTAACTGTACTGGCAGTCCAATGACTGTGAAATGCTAATGTGAATTTACGAAAAAAGTAACAGACGCAAACGAGTGTTTATAAACGTAATAAAACACACGACTAAGTCAGAGGCTGCACTGCAGTGCTCGTTAAGCCTGCCATTTATTCCGTATTAATTCATCCAGTGGTTCCCAGCCTTTTCCAGAGCAAGGCACCCTTACTAAAAGTCACTCACGGAACTCAATGCACCTAATTTAATTTTATTAGTCTTCCAGCAAGTCCTTTTTGCCTTAACGACGAGCGATGATTGGACGGAAATTCCTTGTGTTCAACCACCGCGCCGAGACTATTTTCTACACTACTTTACATTTTGGAAATAGTAATAGGCCTATGTCAGCATTCAATCAATCAATCAATGTTCGTTTATTCTATCAAGACAGGATGACATAGATGCATATTGTTTTCACTGGTAAATAAGGTCTCAGTAGTTTTAGCATTTTTACCCATCCTATCATCCAGCCCCCCTCCCACAAAGCAAGTTCACGGACCTTGAAAACACTGGCTGGGGAAATAGCCTGGGAAACGCTGGATAAATCCACTTAGCAATCAGCAGCTTTTGTCCAATTTAGTAAGTCAGACCGTTCACTACAAGTACATGACGGGATAAATGTACAAACTAACAGCACCAATCACCTTTGACGTGGCAGTGTCGTTAAAAAGTTTTCCAACTGAATAGAAACTAACAGTAACGAAACCAGTTTTTGAGTTTCAAAGGGCCTAGAGAGTTTGACACGTTGTAGTTACTTGGTGCTGGTTATATAAAAGTAAAGCTTAGAATGGTGATGGATGAATGGGAGGGAGTCAAGTGGCTCTATGAGGAGCAACAGTTGAGCTCGTTCCATTCAGTAGCAATACATGAAAACGATTGTTTGACTCAAGCATCGTAGCAGACACCAATCAGACAGGTAGTGAGTAAGTAAGAACTGGTGATCTGACATCGATTGATTGCTAAATTAGGTCTAATTATCAGTCTATTGCGCTGCGACTCGTAGGCCTACCCTATAAGCAAGTGTTGCTGCTGTCCTATTGCTTCGTCAACAATCGAAAATCGAAGACCGCGATTAAGACAATAAGCAAATTATTACGTGAACAAAGTCGCTAGCTTAGGAACTGGTTTCGACTTGAGGCGGTTCCTGGGACTAGATTGATAGACGCTCAGAAGAAAGATATGGCTTTTAAAGAACAATGTATATAAATTATGACGTGTGCGAAGTCGACGGGATAAGAAATAAGAAGAGAGAGAGAGAGAGAGAGAGAGAGAGAGAGAGAGACAATGGATGTGATAACTGTGTGCAAGACAACAAAGCAGTCTTTTAGAAGAGCAGTACAGAAATGAGATCTATACAGAGTGTAGCGCTTCTCAGGAGATTAGATTAAACTGGAATTCTCGACCAGAGTTTTTGTTGGTTGGAGGCGAACTATGATAAGAGAGAAATGTTAGAAAATCTCAGACTGAAGGCCGATATCTTGTCTGAGAAAAAACCTGCAAGAGAAGAGCGTTATTATTATTATTATTATTATTATTATTATTATTATTATTATTATTATTATTATTATTATTATTATTATTATTATTATTATTATTATTATTATTATTGTAATTATTATTATTATTGTAATTATTATAATTACGCTCCTCTTTTCCCTTCCTCATCCTCTTCATCTTCCACTTGTTCTTTACCATCCTCTCCTTCCTCCTCTTCTCTTCCACTCTTCCTTCTCCTACTTTCGGCTTCTTCTTTCTCTTATTGCTCTTCTTCCTCTGCTTCTTCTTCTTCCTCTTCGTCGTCGTCTTCTTCTTCTCTCGTCTGTTCGCTTAACAACCGGAGTTTCAGCGGCAGATGAACGCCATGCATGAAGGGATGCCAATCCATCGCCAGATAACCAGTCAACCGTCCAATGGAAACATCGCCCGTATATGCCTATTCACACACACACACACACACACACACACACACACACACACACACACACACACACACACACACACACACACACACACACACACACACACACACACACACACACACACACACACACACACACACACACACACACACACACACACACACACACACACACACACACACACACACACACATATACACACACACACATACAACACAAGACCACACATATGTCAGGCACATGTATATGTATAAACTGTTGACTATACATAGTACAGAGAGACAGACAGGGACAGAGACAGCACAGACAGAGTAGGACAGAGACAGAGAGTCAGAAAGATACAGACAGACAAACAGGAACAGAAAGAGAGACGAGACAGAGACAGACAGACAGAGAGATCCAGACAGACAGGACAGAGACAGACAGACAGACAGACACAGGCAGAGACAGAGAAAGAAAGACAGACAGAGAGACAGACAGAGACGACGTCTATAAACTCATCTGTAATGGAAAATGATCTGTACACGTGTATACGTGTATATATATATAATTATATATGTTATATATATTATATATATAATATATATGTATGTATGTACATGTAGTGAATGCGCCGATGGTCTATATAATAATGCTCCTCCTGCCGGACCATTACAACACAATTGCGTGTTCCGTCGTGGAGGATTTGGTTCGCTTCAAATCAATATATTGTATTTGGCTGAACGCTTATAGTAATGTCTGTTTCACCAGACACTGATTGAGCTAGGATTATACCGGCGCCACACGGACCCCGACCCGACCGACTGTCTCGCGATGTCAGTGTGACACGATAGATCATTGCTATAGAACATTCACCATGTCCCGTGCAACGATAATATTATTGTGACGGCGGTGGTGATGGCAGTGGTGATGGCAATGGTGGTTACGGTGGTGGTGATGGAGGTGATGGTAGTGGTGGTTGTGGTGGTTACGGTGGTGGTGATGGAGGTGATGGTAGTGGTGGTTGTGGTGGTTACGGTGGTGGTGATGGAGGTGATGGTAGTGGTGGTTGTGGTGGTTACGGTGGTGGTGATGGAGGTGATGGTAGTGGTGGTTGTGGTGGTTACGGTGGTGGTGATGGAGGTGATGGTAGTGGTGGTTGTGGTGGTTACGGTGGTGGTGATGGAGGTGATGGTAGTGGTGGTTGTGGTGGTTACGGTGGTGGTGATGGAGGTGATGGTAGTGGTGGTTGTGGTGGTTACGGTGGTGGTGATGGTGGTGATGGTAGTGGTGGTTGTGGTGGTTACGGTGGTGGTGATGGAGGTGATGGTAGTGGTGGTTGTGGTGGTTACGGTGGTGGTGATGGAGGTGATGGAGTGGTGTTGTGGTGGTTACGGTGGTGGTGATGGAGGTGATGGTAGTGGTGGTTGTGGTGGTTACGGTGGTGGTGATGGAGGTGATGGTAGTGGTGGTTGTGGTGGTTACGGTGGTGGTGATGGAGGTGATGGTAGTGGTGGTTGTGGTGGTTACGGTGATGGTGATGGAGGTGATGGTAGTGGTGGTTGTGGTGGGTATACGGTGATGGTGATGGAGGTGGGTATAGTAACGGTAATTAATACACTACGTCATTACATTGTCATTGTTTGATGTGCTTCTTGTTGTTGAATCTGATGATGATGACGACGACGATGGCAATAATGATGATGAAAATAATATTGACAACAACAACAACAACAATAATAATAACAGCAGCAGCAGTAGCAGTTGTGGGCCTAGTAAATTTAATGAATTCATGTGGCATAATTGCTCTGAATTTTTCTTTTTCTTCTTCCTTCTGTTCTTCGTCTTCCTCCTTCTCTTAATGTGAGTTCTCCATGGCCTTCCAAGTGCCTGAGCTGTATTAGACATTCTGCTCTGTATATGGTGGCTCTCAGAGGCGAAAATCTATACATAACTTTGTGGGGGGGACAGATTCTACGAGGGCCGTATTTTTGGGGTATGGGGGTTTGGGGACAGAACGGCTTAAGTTAAAACTTTGGGGTGGGGACAGTCCCCCTCTTTCCCCCCCTATGATTTACGCCACTGGTGGCACTTGCTAGAAGTGTGTAGGTCCCCATCCGATAGAGCAAGAACAAAAACGTATTTGCGTTACGCATTTCTTTTACGACCTCGACCGCTGAGGTTGATCCATGGTTCGTCGTGAAAGAAACTGACTTGTGTACGAAGCAGCTGATCATCCATGATGCAGACAAAATGTACGCACTCTATTATCTCCACATCCTCACGTAACTGTTGTTCTGTTGCTCGGTTGCCTTGTTGTCGTGCTTCTCGTTTGGCGTGAAGCCGACATCCGTCAAACGCATCCTATAGAGTCTCTGGGGAGATTGTTGTTTAGCAAGCTAATGGAAATTTAATGAGCAATCACTTCCTCTGTAAGTATTGTTGGAAAACAAGAAAAACTGTCGTGAACTAAATGTTCTTAGACTCAGCTATTGATAATGAATCAGAATCATGGAAATAATATGACTGTGGCCTTTCTCAGTAATTGAGTACAACTGTCTGCCTGCCAGAGACAACAAGTGCACTTTGACATCAACTAAATAGTTCATGTCTGCTAGCGTTCTATTCAGATTTTTTACTGCTACTACTACTACCACTGCCACTCCACAACTACTACTTCAACTACTTCCACAACTACAACTACTATTACTGCTACTGCTGCTGCTAATACTACTACTAGTACTACTGCTACTGCTGCTGCTAACCGCTACTGCTACTGCTACTGCTACTGTTACTGCTACTGCTACTGCTGCTGCTGCTGCTACTGCTACTACTACTACTACTGCCACTGCCACAACTACTACTTCAACTACTTCCACAACTACAACTACTATTACTGCTACTGCTGCTGCTAATACTACTACCGGTACTACTGCTGCTGCTACTGCTTCTGCTACTGCTACTGCTGCTGCTGCTACTGCTACTGCTACTGCTACTGCTACTACTACTACTACTACTACTACTACTACTACTACTACTACTACTACTACTACTACTACTACTACTACGACTACTACTACTACCACTACCACTACCACATCCACTACTACTAGTCTAATACTAATACCTATTACAACTGCTGCTACTACTACTGCTATTACTATTACTACTACCACTACCAAAACCACTGCAACTATTACTATTTTGTCCAAGGTATATATATGATCCTCATAAATGTTTACATTATGGGGTAGAAATATTATTTATGGAAGATCATTCATTATTATTATTTTTACCACAGATAAAGTGTAAGTTTTATCCCTCGGGATTTCGAAACTTATGAATGTTTAGCACTTTTCTGAGATGGATAGCCTTCGTTGATATCGTGCTCAGTGCCAAAGTCCTCTGAAAGGTAATTGCGATGGACGTCACAGAGAAATGTTGTTTATCTGTTATCTCCAGTCATCTGGGCAAGGCATTATTTTTTATTTCTGTATTTACTAAGCGTCAGAATTAAATGACAAAGTGTCAATCGATGGCGCTTAGCAACTAAGCGAATTTGTTGCTCAAGGTCCCTACACAGTAAACATTCAGGTGAGGCTCGAACTCGAAAAACTGCGCGTTAGGCTACATAGGGCATATAAATGACGTAAACATCAACGATAGCGCTAAGCAAATTTTTTAGTAAGAAAGTAAGTATATTTTTTAGCGACTTACTCGGTATTACTATAGGCTTTAACCGTTTCAACTAAGATTGGAAGTTGGAACCAGCGCACACTGTGTTGCCAAGCGAACGCTAAGCCAAATCAAGCTTAGGCCAGAAACTTAAGGATCTCGTAATTTTATCCAATTCAATATCTGTAGCTTAATGCGCCATATATCATTGTCCAGTGAAGTCTAATATAGAAAAACCCTAATAAAATGCAGCAAGTAATTTGCTCACTTTACGACGAGCTTGTACTAAAATGCATGGAAAACTAATCCAAGGCTATATATATCGTCGTTAAAAGGGAGGATTTTAATTGCTTTTCCACCGCATGCTGCCTCTCTGTGTCATAAGGGACTGGTGGTTTTCTGAATATTGATCTGATTACGGCTTCTTTATGATGCACCATCGAAAAGATGCCATGTTCATTAGACACTGGCTCTATAGAAGTTATTAACTGATTTGAGCCGAAATTATCTAGATGTTAGGAGCGTTCCTGGTATAAGTCTTGTCTTTGGCCGGAGTTCATTCGAAGTTGCTTGTCCAACCAGATCGGAATTCTGTCTACATATCTCGAGTATTCGCGATTCCATTACCGAAAAAAAATATCCGCTTTAAACTGAAAACTTGACTTGTGATTCATAATATTTCTTTAGACTTTTGTAACATGCACATTTCCTGACTCTAATTGTATTGTATTTATTGTATTATATTTAAAATTTAAACAGTAATATATATATCTATTGTACAGTAAAAGCGCCTATCACAGTACGACCTATGATGCAGTAATTGTAACTTCAATGTAGACTATTGCGTATGATGAAGCCCAAAATGCGGTTAGAGTTTATTAAAGTCTTAAGAGCAGCCTACGGGCAGATTACATTGTTCTACATTGTACTACATTGCAGCAGTCAGGTATAAATCGTGTTTTCATATTAAACGAATATATAATAATACAATTTCAATTGTAATGTATTGTACAGTAAAAAAGGCATCATGGCTGCAGTCAAGTCTAAATCGTGTGTGTTTTCTTGTTGTTCTTCATCTACAGGTCATGTGTAAGCTGTTCTATTTCGTCCAGAGCCTCAACTACACCTGCTCCATCATCATCCTGACGGTCATCTCCCTCGAGCGATACATGGCCATCAATTACCCGATGACCTGCAAGCGCTTCAGCCGCAGTCGCGTCCTTCGCTGTTGCGTCGTAGGCGGCGTCTGGCTGGCCAGCATCGCCTACTCGATGCCACTCCTCTTCATCTACAGCACCTTCCACGTTCCTCCGCCGAAGAACGCCGGTGCCAATGACGACGGTGACGTCTACTGCATCCGCCTGCTGCCTAGCAACAGTCGCATAACGACGATCTACGTCATGGTCGATCTGTTCCTCTTCTATCTGCTTCCGCTGCTGCTGATGCTCGTCGTCTATACTAAGATCGCTGTCGTGCTGTGGAGGTCGAGCGCCATCGAAGAGAACCTCAGCTGGACGAGGTGCTCCATCCACTTCGATCGAAGAACGAGGACCTCGAGAGGAAGCCTAAGGAACCCCTCGTCCTTTGCGAGAACGAACGAGACCTTCGAGAATGCCGTTCAGAATACCGGGAGGATCAGAGGATCTGGACAGACCATGTTCTTGACGGAACGGGACGTAAACTCTCGTAAGGTGTCGTATGCGTCGACAGGAAGTGAGCCTGCTCCCGTCGAAGGTTCCAGAAGGGCCATGACTCGCGCGAAGAGCGTCAGCAATCCCGAATTGCGTGAAGATATCGCAGCAATGAGGAGTGGCAACGACAAGGACAGCGCGTCCTCATGGATGGTTCCACGACCTCACTGCTCGCGAAACAGAATCACCATCGACGACGACCTCAAAACAGGCTCAAGGTCACCTGTTTTGGGATTCGCCGTCTCCACTCCACGACTAATGAAAGACTTTACTGGAACGAACGGCATTGAAGAGGGGCTCGGAGGCTCAAAAGAGACGGGTGGCCGCAGCGCCAGTCGGGGAGTGTCACGGCCTTCCCTCACCCTGTACACGACCAAGGACCAACAACATGGCAACCATAGCAGCGGCTCCTCCGCCAGACTCTCCGTTTCCACGTATATCCGTTCTTTCGGCAGCAGCGATGTGGACACGAAGCCCAACTCCTCCTCGTCCACGGGCGCAGGGGCCGCCTCAGAGCTCCTCCTGGTCCAGTCCAACCTCAACAACCACCACCACAACAACCAGCATCGTAAGTCGTCCACTCTCTGTCCGACGACGAACCTCAACAACCGCCTGTCCGTCTCGTCAGCCCGTCTATCAACCAGCAGCGTGGCCCAGTGTCGGTCCTCCTCGTCGCGGCACAAGAACCCTCTGCTCTACCGACGCAAGGTCATCCGCCTGCTCATCGTCATGGTCATAGCGTTCGGCATCTGCATGCTGCCTCACCACGTCCGGCTCCAGTGGCAGGAGTGGTCGGACGTCAGCGACTACACGCAGGAGCTGATGCTCATCCCGCCCTTCACGACCCTTCTCTTCTACATCAACAGCTGTCTCAACCCATTCCTCTACGCTCTCATCTCAAACAAGTTCCGCAAGTCGTTCAGGGAGCTGCGCTGCAGTCGACGAGGAGTGGCTCGAGGAGAGCGGTTCACTCTAGACACCGGTCGATAGTGATCCAATCGATGGCACGAACACGCGAGGACAGTGACCCGATGGAACTACGCATGTACAGATAGAGTGTTGGAATGATATGCGTTCATATAAGACAAAGATATGGCAGACACCAGATAGGATCACGTAGAACTAGACAATGAGCCATACATATAACAGCACGGTCTGTGTGCGCGTAGGCGTGTGTGTATATTATTTTTGTGTGTGTGTGTGTGTGTGTGTGTGTGTGTGTGTGTGTGTAGGTGTGTATGTGTGTGTATGTGTGTGTATGTAGGTGTGTGTGATTTGTGTGTGTGCGTGCGTGTTTGTGTGTGTTTGTAAACTCGAAACGTCAGGAAGCGAGGACAAAGCTCCTTAAGACTTATTTATATCACCGTGGTTGGTGGACTGGGAGTGTCTCTAAATATCCTCCTCGAAGGGGCGCTATATAAATTCATGAAATGAATGAATGAATGAAATTAGACGAACTTGTTACCCGGTGTGATATAGAAGAATACGAGATGTCTAAATTGTCTATTCCATGTGGAACACGACGAGGACACAAGGAACATGGTAGAAGGAAGAGACGGAGATGGTGATTAGACGGTTTTGCCAGTTGTAAATCGGTCTCGGAGTTTAAACCAAAGTCTGTAGATGAACTCCTCTAGCATTGAACCACAACAGGGAGTCTCTCATCTCGCGAAATTCAGCCCGTAAGTGGCTTAATGACTTAATCACATGCCCATAAGTGGCTTAATGGCT
This sequence comes from Aporrectodea caliginosa, assembly GCA_020284085.1. Classification (NCBI taxonomy): domain Eukaryota; kingdom Metazoa; phylum Annelida; class Clitellata; order Crassiclitellata; family Lumbricidae; genus Aporrectodea; species Aporrectodea caliginosa. The sequence continues at coordinate 522,075 of JACEVL010000470.1, forward strand.
TAATCGCATGCGCTTCATGTCTGCAGTGAATAATGTCAATTCAATATTCATGGACCAATTGATTCTACGATCGTAATCGTAAGAACTTCTAAAGCGCTACTCGAGAGCCAAGCGCAGGGCACCAGCTTATTCACGAGCGATGACGGTTGCCTTCTGACCTGTTGGCCTTTCGTTAAAGCGTTGATCTCTCGCTTCTGCTCAACGGAATTTCATCCCAGTTAGAAAGTAGTGAGTGACCCTTCACGCCAACTGAGCCTAAGAAAGGCTACATTACTTCATCTTGCCTTAAGTGTACAACATCCCTTACGAAGTTACAAGACCAAAACTGGCTTAATGCTAAACATGCTTTTCAGTACAATGAGTTGTAACTATATAAGATTATGTATACATTCACGATGGAACCATAATATCAAGGGGTGAAATTAAATGTAGCGCAATGAGACTTAACAGAAAGGGACTGAATTCAATTATGTAATCGTAATCGTGAACTCCAGACTTCTAAAGCGCCACTCGAACGCCAAGCGCAGGGCACCAGCCTATTCAAGAGCGCTGTGTCCAGTCAGGGGGCTTTTCCAAAGAGTAGTCAAAGTGAGGTCTTAGTTACGATTTTGTGCGGCGTTGGGAAAGAGTTTTTGGAGCGCAGGTTAGGGTTAGGTCAACACGCTGGTTCTCCGTAACAGAATACAGTACTGTTGCTCATTCAATACTAGCTACCTCAAAGCCAAACTGATCAAATACTGTCATGGGATTCTGCAACCGCGTGGTTAGGCTAGAGCAAAACTCTGCGCACGCTGTTAGGATCCGTTTAAATTAGGGAACACTGGACAGAGCGCAATTTGAATGATGGACCATCAGAGTGAGTCAGGCGACTTGAGTGCAACTGCCTCCGCATGAGAGCTAAAATAAAACTTCATCTTCATCGGGAACACTCTAACTGCTAACATGGGCTCCCGTACATTATTGTGCAGAGGGAGCACAGCGTTGAAACTGGGACTTTACCACGCTCTGATGCGACTTAAAAGTGTTCGGATGCTAAATCCAGGAAGGGGCAATTCCACCACTCCCTTCTTGCTCATATGAGCATGCAGGCGCCCATGGCTTCGCGTTTCGTATCAAAAATACCTTTCGCCTTTCACTGAAAATAGCATGTTATTATGATCGAGACTGCAAACAAACATGGTGTTCAGTTTCCTTACAACGTGTTGACAATCTGTAAAACAATATCCACCTACACACGTCGCTAAGATCTGCTCGCGTGCATCTTCGGTCGATAGCGATGACATGTTGTTGACCCCTGGGGTGATGCAGGAATAGCTGTCGTTTTATTGAAGCATCTCTCTCTACAATAAAAGACAGCTCTCTGTTCAGCTCTCTCTCCCTCCCTCCTCCCTCCCTCCGTCCGTCCGTCCGTCCCTCCCTCCCACCATCCCTGTCTGTCTCAGTCTGTGTCTCTGTCTCTGTCTGTGTCTCTGTCTGTGTCTCTTTCTGTCTCTCTCTGTCTCTGTCTCTGTCTCTGTCTCTGTCACTGTCTGTCTGTCTGTCTGTCTCTCTCTCTCTCTCTCTCTCTCTCTCTCTCTCTCTCTCTCTCTCTCTCTCTCTCTCTCTCTCTCTCTCTCTCTCTCTCTCTCTCTCTCTCTCTCTTTTCTCTCTCTCTCTCTCAATCTCCATGCTTTGTTTTTCTCTCTTTCTCTATCCTGAACAACAGCTCTCTCTCTCTCCCCTCTCTCTGCCTCTCTCTGTCTCTGTCTCTATCTATATCCATGTCTCTCTACACTGACGGACAGCTTCAAATAAGTATCCGACACCAGGCTTTGCAATGTCTTCTTCCGCAGATTCCTGTCAAAGTGGAAGAACACGAGTCTCAACGCTGCCAAGACGAGGACCATTATTAAACCAGAAGCAGCTGACCTTTCGAATCGCCGACTGCGGCTGCTGCAAACGGACAGGCCGATGCATGGATGAGATCCAATTACCATAGAAACGCATCTACCTGATTGTAATTTGATGCTCATTTATGTAGCGTCTTTTCTTTCGCGGTTGGTGCCCCGTGAGAGAGACGGAACCCGCTGTAGACCTGAGACCTTCCTTTGCAGTTCTTGTCTCCATAATAGGATGTGCGCTCGCCGACGATGCATGCATGAATAAACGGAGAATGTGCCAAGTTTTGCTTCTCGCTGCAGCGCTAATTAGGATGCGGTGTTGGATGTGCAGTATACTTGTTAGTAGACGGAAGAGAGAGAGAGAGAGAGAGAGAGAGAGAGAGAGAGAGAGAGAGAGAGAGAGAGAGAGAGAGAGAGAGAGAGAGAGAGAGAGAGAGAGAGAGAGAGAGAGAGAGAGAGAGAGAGAGAGAGCCGATTCGAAAGGTCAGCGGCTTTCTTAGGACCCCATAGTAAAGTCTACATTTCACACCCAAACTGCACATAAATCTAACCCCCAGTTATTTTTTTCACAATTCTCATACTGTGTACATATATATATATATATATATATATATATACTTATTATATAAGGCCATTGATGTATATGGATCTATATACTTATATATATATGGCTATTTTCCTCCATGAACCTCCACAGTGTGTCTATTTAGGGCCTATGTACTGTTCCTGAAATGTATCCAAATCGTGTGCTCTCAATCCCATTTCCTATAATCTCTTGCAATGCGACTGCAATCAAGGAAATGGATTGCTCCATTTGTGTCGATGCTTTTCTTAGACTTTTATATAGCGCAATTACACGTCACCCGCGGCTGCTGCAGCAGATACAGTCAACATCTGCGATGACATCGCAAACGTTTAGAGAAACTCGTTTCTTGTATGCGTTCGATGGATGGATGTCATGTGTTGTTTTGGCAGCGACGCCATTATTGACTTGCATTGGTCCGGTATACATGGGCCTATATATATATATATATATATATATATATATATATATATAATATATATATATATAGTATTTACTTTCTCTGGAAATCACATAAATTTGCTGTATACCGCTATAAGCTCGACGTGTTCAGAGTAAATTATTCTGAAATTTACAGTATACAGTACCGGTACGTGGAAATCAATCTTGAGCACGCAATACCTGCGATTGTTGTCGAATCCTTGTTTCAGCTGCCTGCAGTTGCAATATTATCTTAATCAGACGATGCAGGCTAATGTTCCATTTGCCTTCTGAAACAAGGCGACGTCGACCTACATCGAATCCTCTACAGCAGCAAATCACTCCGACAAAGCAGCAGCTATAACGTGAGACGTACTTGACCTGGTCACATGGATTTCCATTAAGATCGCCTTCATTGTAAGATGGACACGATCAGCATTAATGCAATGCAGCAGAACGGGTGGTAGGCTTTGGCTAATACAGAGATATAGCTAAATCGTTGGCAGCAAATGTACCTCAGCGTAGATTTAGGATTCTATAGGTCACGTTGGCCGATTGGTTAGAGGGCTGGACTGGTAATACGGAGAGTGAGTATTCGAGTCTCTTCTTAGACGTTTACTGTATAGGGACCTTGAGCATTGCAAGTCCGTAACTGACAACTGCTCAGCGTCACCGAGCCTGGTCATTAGACAGTGAGGCTTAATAAAAATTTAATACGTAATAATGGTAGTGGAATTTGGTTCACAGAATTGCTTATGGGGATCTAAGTTAGGCTCTGCTGTCTTTTATGAAAAGCGGATACTTTGGACTAACTTAAAATACAACACAATTAACTCAATATAGGCCTACAATGCCATTCCATTAGTCCGTAGAATACATTGGGCTGCAAGCCTGCAACAGCGAAGGAACGTTTCAAGTAGTCACCTTTAAGAGGTTGATGGATGAGCTCTAAACAAAGCTGATTCACTTATAATATATATGTCACATCCCGTACACCATTCTAGATAAGCTAAACATAATATCCTAATTCCTAAATATTGTTCCAATGGTAGCCTACTGCATATATATATATATATATATATATATATATATATATATACACACACACACACACACACACACACACACATATACATATATATAATGTATGAATGAGACAATCGGTGGACATTCTGGAGACGTTACAGCTTACATCTAAGACTCTATTGATTTCGTTGTGCTCAGAACGGGCGCCGTCCTTCTGCGTTTTATCCTCACGAGTCTAATCCGGCTGTCGGACCTTTTTTCAGCATCCATAGCAACGCCTTAAAACATCGCTGACGACGTCGTGCGTCGATAGGTGGCGTCTCTGCATGGAGATGACACAACTCCAGACAAATGTCTAAGGGACAACGACCTCTGCGCCGTCTGGTGATAGCCGTCCATTTATATACCGCCATTGCTTAGAATAGTTTCTCAGTCAACCATTTAAATCAGTTGAAGGTCCACCGTATGTATACAGGCCTATTACAGGGGTTGACATGCATCGGCATTGTCTCTGTCTGTCTGTCTCCCTCTCTCTGTCTCTGTCACTCTGTCTGTCTCTCTCGTTCTCTCGGAGATATTCATGCAGACGTAATGTGCTTTTGCAGCGGTGCAGATATATTTGTATCAGATACTACATGTATTATATGGCCTTAAACTATCGCATAAGTAAATCACAGCAACTGTTTCCAGTGGCGTCTATATCGAATGGGGATTTGGTTGGGGAACGATCACCAACGGTTGCCAGAAGTGGGGGTGGGTGGGGGTGGGAGGTGACGTTTTGGACATAAACTGATTTACAGGTCTGCATGACTTCTGAGTGTCTTATATATGAGTCGGCCGAGAGTGGGGAGGTGTTCTCCCATTCTAGGTATACGGGGGTGGAGGGGATAGATGCCACTGACTAATTCAGTAGACTTTGTTTACGTACTCCGTATATATACATGTACATTAGTTACATTTATATGAGTCGGACATAATGAACATATATATACATATATATAACCTCTCTTCCTGTCTCAAGGGAAGGAATCTATATATAGGAATGGAAACTAGTGCAAATAAGTGTTTATCCGGTATGTTTCCCTACCCACAGATGTCGCCTCGTTTCAATTTGAACACCAGATAATAACTATGATGCTTTATTCTAAAAGGCGCTGTTTTACTCCGCAAAAAATAGTTATTCGTCGCTTTCTCGACACGAATGTGATATAAGAGGAACGCATTTTATATGTACACATGACGCGATGCTTTCCTGTCCGCCAGAAGGCTGCGCTCCAACTCGTCACACGAAATCAAATAAGGACTTCCAATCATGTCTTTTATTTATCCTATAAGTTTCTAGGATTGCAAGTAGTCCGGTCTGTTGCCGCGAATCGCAGGATAGGCCTATAATTATTGGCAGTATTGCGTATAGAGTTGATAGGTGACGCTAATTAAGCTGGACATCTGTTTCTGTTGGGTAGGCCTTTTGTATCCTGGACCATCGAACTATTCTTGCAATTCATGAACTGATGATGAGAAGAAGCGAGTTTATGCTTTTGGAGTGTGATTTTTCTCTGAACCAACCATCGTAATCGTAATCTCCAAACTTCTAAAGCGCCAGTTGAAGGCCAAGTGCAGGGCACCAGCTTATTCACGAGCGCTGCATCGATTCACGTCGTGTGCATTACGATAATGGCGCTATAGAAGTCGCCATATTAGATTAGATTAGATTAGATTAGATTAGATTAGATTACGGAGAGATATAGAGGTCCTACTACTTTCCCCCCAATTCAAGAGCGTATTAAGCTATTATTCTTCCTGATCCAAGAGTATATTAAGCTATAGGCCAATACTGTCTGGGTGAAGGTGACTACATCCTATATATTATCAGACTCCATTATGTCAACAGGTGTTCTTGATGCCTCTTTTGTTCGGACTTTCTACAGATGAAAACGACTGAATGTCAGTGTGTCGCGCGCACACTCGCCCCCGTTTCTTTAGACACTGAGACGCTGCAGCAATATATCCGAGCGTCGTGCGTTCGCTGTTTTTGTCGAGTCTTTATTGTTCCATTTCGTTTTCGGATAATCTTCCTCTGCACTCTTGTGCTAATATGACGAACGAGCGACAGACAGACGGATAGACAGACATATAGTATAGACAGACAGACAGACTTTGAGAGAGACAGAGAGACAGAGAGAGGGAAACAGAGAGAGAGAGAGAAAGAGAGACAGACACTGAGAGACAGACAGACGGGCAGGCAGACAGACTGAGACTGAGACAGACAGAGAGACAGAGATAGATAGACAGAGTGAGAGAGAGAGAGAGAGAGAGAGAGAGAGAGAGAGAGAGAGAGAGAGAGAGAGAGAGAGAGAGAGAGAGAGAGAGAGACAGCAGACAGACAGTGAGGGAGTATTTTACGATCGATCGATGGCTAGTCATCTTGTCGCCGACACAACACACATTATACTGAAGGTGAAGTGCTAATAAAACAGCGTTGGATCGTGACATTGAAATAAACCCAGGAGCTACAACACCCGGAAAATGCTCAGCAGTTCACGTATAGGGTTCGTTACTGATCTTTCAGCCATTAGAACTCTGACTTCTGTGGTCCTATAATGCAGGCTACACTGTTGCCACGGGTACTATCACAACAGTGTTAATCCGAATTGAAAACTGCGAAATAATTCACAATAAGTGGGAGAATAATTGGGGAAAAAATTTAAATAAGTAATATATTCTTTATTATACCCGCTGCCAGACTGCACTCTGTGGTGTACATACATCTTAAATAGCAATAAATTGAAGCCATTACATCACATTTCTGTAAGTTATCTATCGATTTGTGTAGGCTAAATTAAATAAATGCAGCCGAATAGGCCTACGTTATACGGCCTATATGCATATAGTTATGCAGGGGCGGCTCAGCCCCCCCCCCAAAAAAGTGGGAAATCACTGCAAATCACAAGGAAGAGGGGACAAAATGGAAGGTTTTGGAGCTTTAGCCCCAAACCTGAAATCCTGGCGCCGGCACTGTAGTTATGTCGTGTGGTAACTGGTAAGGATACTAAAACAACCTTAGTGGGACTTTATGAAATTATTAACTGTGTCATTATGCTAGCCTATCCTGCGCAGGTCAACCACGCGCATGTTCGGCAAAATGTTCCTTCGGAGAATTCTGTGTTAAATAAAATGTAAACGTAGGTCCCCTGCACGCTTTTCTACACCGCCCGTGTTTGGTCGCAACCCTGCTGCTTTTTCAATGAATTGATCGGGTGAGATCCTTTACCACCGCTACCCATTTGAATAGATACCACGACATTTAAGGTAACCGTGTACGGACCGTGCTGGTCCGAGATTAAAATCTCTTAAATAAGCCAGCATACCGGCAACCGCACGTCGAGACGCATGGGACGTAAGCTGTAACTAATGTAGCTAATGCAGCGCTGCATTATATCCCCACTGCACTGAAGCCGGAGTTCTAATGGCTGAAATATCAGTGTTACTCCCTCTTCTCCTTCCTCTCTGCTACTGCTCGTTTCTCTCCCTATATATATATATTCTCTGTTTGTACCTTTCCCAGCCTTGAATCTCACGATCTCGTTAGCTACGAACCATGAAAGCAATGACCAAATATGTTCTAACAGTAGTCGCCAGATAGCGCTGCTGACGGACGACACGCACGTACGCGAGTCTAATCGTATTTTCACATAGGCAAGATACTTGCTATATTTTGTATGACAACTCACAACTGTGTCATTAGTTTATGGAATTATATAATTTTATAAGCACTACATGTACAATCGATCACTATAGGCCCCAGGCGCGTAGCGAGACTTAAATTCAAGAGGAGGCAACTTCACAGACCATTGGCAAAATCCTGGTCTTTGGGGGTCATTGGTCAATAGAAGTTCCAGTATAGGCTATAAAAAAGCAAGAGGAGGCAACTGCCTCCTCGTGCCTCCATGTAGCTACGCCTATGATAGGCCCTATGCCTATTATAAGCCATGTAACTTATTTTGTATGTCTTTATTTCACACAGATCGATAACTTACATCATTGTTGTGAAATGTAGGCTATTGATACCACTTTGTGTGTCTCTGATCTTTTGAAAGCAGTCATCAAAGAAAAGCTCTTTAATTGTTTTCGCCCTGCATTGCAACAGAGGCTGCCACGATAGTGCAGCCCAATGTTAACATCACATTCTACGCAACTGTTAGGGTTAATGGTTGATTTAATTGACTTACTGACACAGATTCCTGTTTCAGTAATGGGTCTCACCGAGACCTGGCTATAGTTCTACTAGAATCACTGACCACGCAGCCATCCTTATTGATAATACTTCTACTAATGCTTGGTCAAACATTGTTGATACCAAGATTATCACATCTGCATGATATGTATGATCACTTACCTGCCCTAACCTGTTTTGATCTATAGGTGAGAAGTTGCACGAACTCCGATTATGAGGACAATATAGTTATCAGTGAAGAATTTACCAGCCTCACTTCAATTATCAAACATCCAACAAGAGGATTAACTTTCTTGATCGTCTCGTCGCCTCTCTACCAATTCATGCCAACATCAGACATCAGCTCTGTTACTTTTATTTTTGCTCTTAAATTTAATCTCTCATGTTGCCATTTCTGCCTTTTTGTCGGATTGTTTTCTTGTAGCCTACTGTGGTTACAATAAAAGGATTGATTGATTAATGGATTGAATGGCTTCTGAGGCTCCTATATATAGGCCTATAGTCGATGGAAAGCACGCACAATCAGAGCCGCCAATCTGAGATAATTCCAGACCACTGAACGTTGACCGACAGAGCATCACGCAGGCAGAACGACACACACACACACCTACATACCCACCCACCCACATAAAGATAGACAGATAGAGCCCATCAAGCATAAATACATACATACATACATGCATGCATAAATACATACATACATACATGCATGCATAAATGCATACATACATCCATTACATATAGGGCCTATATGTAATGGATTAGCGGACTACCATAAAGCAGCGGCGCTCTTTTTCTGTCGCTGGCCCTACGACCTGGAATGGGCTCCCTGTTGCACTCCGCCTAGTGCCTAGGGGTCACACCACTACCTTCTTTGTAAACCTCAAGACTGTATTGTTTAGCCGTGGTTGGACTGGGAGCGCTTCTGAGTAGATTACCTTGAAGGGGCGCTATATAAATTCTCCTTAATAATAATAATAATAATAATAATAATAATATATATATATAAGGGCCGATTAACAGCAAAGGCCTCGCTTTCATCTCAGACATGGGCCGCCACCTCACAGGTCACGAGCGAACCCCGTGAGTCCAGTTTCTTGTTTCAGCGTTATTATTATTATTTCATTTCCAGGCATTGCATAGCTAATTTTAAAATGATTTCAGATCTACATGTATGCGGCAATGCAGTTGGGAGACGTCCATGATCCATCTCTGCTCAGTGTTACGTGGCACTTCTACCAAATTTAATTATACTGATCTATATAATGCACTTATAACTGCGACGAAAACGCCATCTTCTGAATGAAAACAAAGTAATTTCTTCGCATTTGGCCAGGGAGAGACGCAATGGCCCCAATGGGGTTGGCACACACACAGGCGTCTCTGGGCTATTTGTTGTCTATCTGGCAAATGAGGGAAATGGAAAAGGGAGAGGCAGTGTAGAGAGGGGAGCAATAAGGGAATATTTTTCCCAGAAGGAATACTTTGCCGAACTAGCCCACATAATTATGCTGTGCTTTGGCCAGGCTAGTTCATTCATTCATTTATGTAACGCCTCTCATAAATAAGTACTCATGTAATGTAATGGAAATCTTCTAAAATTCTCAGCGCCCACAAAAAGCCACTTCAGGGAGACCAGTTAATCGCCAGCGCAAGATCAAATCAAGTCCTCAATAGCCAGGGTAGTTCGTTCCGATGCCAGGTCAAAATCCGGGGAGGTCAGTTGAGAGGCACTCCGAGCCCAACCTGGACGGAAAAGAACATCTAAATTTTAAATCAACACATGTCCTTAATTTTCAGACGATTTCTAACTCGTCATATTTTATGGAAGATAAAACACAATATCAAAAATTTTAAAACGTCTGAAAAGAAACGATATTGAGTCCTGACTGACTTCCGAGGAAAGCAGTAGGCCTAACAATAAAACAGATACTCTCAATTTAATGTATTGTAAAGAAGACAATTCACCCTAAAAAACATCAGATTAAAAGTAATCCATTTACCTCCACCTTTCACAATGATTACATGAGTTCAAACATAACTATAGGCCTACAGGTTAAATCCACCAAAGATAGTATTCACCAAACGACCATTGCAGATGATGTGCAGGTCAAAGCATCTCAAACTTTTCAGCAGCTTACACAATAACGACGTAGGCCTAATTCTACAAGTCAGATGTCATATTTTTTGCTGTTTACTACTACTACTCTTTTGTAATTGAAATTGTAATAACGACAATTTATAAAGCATCGTTGGAAAAGCTTGGATCTATTGATATTCCGGATCATATTTTCAATTGGCTTTCAAACTATTTTCATGACCGCAAGCATATCACCAAGTTTCAAGGAGAAGTCTCGTCAATTGCATCCATAAATGCTAGTGTTGTTCAAGGATCTGGGGTTGGACCTGGATCCTACGTAGTTGGGTCGGCTGACCTTCATCCCAAAAACAGATTTAATATTCTTGTTAAATATGCTGATGATACCTATTTATTAGTAGGATCATCTAATATTGGAACAGCTGCCGAAGAATATGACCATGTGGCATCCTGGGCAAAAACCAATAATTTGAAGTTAAATCCATCTAAGACTCGTGAAATAATTTTCTCAAAAAGGGGTTTCAAAACATCATCTATACCTATTGTCATCCAAGGTGCTGAAAGGGTTGACACAATTAGAGTGCTAGGGATTACCCTAAGTTCTGACATGCGCATGACAAAGCATACTGAAAAAGTCCTTGCCTCAAGTTCCACTTCTCTATACGCCCTCCGTGTTTTGAGAGATCATGGCATGTCTACTTACGCATTGCATGATGTTGCTATGGCAACCACTGTTGCACACCTAATGTATGCCTCCCCTGCCTGGTGGGGGTATGCCAGTGAGACTGATAGGAATAAATTACAGAGTATGCTAAATAGGATAAAACGTAGAGGCTTCCTCTTATCTACTACCCCTAGCGTTGTAGATATGTCCCAAGCTGCTGATTCTGGCTTATTTCGGGCTATTTGTGGGGAATCATGTCATGTTCTCCGAGGAATTTTTCCCGCCTACACAGCAAATCAAATATAACTTACGACCCAGAATTCATAATTTTAATCTCCCAATCAATGATAAATGTAATTACATACCAAGAATCTTGTTTAAAGATACATATTAATTGTAATTGTATTATAATTATTTAAGTTGTATCTGTTTTGAATTATTATCTTTAGCCTGACTCTATTAGCTAATTGTGTTACTTGTAACCTGTTGCGTTTTGTCAACTGGATTATTTTGAAATTAAACGAATATGATGATGAGTAGCAAGCTACTTTCAGATGCTTTACAAAAGTGGCTACTGTCAGGGAAAATACTAGGATTAATGCTCAAAGTAACCTAGCCTAACAAGTGCATTTTAAACTGGTTTTTTTTTATATCAGAAAGTTATAATAGTCCCAGGCTAAATCAAATAGAAATTGTATTTTGGCGATAGCAGCAATTTCTTACCCATTTATATAGGCCTATTTATTAAATTATAGAATTTTTATTTTACACAACTGTAAATAAGCTTTAGTTGTCTTTACATGCTTTGGAATTACGTACACGAATTTCCCGTATCCAACAGTTAACATCCTACAGAACATACACAATTTAATACCCTATAAACACACAGCTACAGCCAACATGTATTACACAGTGTTCCAGAAAACCATATAATTATGCCAAATTATATTATGTACCGGTATATATATATATATATATAATATATATATATATATATATATATATATATATGCGCCTACAAACAATCTACAGCTCTTGTTTCAAAGGTCAAAATATTATCGGCCCTACATTTCCCTACAGTCTTCGTCCTTGAAATTCACTGTAGGGTCAACATGTATTTCTGTTTCTTAGAAATGTACAGCAAATATTTTGGCAAAGAAAAGTATGTCCCATTGCAGAGGAGTTTGTTCGATTTAATCACGTGACTTCAACCTTGGTCACGTGACTTGGACCTGGGTCACGTGACTTAGACCGTGATCACGTGACTTCGATTTGGTTGGTCACGTGACTTCGGCTGTGGTCACGTGACTTCATCCGTGATCACGTGACTTCGATTTGGTCACGTGACTTCAACCGTGGTCACGTGACTTCAACCGTGGTCACGTGACTTCCATTTGGTCACGTGACTTAGACCGCTATCACGTGACTTCCATTTGGTCACGTGACTTAGACCGTGATCACGTGACTTCGATTTGGTCACGTGACTTAATAGTGATCACGTGACTACAACCTTGGTCACGTGACTTCGATTTGGTCACGTGACTACAACCTTGGTCACGTGACTTAGACCTTGGTCACGTGACTTCGATTTGGTCACGTGACTTCAACAGTGGTCACGTGACTTAAACCGTAGTCACGTGACTTCAATTTGGTCACGTGACTTAATCGTGATCACGTGACTTACACCGTGGTCACGTGACTTCAATTTGGTCACGTGACTTAGACCGCGATCACGTGACTTCCATTTGGTCACGTGACTTCAACCGTGATCACGTGACTTCGATTTGGTCACGTGACTTAATCCCGATCACGTGACTTCAACCTTGGTCACGTGGTCCACGACGGTCATGTGACTTGGGCTTTGGCTACCCGACGGCGACTGCGGTGATAATAATTTTGACTCCTTAGGGATTACACTTAACCAGGGTCAAAATAACAGAATTGGATGATACATAGGCGTTCCAGATGTTATTAACTGTGGAGAGCATTTATTTTTGCCTCCTAGGGATTATTCTTATATCGTGTAATACAATTGCCTACACTGTCACCAGGGATGGGCAGTAATAGAAATTACTTGAAATTGGGCAATTTGTAATTTAATTACGTTTCCCATGAATTTTGTAATTTGAAATTTACCCATATCACGTTCCAAAGTAATTTGTAATTCAATTACATTTTCCCAGTAATTTGCCCATCCTCGACGGTCAGTGTCACCGATGTAAATATTTTAGGTATGGACAGAGACGTATATGGACATAATTATACTCTGATTAGACCAATTTCATTTTGTCGCTCTAAGAAAGTCTCACTAGTATCTATTTGTATTTATGCTCCTTCACAATGTACCTGATAGCGGTGTGTCTATCAGTTTGTGTTAACAATAAACCAATAATAAATCAATCATAGTAGCAAAATAAGAAAAACAGGGATACAGCATTCTCAGAACAGTAGACCTGCCTGCACAATAGCCTACTAAGTAAAAAGCTAACAGTTTCCTTAATACAAATTACACTATGTGCATATGAGATCACACACAAAATGTACAATGGTTTTCCATAAAATTGGCTTCTTCGAGCAATCCTTGATGGTTCCTGTGTAAAATGCAGAATATCTTCAACACTGGAAAGTGGCTGACCCTGAAGATCTTGCACATCGCATTGCTTTAGGTGTCGTTCAGCGTGCTCAGTTCACTGTTACTGAAGTTCACAGCCTCCATTCCGTACATGAAGAATGGTTTGCAGTGGGCACTAACAAGATGCAGCTAATACTGCACATTGAATTTGCAGCATAATGCTATAGAAAAGGTTGAAACATGTTTAGAACTAGACTGTCATTTCTTGCAAACTAACTTTAAAATGGTTTGGCAGAAACAAGAATACACCAAAATATTCAAGTTTTTCGACATAGTTAATTTGAACACTATTTACACCAATCATTTTACATGCAGTACGAAAAGAAGCGCCAATCCTCATTAGGCCTACATGAGATTTACTGACATTTAATTTCATGCCAATACTCTAATTCTTCAACACAAATGGAGCTTGTAGGTCACAGAGAGACGCCGACATAATAATGATAATAAAAATAAATATGAATAATAATAATATGACTTGTAATGACTGAATGGAACTCCTTCGTTTTTCAGGTTGATGTCTGCCCCTGTCGACAGTAGTTCTTCTTCTATCACAGGCAGCTGACCAAAAATGGCGGCTCAATGAAGAAATCTGTCGTCATTCTGTCAACAAAAGAAACTCAGCATCAGCATCTACATCACCAGTGAATTCGCAGTCATCGTTATAGGAATCATTGTCATCAACAGCAACAACATATTGGTCATGATCATCATCATGATGTTTGTCGTCGTCCCTTTTGTCATCATCATTATCATCGTAATCAACACAGTATACCCGTTCTGTCTGTCTGTGCCTGTCCGTCTCTATCCATCTATTTCTTTATCTCTATATCTTTCTTTATCTCTATATCTATTTCTTTCTGTTCATAATGTCAGTTAGTATATTATATATATATATACACACACGTCATGTACGTAGAATAGACTTCTACGTATACATGTATGTATGTATATTCGTTTATTTAAGAAAACAACAGCTGTAGGTTAACAATAACAGTTGTAGGTTAACAATAACAGTTGACAGTATGGCTACTTATGGATGGGTTAATTAGTACATGTTTTTATATAACATTCTAGGGCTTCAAATTTAAACCGTTAATGAAATCAAGCCTATACATGTATAGGTTCCATTCAACATCAACTTTGTAACGAAATGAGTCTTTAAACATATGAACACATATTGTAAAGCAAAGACTAATCAAGACAAATTTATGAACAATCAGTGTTAGGACTATTTAAATAATATTTAAATACTTTATAAATAGTTCATGACTATTGATGCCACTATTTTATACAGTCATGAAAAAGGTCCTATTGAAATAGTATTTAAATACTATGCACCTAGGAAGGGATTTATCACTAGGATGTTGTACAGTTATTAATCATGTTTCACTAGCATTTAACTATTTACACGTTATTATTATTATTACTTCGATGTTTTATCATTTATTATTATATAACTGTTGTTCATTGTGCACTTGCAAATTGTGTATTAAAGACCATACTTACTTACCTACTTATAAAGAAAAGTAATCGCTTTTCCGATGAAACTGTTGAACTGTTCTTACTCAAAGTTAACAAGAACTACCAATACAAGGTAAACCGTACTACATTACAGAATTTCAAGCTTTCTTAATAATCTGACACCGATAAAAGTTAAATAGTTTTTAAATAGTCATGTGGTATTTGCAATAGTTTGCACCTATTGACTAATTTAAATACTATTGAAATAATTTTCTACAGGTATTATTTACTATTCGATTTAAACAGTCAACCTGGCTATTTGTCCCAACACTGTGAACATAATAGGCCTAATGTAAGCTTTTAAAAACACAAATATTTCAACATAAAAAAAATGATAACCATACAGACTGAGTCTCACAGAGATGGTAAAGTATGAATTAGGCTACTTATTATTAATCAACACAAACGTTTGTGAAATTTCTTTGCAGATAATTGAGTTATAATTGGCTTGAAGTTAATTTAAACGCTGTTGCCCCATTGTGGAGGTCACGCACGCAGTAATTTTCTGGTCTTTTAAATTTAGGGCTCCTAAAATCGTGGGGCCCCTGCCCAGCGTGCCCATGCCTTAAGACAACACTGCTTTTAAGAACTTCTAAGAAACACGGCTTTAAACTTTCCACCTAGAAAGCAAACGTAATCCAGCAGAGGTGGATTACATGTAAAGAGGGTTTACTTACTGACTGGAAAGATTCCGAATTCCGGCAGATTCTGAATTCCGGTGAGTGACCGAGAAGACATCGAACGACCTCAACGTGACCTTTCTGTGCAGCCTTCAACAGACGACTTGACCAACCCTATAGAAAAAATACAAACACAAGATTAATGTCTGAGCCATCTCGTTAATATAATTATGAGGACGAAGCAATTTCTTTGCACTGAGAGAGGTATCGGGAGACAGGAAGTAAGGAGTGGATATGAAGGAACAGGTGGTGAGGTGAAAAGGCAAGTGGGAAGGAATGGGATAATGGTGGAATAACTGGGGATCCATGCTAAGCTGATATCTCGAATCGATGAGCTCCATTCAACTCCATTTCAGGGTATTATATTATTTGACCACGTTACGATCATAGACAATGACAGAGTGCATGTACAATATTCTGTTCGTTATAGCTTTCATCAATCCAACGTCTATTTACGCAAAAGAATTACTTTCATCAATCCAACTTCTATTTACACAAAGAATAAATTTCATCAAACCAACTTTCGTTTAAGCAAAGAACTAGTTTCATCAATCAAACTTTTTCTAAGCAAATTATTTTAATCAATCCAACTTCCAACCAAGAATTAGTTTGATCAATCCGACTTCCATTGCCATGTATATAATGAAATACGCTAAAATGGAGTTGACCATTCATAATAATAAATATGCTATTACATTTTAGTGGAAAAACAAGAACAAAATATGCTAAAATGGAGGTTTATCCATTTTACAACAACCCTTAGGGAGTGCAAGGCTGAGTCAACCTTATGGTGCTAGCTGGTATCGAACCCGCGTCCTTCTATTCTTTGTATCTGCGTATTACCATTCAACCATTACCCCGACCGTCATGCCGCTTCTCTGACTTCCTCCACTACTTCCTGTTTTGTGCTGGGTCGAGCTCAAACACTGCCTACTAGTCTTCAAGGCACTTCATGGATCTGCACCGAAATATCTTAGCGACTACTCTCAAAACGTCTTCATTTGGGGCAGGGCTGCGACTGATCGCACTTGAAGCGTAATCCGTATGTGCAGTGATGGGCACTAAACTAATTATTTTAGTTAAACTTTAACTATTTTTCAACTAAAATAAAATAGTTTAAATAAAGTTGGCAACTGATGTTTTAAATAAGTAAACTAAACTAAAACTAGTTAGTTAAACTTTTTATAACTTTTTAACAAACTTTATCACAAACATTTTCACTGCAACAGAGGTTAAGTGAACTGCAATAATGCAGAGCGTTAATGACAATTTCACTTTCAAACTATGTAATGTATACTAGACCAGCGTTTCCCAAACTGTGGGTCGCGACCCACTGGTGGGTCGCGAGCCGATTTTTGGTGGGTCGCGAAAAGTTTTTGAAATGTGATTTTTATATATATAAAAATCATAAAAAATGGGAAAGTGAAAAAATGGAAAAAAATTAAAAATAGTAATAAAATGAAGGTACAATATTACACTCATATACAGAATTCTGGATTCGACAACGTCCACTTTGAAAACTTGGACAGCTCAGCGTTGCCATCTAACGACAACAGCGCGCATCAAACCCGAGAAATTTAAACGTAAATGTTCGCGTTTTACTGTAGCAAGCGAAGCCTATTATGGGTAATCCCGTAGTTTAGGTTGGTAAATTATTTGAATATCTTCAATACCGAACTTCATGTTGGTAAGTAAGCAATCTACCTATGTCCATGATAACTATCGTCAATCCCGCTTCCATTTCATCGAAAATTTGTTTTAATCAATCCAGCTTCCATTTCATGACAAAAATTAGCCAACTTCTATTTAACCCAAAAATATTTTTCATCAATGAAACTTTTATTTAAGCAACGAACTATTCTCATGGGTCCAGCTTCTACTTACGGAAACAATTATTTTAATCATTCCAGCTTCTATTGCTTCAAAAACATAGTTTCATCAATCCAGCTTCTATTTACGGTAAAAATTATTTCGATCAATCCAACTTCTATTGAAAGACAGAAATCGTTTCATCAATCCCACTTCGAGTTACTGAAACAATTTTTTTCCTTAATCCAGCTTCCATTTTAATTTGACGATATAAAATAATTTACCAACCTAAACTACGAGATTACCCCTATTATGTATGTCCTCGAGTCCCCGATCCTGCTTATTTTCCAATGAATTGATCGGGTGAGATCCTTCACAACCGCTCGCCCGTTTGAATGGACGCCAGTGGGGTAAATATCGGGGGGGGTCGAGGAGGACAGTCCCCATGTTTGACTGGGGCTTATCTGTCCCCCAAAATGCAAAAATCCGGCCCAGAAAAATCTGATCCCCAAATTTATTTACAGATTTTGGCCTCTGCTGGACTCCGTGCAAGGGCCGTGCTATCCCGAGATTTAAATCTCTTAAATAAGCCAGCATGGGGAAGGGAACCTCAATCAACATACTCTCTTTCACGGAGGCGCATGAGACGCACCCTACGCTCGTACCAATGTAGCTAGGCCTAGTGGTCCATCGAGAACGTTCTGGTAGCTTCATCCAGTATGTGACTGTACGTCCTCGAGTTATATGCACGCTATGGCTGTTAGGTGGTAGCACATTCCATTGCTAGAGGTTTTTAGAACTTCTCATCACCATGTTTAGGAACGTCCAACTTCCATCGGGTATACAACAGCTTCAAAGCGACTTCTCTTCACCAGCGTAACTCGCATTGTTTTTTAACTGTCTCCTCTAAGTTCGTACTCTCTGCATTATGGATAACTGGTTGACAAATAAACCAACGACGACACTGAAAACGAGCCTTAAACAACGAATTCAAAGCAATAGAAACGAAGAAAAATGATGAAATAGTAGGCCCTCGACTACTTAAACATCGGATTTTCGTGGAATGAAGATGAAGATGAAGAAGATGCTCAGTGCTTAATTGTTTGCTGTGAAGTACTTGCAAACCAGACATGGGCGGAGTTTATCAGGGGCTAGGGGGGGCTAAGCCCCCCCATGAGCCCACAGACTTGACTGTGCTTCATTAAGGTATAGTGATAAATCTCATGGCATTGCCATCCATCTCTACCAGTTCCTGCCAGCACGTGTGACTCTGGTCCAAGTGCACAAGACATAGTAGCCGCAAGAAGTCAGAAGACAGTTAAAACTGCGTCATCTCTTCGAGACTTCTTCGTTGCTTCTACATTTGGACAACGTGAATGCATTGATGATTCAGCACGTGCCACAACGAACGTATATTTTAAGCTGTAAAATCCTTCTCACCACAAAATTAGTGCAGAGTATGGTCAAAATACATTTGGCGGCTGGGGCTTCGCCCCAGACCCGCCTACAGGGGCTCAAATTGCCTCCAAACCATAGGCGCAACCACCTTATGGGACCCGTAGGACGCGTCCCCCCAAACTTTCGAACAGCTTGGGACCGTCCCCCAACTTTTGAAAACTGTGAGGCAAACAAGAGCTCAAAAGGCACTCCATTTGGCATCATATGCTCAAAATTTCGTCGGCTTCAATCCCGGAGCCCCAGACCCCGATGGGGGAATTTACGACGCTCCCCCATGCCCCTATTTTCACTAGGAGCTTCTTGCCTTCCGAGATCTCTTCCCTCTGTACCATTAATGCCAGTGGGGCCTATAGTACAAGGCTCTGGCCTTGGACCTGCTGATTTTGTCATAGCCATTTCTAGCCTTAAACCTAAATAGAGTGAAAAACGTCTCACTAAATATGCCGACAATAGCTAGGCCTACTTGCTGGTCCCTGCTTCCTGCATTGACATCACTCTTTCTGAACTGGACCATATCTCTAAGTGGGCATCCATTGGGAATCTTAAATTAAACCTTGCTAAGACCAGAGAAATGGTTGTCAAACGACCGAGGTCCAAACCTATTGCCCTCCCTCCTCTCATCCCTGGCATCGATCGGGTCCAGGAGATGGTTATTTTGGGTGTCACCATCTCTGATGGGATTGGCTTTGGGGCACACATGGACAAAATGTGCTGCAAGCCCGAAAATGCATGTTCGGGTATACGTGTTTTGGTCGCCCACAGTCAACGTCTCTTTGACGTTGTTAGGGCTATAGTATACCCTCGCACGGCTACTTTATACCTGCTCTATTTGGCGGGGATTTGCCACTGTACAGTAGGGGAACGTAAACGCCTTAACGGTATTCTGAGAAAATTGACCCGTTAAAGCTTCCTCCCTGCCGATTATCATAGTTTTGACGAACAAGTAGTCTACTGTTCTAGAGCTTATTCTACTCTTTTCCGTTCAATTCTCTTAAACGTTTGTCACGTCCAGTTTATTCATATAATAAAGTCACATTTTCACAGATCTAGATGCTTTAGGTACTTTATATCGAAATCATCGGTGAAAAATTAGAGGTAAATTGAAGCCCAAAATGTACTCCATTTGGCATCATATGCTCAAAATTGCGTCGGCTTCTGGGGCTCCGCCCCAGACCCCGATGGGGAGCTTACGACGCTCCCCCATACCCCCTTGTCGTTAGGGGGCTTCTTGCCTTCGGCAATCGCGGCTTTGCGCCTTCGGCGCTCGCAATTCCACCCCCCACTCAGACATTCTAGTAGGTCCCCCAACTTCTGGACCGTGGTTGCGCCCCTGCTCCAAACCCCTCCGTTTAAAGAGGGGCGCTTTGCGGCAGGGAAGAGAGAAAAACCAGGGTATGCTTTAGCCCCCCCATGAACTAAAACCAAACTCCGCCCATGAAACCAGAGCATATAGGGCCTACACAAGAACAAATTGCGTCAGCATGTTGAGACGAAGCGCCTCGATTGGAAAAACCAGCCACTCCAATTTTTCGGAATAAAATCTAAATTTCGAAACAGGCCTCAATACTGTCGAACTCCTTGCGCCTGAAAATAAATCGCATTGACCTGGACGTCATTGACGTCATCAATAGTAGCCTAACCGGTAGCAAACACACCTTTCACACACGCCTCACTATGAGAAATACATGGAGATTTTTGTAAATTTGTGTTAATTAATAAATAAAATATCGGGTTTTTTAGAACTATTTGTCAGTGTGATTTTCGTTAACGATAACGATAACGAAAATGTTCGTTAACGAAAATAAAATGATTTCGTTAACGATAACTATAACTATAACTAAAAATATCATTAACTATAACTATAACTATAACGAAAATAACACTAACGAAAATTCATCTTTATTTTCGTTAATACAAAAAATAAAAATAGGAAGTGCAATATGGACGATACGACATAAATGAGAACGAAAAATGCGAAATTTTTATTGTGAAATTTGTCAGTTACTTTGGAAACTCGTGTATTGATGAAGCTGAATGTACCCATGCTTCAAAGGTTTTCATAGCTCTGAGTAAATTTGAAACAGCGTATTAATACGCACAATTTTGCTTATAGACTTAATTATTGTAACTAAGTAGTAACTAAAATTAACTAAAATAACAATCCATTAACTATAACTATAACTATAACTAAAAATAATACTAACTATAACTATAACTATAACTAAAATAAAAAATCATTAACTATAACTATAACTATAACTAAAATAAAACCTGTAAGGAAAATCACACTGCTATTTGTCCAGTAGAGCTATGTGGGTCACGATAGATTGTCGTTCTAGAAATTGGGTCGCGGTACTAAAAAGTTTGGGAAGCACTGTACTAGACTAATAAGCTTAGTCCTAGTACGGTTCTACCAGAAAATCATGAAGAAAGTTGCTAATGCACACGATGATGCAGCGTTCAATGCAATGCGGTCACTATACTTAAGTAACAAAACCAGTTAATCATTCATGACAATCATTGTGGAAAATAATTGCGTAGTTGCTGAGTTTGTTAGTTAACTTTTTAGTTACTAACCAAAATATTAGTTAGGCTAAACCATGGTTAACTAAACTATTTTTCTAGTTAAACTTTATCCTTAACTAAAAATATTAGCTTCTTAGTTAAATTTTGCCCATCACAGCCTACGTGAGACGGACGATCACACTGTTCGTCGATCGCGATTTTTCGGTGGCTGTCCCTATAGGTGCTGGAATAATCTGCCGACCGTGATCTGTTTAGCCGATTCAGTCGAGTCCTTCAATATTAAACTTAAGACCTACTTGTTTACTCCTACGCTTACTCTGCTTGATGTCATGGTTTTTGTGCAGGCGCCCTTGGAACGGTATGGTTGTGTTATGGCGCCATAGAAATTGCCGTTTGTTATTAATATTACTAGGCCTACTATTATTATTATTATTGTTGTTGTTGTTGTTGTTGTTGTTGTTGTTGTTGTTGTTGTTGTTGTTGTTGTTGTTGTTGTTGTTGTTGTTGTTGTTGTTGTTGTTGTTGTTGTTGTTGTTGTTGTTACTCTATTCTCTACTTAAGGAAGAATAGTCACAAAGTTATTTCCTCTTAACTTAACTTTCGTTTTATTAATAAATCAAGAATATTCCAACTGACCTTTACTGGGTGACAGTTTGAACTCAACTGATCTCAAATTCAAAATTTCAAATCCGTTCTTGTTTTGCGCACTTTACTTCCGGCCTCAATAAGCAGCCAATCAGAAGCCTTCGTCACGGGTCAGTGATTTCCGTCACGTGCAAAATTATATAGCGCAGGGAATGTTTATATAGCCCTTACGATTTATGTTAGGGAGTAGGCCCTAATCATGAAAATGTAATGATCGAGTAGCCTATCTTTGCGTCCTGCATTATCGTAATTATTTTATTATAAAACACTTTCGAAGTTTATTTCTTAAGGGTTAAGTGCCTGGAAATGAACCAATAGACGTCTTTCTTGTGAGAGCTTAATTAAATACGCAATATAAATGCTCTTCAATGGTTATACTGTTACTAGGAAGGATAAGCTTGGATACGCACTTCTCTGCACTGGTTGACGAGAGCACCTGATTCCAGTAGCCGCATCACTACCGCCAGATGGCCCATTTGGATAGCGATATAGGCTACAGAACACTAGTATCATACTATTATTGTACTTGAGCATAATATTACGAACTTTGTAGGCACTAATACATGTTTAAACGAATATATGATGATGATGTTACATGTATGCTTAATTTTAGGCAATTCATCATATTTAGGCTTGTTTAACAGGCTATAACAGTCTAATTGTCTACTAAACATAGGCTAACACGCTTTATTAAACCGTTAAATAGCTTAAGAGCAGCTATAGGTCTATTATGCCGGAGATCTGTTCAGAATGATTCTGTCGACGTCAACGGCCGTTGTTGCCTTAAGATGTCATTAAACTCTGGATCCATCCAATCATGCACTGTTCGAAATAATTTATGTCGAAGTTGACATGGGTAACTTCCTCTGGTTTCAGCGCGAGGGGCTCCTGTATGGCAGAAAGGAATTAATTATAGGCCAACGTTAATAGGTCTACACAATTTAATTCTCGAAATAGGCCATGCAAACTTCCATAGCTTGGGGCTTGTCTCGCGCCAGAGCTCTGTCTCGCGCTAGTGAAGATTACTTACCTACTTATGAACGTTCTGCAATAGCGGTTGCGCTATAAAAGTTCTAGGGTTCTTCTTTATGCTAATATTTTCATTATATCGCAAAAATAAAAAAAAGATTGTTATTGTTTTTGGCGTCATGGTATACATGCTAGTTGTTATGTTTCAATTAAGATTACGGTTGAAATTAAAATGAACTTTTTAATAGTTGCTAATATTGGGTCAATCGTAAATAAGACAATATATTTCAGTCAACCTAACTATGGGGCCGTCCATAAATGACGTCACGCTATTTTGGCCGATTTTTGACCCCCTCCCCTCGTCACACTTCGTCACAAAAAGTCACACACCCCTGAAAAATGACGTCACAAAGCTCTGACCCCCCCTAAAACGAAACTTCCACATGATAATAAAACATGTTTCAATGCCCATTTATTGTCATTATAATAAGTATTTAAAAATCTTATGGTGACAAAATATTTAAATAATTAGAAAATTATTAATAATGGTGCCCATATACATTAAAATAATCAAACAATTATGAAAATTTTAATACTCAAAATTAGAGTTGTTATTTTAAGATTAAATTGTTGTTAATTGTTAAATTTAATTACACAGACGTGATGTGACGTCACACTTGGCTGACCCCCTCCCCCACGTCACACATCGTCACAAATTTCCGACCCCCCTCCCCACCCTAGGTGCGTGACGTCATTTATGGACGGTCCCTATCCTGACTGTTAAGCCAGTGTGTTCTGGTCTCAGACTTTGCCTACCCTCATAGATCCTGGCCTAGTCTTCGACCGGCCTCCACTGTCTTCGAAGACTGGCCTCCATTGTCTTGGCCTTGTCTTCGACCAGCCTCCTCTGTCTTGGCCTTGCATGGTCACAATCTGTAAGCTTGTATACTTACTTCTGCTGCACTCATAGCCTACCTTGATTACTTTGCAAGGTAATGAATTAATCAACGTGTTCCTTTATGGACCATCTTATTAACAAACGCCAGTGACAGAATGAGCAAATGTCTCTTCACCACTCTGTATAGTTCTATACATATATATATACATACATAAGTGTATATAATATACATACATATGTATGTTTATATATTTATATAAATATATAATAACAACATACAGCATTGCAAGCCGACACTAGAGAGAAATGATTCAAGCACTCAAGTATGACCATACTGCCGATATTTACAATGGGTTTACACTTTACATGCCAACATAATTATTTACATCTGACGTTAGGCTATTTGGCTTTAAATGTCTTGGAATAACGTACACGAATTTCCCGTATCCAACAGTTAACATCCTACAGAGCAAGCACAATTTAACACCCTATAACATACAGCTATATATTACACAGTGTTCCAGAAAAACGCAGAGGCTAAATTATATCATGTACTGCGGTAAACAAGAACTGAACCATGTCTTCATCCAAAACTGGCTTGTTCACGATGCTTCATGAAGATGTCTAAATCTATCCTAAGAATCTGTGGTAGAAAATGTTCTTCCAAGCTTTACGCCGACCATCTGTCTAGACCTCCTGTACCAAAGGGATGGGTACGCATATGTGGCCTCAAAATAAATAATTATTATCGGCCCTACGTTTCTTCGTCCTTGAAATTCACTGTAGGGTCTACAAAGACTCTACATGCATTTCTGCTGCTTAGAAATGTAGGCTACTTCCACTTCTATGTCCACTAAAAGTTTTGACAGCTATAAGTACCGCCAAAGCAAGCCTAAGTAAGTCCCATAGCCCATCAAATTTCGCATTGTTTCCCCTTTGCGGCTGTTAATTATCAGGATAATCGCGCCGTTTGTGTGACGTGTCTGCTAATAATGACATATAATAACAAATAAAAATAGTAACAATGAACATGACGATGATGATGCTCGGTAGGCCTTATTGTTTTGAGTCTTGAGGGCTCAAATGAAGACCTTTCTCCAAGAAAATAATAATGGACACTGTTTCTTCTCGGTATAAAAAATGGGGGGATACGGTACCCTCAAGTCCAAAGAGTGGTGGTACAAGAACCCCTAAAATTACGCCTATGCTAACTCCTTAGGCCTTATAATTATAGAGGTGGGTGATCAAAGATGTTCAAAGAGTCAAACATCCACCTCACCTACAGAAGGCCTGACCTCAAATAGGAGGGACGGGAATTTCAACGCCCCCCCACCCCCCGATAACCGGGATAAGTTAACGTCAATGAATGATCCACCACTGACCACCAGTTCGAGTAGGCCACATATTGACGCATCTTCCACCGCCTGCATACAGATGAGCCTATAACTAAGCTGCACATTCAACGCGCTCTCTCTTTCTGCGGCGGCACTGAATCACCACCCATTAGCCGCTTTATGACAATCCTGAAGCAGAAAAATTCTCATGCAATGCTTGACCGATGGAGTGTAGTTCCACGGTTCTTTTTACGGCCGCCGACAATTGAGCTCCGTGAAAGTTTCGTCGAAATGACTTCGCAACACCAAACGACGACCTTATTGTCTGAAATCACCGGCTTTCACGATGTACACAGAGGAAGCAGCACCACTGGCTGGAAATTCAGCCGATACTGAGGCGATCACTGGCAAAGAAATCGGTTTTACGACATGCTTTCACAGCCGCAACACTGTCGATCAGCTTCCAAGCATGCGAGGCCACTGATCAATGAACCAGAAGACCAATACCAGACACCATTCAGACCTGACAAAGGTTTATGCTGATGAGAATAAGATAAAACCAGGAATGCCATATAATGACAAAAAACTACTTGGCTCAAGGCGGCTGATTGTTAAATCTGCGACACTGATACCACGAAAGCAGCTGCTGCTGTGCGGAATCCTGTTACATACCAAGGTCACATAAGTACAGCCAAGAGCAGTGGCACTGTAAAAAAACCTGGAGTAACACTACCACATCTGCACGAACTGTTATAAAAAACAACTTTGACAAAACTGAATCTGAAAGCAATGTCATATAAAAATATGCAACCACGGCTCACCAACTGTAAGGAATGTAACAAATTTAACACAAGAACCCGTGCTATAATATCCAGCTTAACATAACATAAATACCCAAAACTTAATAAATTCTTAAAATAACCAGCTTAATGTAACAATAGCAAATCAACTCTAATGCAAAAATCTAGAGCTTGGAATTTGCAAGAAATTGTTTTGATTAGTCTAGAGTTTTGAGGAATTTTTCGCTGCAAAATGCCTCTCAAAATCAAATACAGCGAGCAGCTGACTAGAAAGCACAAAGGAACACAACATAAGAAACATACAAGTTACAATTACATTACCACATAAAAAATTTATTAAATCACATTAACCCTAATTATATTACACTGCAGAATTTGACAACGCAACATGAGTTTTGAAATTGGTTCAACATATTCATTCTTAGTCATTCGAATGACCTTCAAATTGCCATCTCAGTATCTCTGGAATGCTGCTAGAAACAGATATGACATTTACTATGCAGACAGAACACATCTACCAAATTCATCTGGAATCTAACGGGCAAGATCAGTGCCTACAATTTGTCCATGTCACGGAATCTCGGCCGATAATAAACAAACACCTTAGGAATGAAATTCAATCAATCGTAAACATAACGTTAAAACACAAATTCCTGATTGCAGCACAGAGGCTCTGCAATGGCTGGTGCAGGCTGTCTAGTTACAAACACCAAGCGCTCATTACCAATACTGCATGAATAATCATTCAAATGATCATGGCTATGATCTCTCAGATCAGAAGCACATTTCAAGATTACTCTTTAACTGACACTGAATAAATAATTATACCGATAATAATAATAATAATAATAAGAATAATAATAACAGTGACAATTTATATGGTGCCGTAACACAGCCATGTCATAACAAGGGCGCCTAACCGATACTCAACTATAACATTTATTGTATCATTACTATAACACAAAACTCAATGCGTTCACACCGTATTCGAGATCATTGATGAACATGAAATGAGGACATACGGCCTAGCTCATGATACAGCGTGCAAATCATGCAGCACGTAAAACGGGATAATGCTGAAAAGTCAATATTTCTCAATACACACAGTTCTTGTACAATGCCTTAACCGGTACAGAGCGTTAAGTTAATAGCTTTGAAGGACATAACACCACTTCACACTATGCAGAACTGTTCATACACCGGAAGCACATAAACGAGTCCACACAGTACCTACAATCTACAACAACACCGGGTGGTATCAGTACTATCTATCACCAACTAGTATTGTACCCCCCCCCCATCTGGCAATTTCAAACAGCATTTCATTGGAACAAACTTGCAACTCAAATGTAAACAAATCTCCCACAGATTATCATTTTTAAATACCAGAAGTTTGCATTTAGGCGCTAGAACAAATTAGGTGTTAGAACAAATTAGGCATTAGAACAAATTAGGCATTAGAACAAATTAGGTGTTTTAACAAATTAGGTGGTAGAACAAATTAAGTGTTAAGAACAAATTAGATGTTAGAACAAATTGGTGCTAGAACAAATTAGGTGTTAGAACAAATTAGGCATTAGAACAAATTAGATGTTTGAACAAATTAGGTGGTAGAACAAATTAGGTGTTAGAACAAATGAGATGTTTGAACAAATTAGGTGGTAGAACAAATTAGGTGTTAGATTGTACTAAAGTCTGCTGATCATTTGGGTTTACAAGACACAATTTACAACAGCGATAGGGCATTGAGCAACCTCACACTTACAGGGCCACCATTCCATTTCTGCCAAGCAAGCGACGGGCATTACTAAAGTTTGAAGTAGTCTCTGGTTGCCAAAAGATCTGGTCACTTATAAAAATTTGACATGATAGCAACAAAAGGCCTGCTGATCAGAAATATTTTGCCACCTTATTGTATAAAAACGTCGCTGAAAAATAACAAACGTGGAAGTGTTTTTGGCTGGCTACATGCATTAAACGATTTCTAATCTCGGCACAGATCCAGGCATCACTGACTTCTAGTAGCAGAGAACTTAGGAACCTTGCATACAAAAAGTTGACAAGATCACAAAATGACGTCAGAACTGGCCAGCAATACACATACGGGACATGTTTTCGAGAGACCTCAGAGTCGAGACCTCAGAGTCGAAGTCAGAGTCGAAGTCAGAGTCGAAGTCAGCCGATTGTCACTTTCAGCTAACAGTGAGCCATCTGTTGAGTCACGAGTCGGTCTCTTCTATGCAATGTCGAACGTCAGCGGAGTTCAATTCTGCAAAGGAGAAACAATCCATATCAGATGCATTATTCATATATAAGAAATGAATATTCATGAATAAGACATAATGAATATTCAAGTCCACATAGATACATGTAATTATCCATACATGTATACCTATATACATACCTAATTGCATATTAGAATATTGAAATACACACACACATACATACACACCTACATATATATATATACCTACCTACATACACACATGCATGTATATTGAATACACACATACATATATAAGCTTATATAAAGTACACACCAGTATTCACTTTTACATAAACAGATTTTTTACCATTTACATATATTATTTACGAAACGCACTGATCTAGAGAAAGCACAGTATGACAGGAGAACTGATCAGCTGGTCAGTTGCCCGGTGTTAGTTAAGTAAGACTGAATATAAAGAAACCTCTTATATGGGATAGCCAATGATTCCTTGTTGCTGGAGGAAGTACTGTTGGGCATGAGCCGTCGTTCCAATTCCCACTGCAGGCCACTGGCCACCAGGGATGCCACTAGAACAGAGAAAAGGATCAACATATTGCAATTGCAGAGTATGATGGCAATGCACCACAGAGGCAGTACTGCCTTATTATCATTTTTATCATTATCATCATTATTATTATTACTATAATTTCATCATCATCATCATCATCATTATTTTTATCATTATCATTATTATTATTCTATTATTGGAGAAAGCCATGATCCCTCAGGTTCTTTTAAAATATTATCCAAAGACAGTAAAATCATGGCTGGAATGACTTATAACTCGTCAAGTTATATTTTTATATTTATTATTATAATTAAAATTATTATTATTACTATTACAATTATTACTAGTATTATTATATATTCTTATTAGTATTATTATTATTATTATCATTATTATTAGTCTATTACTATCATTATTGTTACAATAACATACAACCATTGTGCACTGGTCACTGGAGTACAGAATCAGCCCAAATTTGCTCGATCCAAGTTTAACGAGTTATTTATTATGTGTTGATCTGTGACATTGAATTACGAAAATAAGATATTTACTGATTAGCACTCAGCCTAACCTGGAAGGCCATTTACAGTGAAGTGCAAACAGATACAAGCAAACTGTCGAGGAGCAGAGTAATGAGCAGATAACAATGGAAACAGTCGAGCATACGACCACGCAGACAAAAGATCTTATCAGCCTGGAGAAAGTTCCGTTCTATCTTCGGGTTTTATGGAACGGACCGGACATTCACCGTCCGCCCACTGCTTCCAGCCATTGGAATACTCGGCCGGACAACTGGAAAAGAAGCCGTCATTAATCACACGCTTATCAGTCGAGAACAAATAGGAAACGGCTGTTTGTGGGAACGTATCGGAAGATCTCCAGACATGCTTCGCCGGCTGCGGAGACGCTGCCAGTGCACACAGACAAAGCAAGCGACTCCAATGGTCCGCCTTTGCGTGAATCTTAAGGTCTCTTCCGAGCCATTGATCCTCTTTCGTGTTTCCAGTTCATTACGGCACAGGAATATTCTCGCAGATGAATGGGGTTTTATAACCTGTTGGCAGCAAAGGGGTGAAGTGCGGACAGACAGAATGGAAAGGGTACAGTGAGGACAAAAGATGGTACACTGGTACATTGGCTGAGTTGTTGCATAATATCCTCTTTTTATTTTAATCATAACTAATGAGAAGAAGATACATGTTTAGATGTATGACCCATTGCAGATATCTGAGTTCAAAAAGATTTCGTGGGTGCATTTTAATTTGAGTGAAATAATCATAAAAATGAAAAAGAAATGCTTGCTTTCAGGTATGTCTTGACAAAAAAATTAATCAACAGTTGACAGTCAGTGCAATAATAAAATAATAATTTAAAAAACGAGCAGTCAAGAATAAGAAATATTTTAAGGGAGACATTAAACTCTTCAGTTCACTGTAATAAATGCACTCATGACCGTGGCAAACTCTAAATAAGGATAGAAAATTGAACAGAATACAGAATATGGAGACTGCTTCAAGGAGCAACATGTGGGGTGGCCTCAAACAATACAGGTGTCCCCTACAGTTGTGATCCTCTTTCATATACCCTAGCATGAACACTGTTTGAGTGCATCCCACACAACTAAGGTACATAACAAGAGCGTCTACAGCTAGGCCCACTATGTCATTCACAGCAATTACAAAACAAGACACCCACACTGACTGGCCCATAGCTGACCTGCACTGTGCCAGATATGGACCAACTATGGTCACAGCTAGCATGTCTATCATGGTATAGGCACTGTAGAGATCTTTAGGCTTTGAAAGGTGCCACATAGTGGGGCGCGGTGGTGTAGGGGTATGTTCGGTGCCTTGCAGCCGGAGGGTTGCGGGTTCGAATCCACCTCAAGCTGCCGCGTAGGGACCCTGGGCAAGTCCTTCACTCGCAATTGCTCATGCTCTTCGGCGTGAAACTCCGATTCAGTGTCCGCGCTGTAGTCGGGAGCGCCTCTGAGTAGAAATCTTGAAGGGGCGCTACAACAAGTGCTCATACATACATACATACATACATAGATGCATTACTTTGCATAGTAGGGAAGGTGTTACCATACCCGTAGGTTGCAATCGTGTAGCCCTGCTGAAGAAGAGGTTGCAAGAAGCCAGGCTGTTGGAGATGTCCCAACGGTGGATAGTTCTGCTGACCGGTTGGCCAGTAGTTGACCGACTGACCACCACTGCCTCCATAACTGGCGTTTCCGGCAAACGTCGGCGAACTGTAGTTCTGCTAAACAACGTCCAGGTGCAAAAACAAAGAAGACAACTGCAACATTCCTATAAGCATTCTCCTTCAACTCCTAACATCGTCTATGCTTAGTCGATAGCTTTAAACGCACACATCTATATATCTGAACACTTAAATAGTGCCTTTCAGAATTCCAAAAAGGGGCTATATAAATGTCAAGCTACAGGCATCCACAGTGAACACTTAACATGGAATCGCACGTGTAATCTCTAAACTTCTAACAGTGACTCGAAATCCAACAGCAGGGAATCAGCTTATTAATGAGTGCCTCTGTTAATGCCTTTTTTAATCCAGATGTCATTCAGGTATAAACTGAAGGATCATCTCTTTCAATTTACACACCAACCATATACCCTGTCTTCTGGCTTCTCCTATCTATCTGATTTCGACTTGGCTTCCCCAATGGATCATGATTTCTATAAAATTCTATTGTGATTTTACTCTAAGCATTTCCAACGACTGATGTCTCGGACATAAAATAACGGCGCTACAGAGGCCATCAAAATAGATTAGATAACCTTCTGTATTACGACGGCCAAGGAAACAACATGCTCCTTTTACTAGCATTTAAAATCTTTCACAGGAACTCTCACTGTCACTATATTTATTATATATATATATATATATATATATATATATATATATATATGCATATATATATATACATACATATATATATATATAAATATATATATGCACATAATTATAGATAGGCTACTTTGCATTAGAGCGCATTCTGCATTATGCCATGCAATGCATGGCAGTGACCGTCAATGCAAGCCTTAAGCATTATTACAGTGACACGATAGAGTTCTCCAACCTCTAAGATGAGTTTTAGACAAGTACTGCTTACAGGTGGCGCTGCTGGTGTGAGTGATGGGGGCTGGGAAGGACTAGAGGCCGGGCCTGGGCTGTCGGAAGACTCCTTGCCCCATGAGCACTTGACCGTGTGTCCGTTGATTTCGACGCCGTTCATCGATACGATTGCTTGAGTGGCAACTTCTTTGGAATTAAATCTACAGAGGCACACATGCATGACGTAATACGGTGCAACTACAAATTTATGTAACGTCTTTTCCGTCTCCTGAGAAACGTAAAATAATCGTTTAATTAAAAGAGACTTTGCAAACTGCATATGTGAATAAATAAGCAGATAAAAAATACACATATTAGTAGATGGACAGGAACACTGGACAGAAAGACGTATGTATGTAAGCATGTATGTGTGTATGCATGAATATGTATGTATATATGTATGTATATATGTATATGTATGTATGTAAAAGTTTGGTATAAGTAATTTCTACAGACAGACACAGAGACATGCAGACAGACAGACATTCAGACACATTGAGACAGAGACAGATAGAGACAGACAGACAGAGACAGATAGAGACAGATAGAGACAGAGATAGACAGACATACTGACAATGTTAACTGAAAATTTCTACAAGATACCTAAATAAACATTTATGGTAAGATGCAGTGCTAGTGAATAAGCTTGTGCCCTGCGGTTCGCTGTAGAGTTGAGTTAAGAAATTTGGAGTTTACAGACAGACACTCAGACACACTGAGACAGAGACAGACAGAGACAGATAGAGACAGAGATAGACAGACATACACACAGACAATGCTAATCGAAAATTTCTACTAAGATACCTAAATCAAAATTTCTGGTCAGTTGCCCATCGAATGTCAGCCTCTGGCAGTCGACCCACAGCACGATGCTAGAACAATGACCCCAACCAAGGTCAAAGGTCAAATCAATCAATCAATTATCTAATCAGCCAGCCATTTCCATTTATCAAAGCGAAGGAAGCACTGAGAAATTAGAAGAGTAAGGTCCAGTGTGTACCGGATGAATGCATAGCCTTTCTCCTTGAAAACCCGAATCTCCTGAATTGGACCGAAAACACTGAACGACTGATGGATGACGTCGTCTGCACAAAACATCAAAACTATCATGAAACAAAGTAAACTGTGGTAAGGCGAGGTAAGGTAAGAAAGGGCGAGGCAAGCTAAAGTGCGGTGAGGTAAGGAAAGTGGGGTAAAGTGAGGCAAGGAATTGAACCAATGTGTGGTAAGGCAGACTAAACGAAATTATGATAAGCTCAAGGTTCCTACACAGTGACTACCTTGGTAGCAGGTCGATTGTCCGAAGGTTCGATAGTCCGAAGGTTCGATTGTCCGAAGGTTCGATAGTCCGAAGGTTCGATTGTCAACGAAGGTTCGATAGTCGAAGGTTCGATAGTCCGAAGGTTCGATAGTCCGAAGGTTCGATTTGTCCGAAGGCTCGATAAGGAAGCACTGATAGTCCGAAGGCTCGATAGTCCGAAGGTTCGTGTCCGGTTCGATAGCGAAGGTTCGATTGTCCGAAGGTTCGATAGTCCGAAGGTTGGATAGTCCGAAGGTTCGATTGTCCGAAGGCTCGATAGTCTGAAGGTTCGATAGTCCGAGAGGCTCGATAGTCCGAAGGTTCGATAGTCCGAAGGCTCGATAGTCCGAAGGTTCGATTGTCCGAAGGTTCGATAGTCCGAAGGTTCGATAGTCCGGAAGGTTCGATGTCCGAAGGCTCGATAGTCCGAAGGCTCGATAGTTGAAGCACCTCGATAGTCCAAGGTTCGATAGTCCGAAGCGCTCCCGATAGTCCGAAGGTTCGATAGTCCGAAGGTTCGATAGTTCGATGAAAAGATATTGAAGTGTAAGTAGAAGTTGAATTCATGCAACGATTTTATGTCGGAAGGTTCGATAGTCCGAAGGTTCGATAGTCCGGAGATTCGTAGTAGCTTGACGGATGAAAATAATTCTTGCTTGAGTAGAAGTTGGATTAATTAACAGAATTCTTGCTTAAATAGAAGTTGGATTGATGAAAATAACCCCTGCTTAAATGAAAGTTGGAATGATGAAAAGATATTGAAGTGTAAGTAGAAGTTGTTGAATTCATGCAACGATTTTATGTCGGATTAATATCGTAAGAAACGTGAGACAGACTAATCTAATTACGATAAGCTCGAGGTTCCTACACAGTGACTACCTCAGTGTCGAACCCGTACTCTCCACATTACATGCCCAGTCCAATCAGCAACTGTGCCCTACCACAGTCCAGCCATGGCCCATCTAGAGGGCCATGGTACAGCCAAGCATCTGTCTTTTGCAGTCCTGATCATGCTGATACAAATGCAAACTGTCTGTTGACAGAGACTCTCAAGTGCAAACAATCTCCTGAAGATTGTCACGCAGCATCTCACGAGCAAGTTTCAACTTGCATTCTTTTACAGCAAACAGCAGTTATAACATCGATTCTTGAGCCATTAGATGAAAGCCATACCGCCACAAGTAACCACACAAACATTACTATGTCTATCAAGTTATAAAAGCAGTTTTACCACACACTGTAATGATTTCAGACTCTATAGAAAATCTAAAAAGTAAGTGCATCCTAAAAATTCATCTTTGTTTGTTTATTTCTTCCGACAACGTCTAATGAGAGAGAGAGGCATCAGTTCTAACAGAGAGAGCAAACAAG
Organism: Aporrectodea caliginosa; assembly: GCA_020284085.1. Lineage (NCBI taxonomy): Eukaryota > Metazoa > Annelida > Clitellata > Crassiclitellata > Lumbricidae > Aporrectodea > Aporrectodea caliginosa. Next base: position 556,838 of record JACEVL010000470.1, read on the forward strand.
GTACTCGATACTTGTTTTAAAATCTGCTAAGCAGAGACAACTACCGGTGTGACAGACTCATTAACGCTCACTTGCAAAAACAGCTGATGGACCTGTTTAAGATGCAAATCTGCATACAGTTTATCACTGAATGGAGTTTCATCAGCCCACATTAAGCTCCCCACTAGCTCCACACTGAAGTGGTCACTGTGTAGGTGTAGCGAATGTCCTTGAGACCCCACACAAATCATATAACTAAATGCTGTAGATATACGCTCAGATATATATGCATGTACAGTTAGAGATAGTAGTAATTGTTACGCCACTGTAATGTAGGATTCAATATTATTTAAGTAATTAATTGAACCAGCGTCGGAACCAGCGATTTAACTCAATAATATTTAGCTAGGATTTGGGGATAACCGCTGGTGCTGGGTTAATCACTGACATAGGGACCTTGAGCACGTCCTTCACTCTCTATTTCTGAATGTCATCGATGTTCTATTGCACGGCTGTGTGAGCATTTCTGAACCTTGGAAGCAGATCAATTGTCAAATGCAGTTGTATTATTGTGTTGTGCTGTGTGAAATTTTTTGGGGTGCTTTTGAAGTGCTTAGGGGTTTCCTTACCTGCTGAGGGCAAAGGAAAGGTTCTAAGAGCTTCTGCAGAATCCTACTATCAGCTGGGAGATGCATCTTCTTTAAATTTGCAGAATTCGACTCTATAGTTAGCTTGAAGTACCTTATTTTACACTTCATCCTAGTTTTTCTCAGCTTAATCTTTCCTTTTTGCCTAAGTTTATCTCTGAATAGAGTTTCATCGCCTTACATAAAGCTCCCCTACTACCTCCACCATAACTTAGCTTCCTCCATGTGACCATAATATTCAGCAAAACGGATGACACCTGAATATATTACCTTCCCAGCTGAGTTACAGTCACTGGCTTCCTGTACAAAACAAAAAGGAGTTCTTACCAGTCAATGCAGTGAGAATGCCACCACAGTAGACCGTGCAGTTGGTCGGACTGCTCTGACTGTAGACTTCTTCGAAACTCATTGGCTTTAAGGAAACTGAGAAAAAGAGAAACAAGACGACATCAGTTGGTCAGAAAGAAAGTAAAGTACTTTCAGCAACATTTTATACGAAACAACTGTATTTTTGATATTGCTCTCCTTCCAAAGTTCAGAAGTGCACACACGACCATACGACAGAGTATCGATTACACTAAGCAGTTGTGTGTGAAGGAATTACTCAAGGTACTTCCACAGTGACCGCCAAAGTGGAGACTCAAACCTGTACTCTGTGCATTATAGGTCGAGCCCTCTAACCAATCAGCTACCATGCCATGCAGACAATATAAGTGTTAACTTCTTCAAGAATATGTAATATGAAAATGTACCAATGATATTTTGAAATGACTCAAATCTGATGGACACAATTCCTGCCAACACAAAAACAACAAATAATAAATGCAGCTAAATATACAGTCAAACGCAATCTAGCATGAAATGTGAGCAAGTATTTAAAGATTGCTGAAAAGAGAGAACACTCTAAGTCCACTTGAACAGATGACAAACGTAACAAAAAAGAGCAACAGATGGACAACAGATAAAAGATGACCACAAGATGAGACTTAACATGAAAGCAATAAAACAAAAAGCAGAAGATGACTTAAGATGATAAAAAACAAAGAACAGATGGATGACCGACATAAAATAGATGACCACCAGATGGCCAGTTGCAATATCGACTGCAAAAACCCGATGGGATTGTGCAGGTTTTGCACAACATGCTCTCATTATTTTGATTTCACAAAGAGTGCGGCATAAACCAGCGAGCAATAACACTCGAGCAGCCATGAACCCCGCTCCTTCATCCACTCCATTAAGTCCTCGGCAAACTGAAAACCGTCCACATAGGAAGCGCCGCGCAGCAATGACGCCGACGCATAAAGCGCCGCAAATATCGGAGGCTGTGACCAAAAAGTATCAATTAATAATAAAAGAAACATAAACCGGTTTCTGGATCGGTCTGGACCTAAAACGCGGCTGATTAGGTCGAGAAAATGGTGCAGCAGCAAAGGCGAGAGGAGTTGCACGAATTCACTGCACGAGCAACAATCGACAACATTGCGATGGAAGTTTACGTTCAACTCGCGAAGTGGAGCAATCAACCAACTCAGGCATTTCGATGAGTTTTATGAAGGTCAGTAGGAAATCTTCCTGCTGCTTATGTGCATCCCATCAGCTCATTTGGTTTGCGGCTAACTAAAGAATTAATGCTTCTTCTTTGGGATGGTCTTCTTGGGATTAATGTCTGTTCAGCGCATTTTTATCTGATCACTGAAACTGTCGTTCAGGCAGGAAGCAAGGTCCCTCTGCGGTTGTCTCAGAATTGGAAAAGTTCCATTTTTTTCTAATTGGACTCAGGAGAGGCTAGAACACGGTCTGTGACTCCTCTTGTTCTCAAAGATATGTCTTCTTGAAAAGGTCTCCTGGATGTTAAATCGAAGAACTGCAGAGCTGGCTATTCACTGCATGGTCAATATCAACATCTAATCAAAACAGTTTTGCAACAATCAAACACATAGAAATTCATGTCGAGGTAATAAACAATGGTGCTACCATGCCCAGTCTTTCAAATGACCAATCAAGAATCGACATCGGGGCGCAGAAGTAATCCTATAAACTCCAAATTTCTAATGTGTAACTCTACAGCGAACCACCGTAGGGCACCAGCTTATTCACGAGCGCTGCATCTGTCAGAGGGGTTGTCCAGAGGTAAAAGGTCAACCAAACGCCGATCACAATCAATAACCCCCCTCCCCTATAGTTTCAATCCTTCCACGGGAATCCGGTTGTTTCATTGAGCTCCAGAGTAGCAGTGATTCGACTGCGCTGCCTTCGAAGCGGTGCTCAGGCCAAACGACGAGCGCTGCAGTGTAGCAGAAGGCCGAGGAGGAGCCATTGAGACCTTGACCGTTGAAGCGCGAGTAATAGATGTGCCATTACCTTTTCCTCACCTCATCAGCCAGCCAGTTAACGTCCGAGTAATAGCATCTCGTCTTCTGCCATCCCCTTCTCCCACAGGGTCTCCACCGCCGACCAGCCAACCGCAAAACCCCACACACTACTCATCAGATGTATAGTGTGTCCACCAACACAAACTGTCTAGTGTTTATTCAAAGTGGCCGAGATGTGTGGTTAGGTTGCAACGCTACAGTAACGGTTGTAATGATTGTAGACTGTGGCTACACGTGTTTTCTAACCAGACAACTGAAATCAACAGGCAAGTGCTCGAACCAGATTATAGTCTCTGAAACATAGGTCCTGACTACTACTGGTTTCTGTTATCAGTATTCCTACTACATTTACCTTGATATTTCTATTGCCAAATAACTAAAGCGTCTCCTCCCAAGGTTGCCCTCCTTTATGTTCTATCAGTTGCTCAAGATTGTTCTCTTCCACCTGGTCTGAGTAGAGACCTTGAAGCAGTGGCGTAACGAAGGGTTTCAGCGCCCAGGGGCAAGGGTTGATGACTGCACCCATTTTAATTTTTCTGTTGACTTTTGATCGTTTTTGTCATAGTAGGCTACTGTGTACAAATGAGAGCTAGGCTAATTTTGCGCCCTTCTGGTGCTGCGCCCGGGGCGGCTGCCCCCCCTTCGTTACGCCACTGCCTTGAAGAGGCGCTATATAAATTCCGATTGATTGATTGATTGACCAGTATAGCTAAAGTTAGTTACGTACTTAATAGGCGCTACGTTAAATATCTTGATACATACATTAATACCCACACACAATATGTAGACATTTACAACAACAATTCAGCAGACATTGTAATGAAAACAGGTTTTCCTCTTATTGTTATTCTAATATATCTAAATTTTTTAATTACTACAGGATTTCTATCAGCGATGATCTGCAGCTACAAAGGTGTCTGCTGATGGCAGATAATATAATCTTTACGTTGAGTGTCTGGTGGTCATACTCACCGTCTTTTTGACCGAACGCAGGTGGCTTGCGCATCGCCCAATTGGTACGTATAGCTCGGCAGCCTATCCTCTGCCCGTTCATGTGCGTGATCGCATTCTCCGCATCCTGCATAGAAAAAGTAAAATAATGTTCATCCACTTACATTGCCCCAGTTACTCCAGTTAGCCACATTTACTTAGCGCTGGTGCCGCTAAAAACTGCCCGGACGGATAATGGACATGCCAGGATTATGGATTATATTCGCCAGGTCGGTCTGAGCTGCTATGCCGAAGAAATTCCCCAAACGTTATATGATCTATGTCTGTGACCGACAATCTGAACAGTTCTATGGTTGCGGTGAGTTACAAGGTAAATGACTGCTCTGCTCCAACGATTCCTGTAGTTAATACCTTGCGCTAAATTATAAGATTTCGTCTCACTGAAGGCAATTCCACATACAGGTTAAGTGTCAGGCTAGAGAAGAAGAGCAGTCCCTTAAGCTAGCCATGAGGGCTGAGGCAGCCATGGGTATGAAGTGTGTTGGCGGCTTCATTTTCTTAGCCTCCGCATACGAGGGTGGGTGGTCAGTCCTCTCCTTCGCCGTCTCATCTTCTCCCCGACATTGTACGGTGAGTGTACTCGTTATAGCTGAGTTGGCTAGGGGTGCAGGTGGAGCAGAAATCTTGAACCAAATTTCTGCCCTGTCATGGATTTGAACCCCAAACCTGACAGTTAGCTATCACGTAATTTGTTACATCTTAGTGAGTTCACCTTGTAAAGCATGTAATGGTTCAACACTCATGTGAGATGGTTACTGCCTATATGGTCTTTAATTAAGCACTTCACATGCAATTGTTCAGCGCCATTGAGTGATGCTTATTCATTGTGGGCCTAATACATAAAAAATTCAATAGTTAACGGTAGGCCTATGAATCTGCTTTACTACAGAAAACTGTCCACTTGCAAAACTTCAGTGCAAGTTTGGGGAAACAACCCTGTCAATGGCTCAGGGTAAAGCAGACTTACTTATGAAACATGTGTCAACTTGACATTTCAGTGTAACTTGTCTTACTGTACATGTACTGCAGTGCTGTCTCTGCAGTTTTGGCAGATTAGCCAATATGCAGTAAGGTAACCAGAAAATAGTAAGTATATCAGTAAACAACAGAAACCTTCACAGAAAGAAGTAAGTAAGTAAGTATGGTCTTTATTACGCCATTTGCAAACGCACAATGGGACAACAGTTATGCAATGATAATTGTAAAACATCGAAGTAATAATATTGATAATAATAATGCGTAACAAGCTAAATGCAGGTGGAAGATAATTAATAATTGTAAAGCATCCTGGTGATAAATCCCTTCCTAGTAAGGGGGTCAGATTGCGGAATGATACGATTGTGCGATCGAGGTCTTAGGGAGTATCCGGTTTCGCGGATAGGAGGGAGTAATCCGTGTAGGACATGTCCAGGATCCGACAAATCCGTGGAGAAGAGAGCTGCGTCTGCTTTGGCACACAGCTCTTCAATTGTAGGGGTACAAGTTGGTAGATATCCCTGGCGTATAAGCTTCCTGATCAGTGCAGTCATGCGTTCTCTCTCCCCAACAGTTGGAAATCCCCACCAAGAAGGGGAGGCGTACAGAAGTTGAGCAAGACAACAGGAAATCATGTCTACATTCATCCATTTACAAAACTTTCCAACCTAAATGTCCTGATATTATCCATGAACATGAGAAAAATTGAATAATTTAATAACCTCAACTTCAGCATTAATCAATGATGAAACCTAGACCCATAAGATTATACAATATAATACAACTGTAATTTGATAATGCCCTCCTTACAAAGTTCAAAAGTGCACATTGAAGCAACCATTAGGAGCTATAAGTACACTGGCAAACAAGTTTTCAGTTTAGAGGGAAAGACTAAGAGAGTTAAGAACATGAGGAAGTGGAGAGTTCCAGATGGAGGGACCGGCCACTGTGAATGAACGCCGGCCAAAGATAAGACGTGTACCAGGAACAACATACTTTCCAGGAGACGCTGATCGAAAAGAGGAACGACCTTTAACAGAGTTGCAAGGTGTGACCATCCATGGAAGATTAGTAAGATGGTAAATGATCTGTACAGGCTCTGTAGGCCAACATGAAGCGTGCCAGCTTAAAGCGGATACATTCACAGACAGGAAGCCAGTGCAGACAACGAAGATAAGTTGCTGTTTAATGACAATGAGTAGGTCTCTTTAAGAGGTGCTCTATAAAAATTCTCCGTATAAATGATTGAATGAGCAAAGCTAATTAGCATCACCCTCTTCCTTTTTCCAGGATTTGGACTGGCACTAGCAGAGTACGAGCAGTTGGCGTTCCTAAACTTATAGAAAAAAAGAAAAAATATAATGAAGCCTTAATTATGTCATTTTGATGTTTTGCCTTTCACGTCGACGCAAAACTGGCCATTTCTGATAGTCTTTTGTGCCAAGCCACTGGTCTGTCTCAATTCGGAGTGGAATAACAAAGCCAGAAAGAAGCCATTACGGGCTGGCTATTGTCCGGCGTTTCCTCTGACTAAAGGATCCCTTTCCAATGCAATCAAAGTTAACGATGATGTCCATTTCGCATGTCAAACAAAGACCATGGAAAATGGAGGATACCGCAACACACAGAGACTCCATTGCTAGCTCCACCAATCGATAAACAAACGACTTGGGAAGTAATCCTCTTCGTGCCACGCGGCCATCGCTAAGTTCAACAAATTACGGCCAATAAACCATTTCGTCTTTGACAATGACAGAGTTTAATGGCTTTCCTAAAGTTCGTTTCACAACGTTAACTGGGGCCTCTGAAACGTTACTTTAATCGTCGTACGTACCGAAACGCAACGACAGAGGTCTCTCCTGGTCCTCTCCAACAGCTAATCAAAGACCGCAAGGTACTTCGGTAATGAATGCACGCACTTCTCCAATGAATTATTCCCAGTTCATGCAGTACGGCTTCAATGCCATTACGCTGGATACAGCAGCTGCCAGGCATCATTAGACTGGATGTCCGAATTTGACCACGTTTTTTATACCGCATTGTCCAGAATTTCATTGGCTGCTGGTGGTCGTCGGTCGCCCAGTGCATTGAAACTTGTAAGGTTTCCGTCTTTTTTGGAGATGTCAAATGGCTACCTACAGAGCTCTGACAGCTTGTGTATTAACCTATCTGCTGATATGTATAAATAGCCAATAAAAGCACGGTCATTAGACTGCTGTTGTTCTGTTTGAATGGGACGTGGTAGCCCACTGGTTGAGTGCTCGCCTTGAGCGCAGATGGTACGGGTTCGAGCCTCCTATATGAGACGGTTACTGTGTAGGGACCTCGAGCAAATCCTTCACTCATAAATGCTCCGCGTTCTTGATTACTGCTTGATCATTAGACAGTGGAACGCTTAATGAATGAATAATAACAATAGTAATAATAATAACAATACCTCAGGAATAGAAGCTCAACCTAGTTAACTAAATTGCAAAGTAATTATAAAAAGCAATCAATGCCTGCTGGAACACATGTAAGCCCAAGCTTCTGCACATTGAGAACAGCGATGTTCAGAAGAGTTCTAGCAATTCTATTTCAGAGGATTATTTATGCAGCTGAAGTATCCATTAGGGCCGCACAATCACCATATACAGCTGTGCCACCATATGACCACCAACACCACCGATTTCCACCGTAGCACCATGGCATGACCTCCCCAGATTCTGACCTGGCACCAAAACGGACCAATCAACATGGCAATAGCGGACTTGAATTCAATCAATCAATCAATCAATCAATCATAATCAATCAATCATAAAATTTATATAGCGCTTCTTGGCTCTACTCAGAAGCGCTCCCGAGCCAGGCCTGATCATAGAGGAATTGATATAGCGCCGGCGAATAAACTGGTCTCCCTTACGCAGCCTTTGTGTGGCGCTGAGAAATTCCGAAGGGTTACATTACTTTACATCCTCCAGAGTTCCAACAGAACGGTTCCCACAACACAGAACCGTTCTCTAGCCAGATGAGGAGCGATACTCCGCGACCTTTCTCTTACAGGCACTCAGAGGTCGAAACGGAGCACATGAATCAAACGGTATACGACCAAAAAGCCCCACACTGGCAGATGAGTAATAATGTTATGCCTCCTCCTCCGACCGCAGCATCGCCATCGCCATGGACACCAGACCAACCAGACTCAGCAGCTGCAGCAGCAACCAGCCTTCGAGACGATGCTCTTGTACGACGACCAGCGCAACATTTTCAAGGACATAGATCACCAAGAGAAAGACGGACGGATGGATGGAGGGGAGAATGGACGAGTAATGATCGTCCATTCTGTGGGTGGGGAGGGAATTGGTGGAGGGGACCAGAGGCAAGGGCAGCGAATTACATAATGGGGCCAAAGCATTGTTGGAGAGGCAGAGGCAGCGCAGGAGGCCCTATACTGCAAATCGACTGTGGACCAAAGCAGCTGATCGCCCGATGGATGTCATTGGCTTTATCGACTGAATCTCAAGTATCGGCTGCAGATACATTTCACCTCTGCAGACGGAGAGAGAGAGAGAAAGAGAGAGAGAAGAGAGATAGAGAGAAAGAGAGAGAGAGAGAGAGAGAGAGAGAGAGAGAGAGAGAGAGAGAGAGAGAGAGAGAGAGAGAGAGAGAGAGAGAGAGAGAGAGAGAGAGAGAGAGAGAGAGAGAGAGAGAGAGAGAGACACGCATCCAGCCAGAGACAGAGTCTAAGGCATTGCACCTTGCCGACCATGGAGTTACTCTGTTACACAGCAAATCAAATTCTCGAATACTTCGTCCTGCTTGCATACGGCAGTTCTGCCACAGCGTAAACTATTCACATATCTGCAGTACACATTCAAGTTTCTCCCAATCCGTGCAGACAGGTTAATAGGCCAACCAGTTATCCACCCAACCACCCATCCTCCCACCCTCCCACCACCCACACGAACCCACCCATCCATCCACCCAACCATCCAGCCATCCAGCCAGCCAACCATTCATCCATCTATCCATTCATCCATCCATCCACCCATTCATCCATCCATCCATTCATCCCATCCTCCATCCCCCACCCATTCATCCATCCATCCATTCATCCCTCCATCCCCACCCATTCATCCATCCATCCATCCATTCATCCCTCCATCCATCCAACCACTCACCCTCACCCACCCACTCATCCATCCATCTATCCATCCATCCATTCATCCATCCATCCATTCAACCATCCATCCATTCATCCCTCCATCCATCCATCCATCCATCCATCCATTCATCCATCCATCCACCCATTCATCCATCCATCCATCTATCCATCCATCCATTCATCCATTCGTCCATCAATCCATCCATCCATCCATCCATCCATCCATCCATCCACTCACCCCACCCACCCACCCACCCACCCACCCACCCCCACCCACTCACCCACCCATTCAGTGAGCCAGCCTACTCTCTCCCTCTCGTCAGTCTAAGTTTGACCGGTCTTTTACCCACAATGGAAACCTATTTAAATTCCACGAGCATTGCACCGAGATCAGTCAGACCAGTCTTATATCTGGACAAGTCGTGTGCCATTGGTCTCCAATGAATGGTCTTACTGCCATAATAGAAATAATCACTCACAGATAGTGATGTAGCTTTTCCGGAAAAGTATTTTGCGGAAAATTGTCCGGAAATTTTCCAGACATTTTCCGGAAATTTTCTGCAGAACCGGAAAAATACATTAACTTATGATGTCAGATTTTCAGTATGAGATGACATTAGAAAATTTCTGTTTTTTTAAGTTCCTGTCAATGCAGGCAACGTTCACCTTAAAAGAATTAAAATAAAGATTAATTACTGTTCATTAGTGGTTCAGGCTAGAGTAGCCTAGCTTGAAATGTTGTTAGTGTTATAAACTATCAGTATATACTGTCTGGCAATTTGACATTTTGTCGACTGCTCAGCTATTAGTCAGCTTTGCCTTAGTCCATGAAACGCTCACTGAAGGCAACAGCTCATAGATTAGCGATTAAACTAAAACACATTCTTTTGCTACTTACGAAGAAAAGCAGATTTGAAACTAGATTAGTGTCAGACTGCAATGGCAATGCCAATAACATTAGATTTCAAGACATAAAATAATAGTATAATAGGCCTCATGAGAATTAATCTGTTGCAGTATTAAAATGGTGTATGTAGCATTACTGCATCGATTGCTGTTTTTGTCTCATATTTTCATAACTAAAATATATTAAGGAGACTAAATCCTAAAAAATATTTTCTCTAAATTAACAGTGAATTTAATTCCAATTAATTCTTAAATGTATTGTCGTTGTTAAATATGGTAAACAAATTATCTATTTTCCTGTTCAAACTGTTCTTTAGTGAATCGAGCTATCTTGAACTCGATAGCAATTGCAACTGTCTATAGATTTTACTATCTGGTAATGGGTGACCCTAATTTAGGTGGATACTTATCCCTTCAGTGCCCTTGTTACACTATGATGAAAACTGTTTAATTGTAAATGCACTGTTCGAAAGGTTAACAATAAATGATGATTGATTGACTGATTGGTTGTTGAGAGTTGTGAACATACTGAACAGTGCCATCTATTGAATAATCATATCAGTTATAACTACATACGATAGTGAGTGATGTTTAAATGTTATTATGTATTTAAATTTTTATTTAGT